>OZ025289.1:63555437-63942937 GCA_964019185.1 Maratus speculifer | reverse complement strand
TGTTTTGCAATAAAAATTTTAACGTGCGCTCCTAAATAGAGGACACTACTGTTTAAGAAACTCATTTTTTATATACTTTTAACTCAGAAAAGGAGACACTATTCCATACAGACAAATTATACGAATTATACGTATACAATGTATACGTATGCAGACATATCCCATGCGGCTGGAGGGGTAAGGCCAAGTCTTGGCTATAATTTGATCAGGTTTTGCTTCTGTTATAAGTGCAGTATTACTTTATGGTCAAATATATTTCTAGGATTTGAAATGGTAAAAAAGGGCTGTGTACAATTCTAACGACAGAAGAAAAAGGGGCTGTGATACAGACATTTGCAGTGTCCGTCTAAAAAGTTACGACAGTTTAAAGCGTTTGAAAATTGACTATCCGTTTCAGGCATTTCATTTTGAAGTGATATATTAAAATAAAATGCCATTATAATCCTACACACACGTGTGTAGAAAAATAGTAGGAAATGTTAGTAATTTTCTACATGATATTTTCGCAATACAACTCTGTGTTCTTATTTAGCTCGCCAACAACGTGATAATTTTTGATAATTTTAAATAAACCAGTACTTGAAATTGACGCAATTAGTTTTAAAAAGTACATAATGTAGTAATTTTGGATAAAAATAGTTTTTAAATGTTCTATGCCTAGAAATTTTAAGTAAAGATTTAGAAGCTTATAATTTTTTTTTAAGTATTAGAAATATTTTAATTTGACCTTAAAATATTTATTACGCATTTTTCACAGCAAAACCTCTAATTTTTTTCAGATTTATTTTATATGGTTCAGCTGAAAGCCAATTTTTGTTTTAGATGATTTTTTTTCAGCTACTAGATTATGTAATTAAAAATGTCAGAAAAATTCTGGAAAGATAATTATTTCAAAGAAAGTACTTGTCATAAATGTCACCTAATAAAAAATAAAGCCGCGTGAAATATGCATTAAAGAAAGTTATCTACACATTACATTTTAGTGTGTGAATGTCATATGATATATTATGCTTCACGAAAGCAAGTGAAAACTTCCCATTTTTCTTTCTTTTTTTTTTCTCCAGGAAGAATAATTACAGCTGTACAAAATTAAGAAAAATATCAAACCTAGTTTTTTTTTTTTTTTTTTTTTTTTTGCTAGTAAAAAGCCCATTTTTATGAATTGAAAGAAGATGCTGTAAAAGTACTTTAAGTATTAATGAAATTATATCTCATAATTACATGCATTCATTTTTTTACTATGTCAATTGTTTTACGATTTTATATATTATATACTACATCAATATACAGAAGTTTGTTTTTAACTCTGTAAAATCTATTTTTGAAGACTATCTGAATATTTTTTAAAAGTTTGAGGATTTTTCAATAAAACATTTTATTTTTATTTCTTAAACATATTGTATTATAGCTTTCTCATGTTGATAATTTTCCTTCTTTTTTAAAATATTTCATACGGAAAGGTGTAATTTAAGCGAAAACAATGTAATTATTTAAATTCAGTGACAGTTATTAAAAATATTACGGACTTGTCATTTTTCAAACGGAAATTTGATTTTATGAACAAATCGCTCGTTATAGAGCTAACCGCCATGTTATCAATTATCAAATTTGTTTTTTTTTTCAAAAAGAAAAAAATCTGAATTTATTCGAATTTATCATATAAATACAATGCATCGAAGAAGAAAAATCACTGAGCTACACGTATCAAAATTTACATAAGAATGATATACATAGGAATATATTTTATCTCATAATAAGATTTTAAATTACATAAGGATTCTCATATAGGTATGACATAGGTTGTAGGATTATATGTATAGGAAACATATATAGGATTATATATAAGAACTCTACAAAAGTATTGAAAATATATTGCATCCATGTATTTTTAAACTTTCATCATTTGCCAAATAAGGAGATTTGTTTTTTCTAAGGAAAAAACCCTCAAATTTGTCATAGAAATATAATACACCCAAAAAAGCAAATTAAAAGAGCTTATTTCTCTAATGTATAAAATTGAAACTGGTGTTATACACAATTGAAATGAAAAATGAAAAAAAACTTCTTTAAACACCATAAAATAAGTTAACTGCGCAAGGCCTTTCGAAAGAACTTAGTCTTTCTTCGTCAGGTGCAAAAAAGACGTGCGTCCACAATGAATGTAGCGGCACGACTGAAGGGGAAATCGGGAGGGAGAGGGAGCAAGCAGAAGGAACAGCCAATAGGAAAGAAGAAGGCAACAGCCAATCACGGAAGAGCATAAACAAAACTAGATAGACAATGAAGGAGAAGAAAGGAAGAAGGGGGGAAGGGAAATGGGAAAAAAAGCGGGGTAAATTAAAAAATTAACTAAAAGGAGAGATTAAATTGAAATAAAATGTACGCAAAAAATACATAAATTAGTAATAATAATAATAATAATAAAATAAATAAATAAATAAATAAATAAATAAAATAAAATAAAATAAAAATACATAAAAATAAAAACTAGTTTACAATTATAAACACACATGAATATACCTGAAAAATAGTATACATAATATGTATATAAAAAAAATAATAATAATTAAATAATAAACTTAATTATGAAGCAGTGCTGAAAAGATTCTTCCAGGCAACGGAGAGGGTTTTAGAATCAGATTTATCATTAACAATAATATCACGATTAATATAAATAGCTAAATTTTCAAGAAAGTCTAACTCAAAAGATGATTTCGTTAGTAAATTAAAAAGTATTAATCCATCGAATTGTTCTATGCTTTCTCTTGATGTCAAATCTTTATTTACTAATGTCCCGATTGAAGGCGCTCTTTCTTGCTTGGAAAAAAGATTACGTGAATTTCATTTCTCGGATATTGAGGTCAAAGATTATGTTAATTTAACTAAAATTTGCTTAACTCTTACTACTTTTCAATTCGATAATAAATTTTTCAAACAGCTAGAAGGCTTAAGTATGGGTAATCCTTTATCTCCCATTCTTTGTGATATTTATATGCATTACTTTGAAGATAAATTATCTAATCTGATCAATTTTAAATGTTGGATTCGTTATGTTGATGATACTTTCGTCTTATTGGATAATCCATTTGATATTTCTACAATTCTTCAAACTGTCAATTCTATTGATCCTCATATTCAGTTTACTTTTGAGTTAGAGAATTGTAATAAACTCCCTTTCCTTGATGTTTTAGTTACCAAATGTGATTCTTCTTTCAAAACTTGTGTTTATAGAAAACCTTTTTCTGTCTCTAATCCACCCCATGCTCTCTCAAATCATCCTGTCAATCAAAAGATCGGTGTTTTTTATACTTATGTTTATCGTGCTCTCAAAATTTGTTCCGATTTTGCATCTCTTAAGAATGAACTCAATTACTTAAAATCTGTTGCTGTAAAACGTGGATTCAATCCTTCTATCATTAATACTGCTGTGAGCAAATTCAATAGACCCCCTAACAATTCCACTCTTTCTAATATTGATAAATGTAAACCTGATAATTTGGTCGTCCTCCCTTTTTATCCTCCTTTATGTTTTAAATTAGCTAAAGTTTTAAGGCGTTTCAACTTTAATGTCATCTTTAAACCAGTCAATAAATTAAAATTTCCTTCCATGAAATGTCCTGTTCCTGACCTCCAAAAATGGGGTATTTATAATATTCCTTGTAATGGCTGTGATTTATAGTATATTGGTAAAACTAAAAGAAATCTCGAAAAACGCCTAAAAGAACACTCTCGGTATGTCATTAATCAAGAAATTTCTAAATCTTCTGTTGCTAAACACTCTTGGGATTCCGGCCATAGTTTCAATTTTCAAACTGCTAAAATTATTTTTAATGCAAATAGTTCCTCTGAGTTAGACTTTCTTGAAAATTTAGCTATTTATATTAATCGTGATATTATTGTTAATGATAAATCTGATTCTAAAACCCTCTCCGTTGCCTGGAAGAATCTTTTCAGCACTGCTTCATAATTAAGTTTATTATTTAATTATTATTATTATTATTTTTTATATACATATTATGTATACTATTTTTCAGGTATATTCATGTGTGTTTATAATTGTAAACTAGTTTTTATTTTTATGTATTTTTATTTTATTTTATTTTATTTATTTATTTATTTATTTATTTATTTTATTATTATTATTATTATTACTAATTTATGTATTTTTTGCGTACATTTTATTTCAATTTAATCTCTCCTTTTAGTTAATTTTTTAATTTACCCCGCTTTTTTTCCCATTTCCCTTCCCCCCTTCTTCCTTTCTTCTCCTTCATTGTCTATCTAGTTTTGTTTATGCTCTTCCGTGATTGGCTGTTGCCTTCTTCTTTCCTATTGGCTGTTCCTTCTGCTTGCTCCCTCTCCCTCCCGATTTCCCCTTCAGTCGTGCCGCTACATTCATTGTGGACGCACGTCTTTTTTGCGCCTGACGAAGAAAGACTAAGTTCTTTCGAAAGGCCTTGCGCAGTTAACTTATTTTATGGTGTTTAAAGAAGTTTTTTTTCATTTCAATTATTTCTCTAAATTTAAAATAATATTATCAAAAAATTCCTCTTACTAAAATAAAATTATTTAATTACGTATATATGATATGGTTACTTGTTATCATAATTCCAACACTATATATATAAAACCCTTCCGTCTATAACAATTCCGGGGTCAACCCATCTACGAGAAAAAGAAACTTACTCCGACCATGTTAGGCTTAAGTATTTTGAGCCGTTCACAAATATTGTAATTGCTCAACTTATGGAAATAGACATGTAAAAGATTTATTTATTACTCATTTTCTTTAAAACCTACAAAAACTATCTAATTATAATGTTTAAGTTTTAAATAAAATTATCAGACGTTTTAAATAAAATTAGCAGAAGTTTTAAATAAAATTATCAGCAATAACGAGAAAAACAAACGATGTAAAAAAATAAATGTTGTTGCCATTCAAGAATGACAAATTCCAAATCCATAAAAAATACTGTGAAAAATTACCTCCGATTTTAAAAGCTATCTATTTTCTGACCAGTGAAAACGTTCAATAGTCGTAATAAAGCTTTCTCATTGGTCAGATTTACAGTGGAAGCTGTAAATGACGTCACTGCATTTTCATGCGATTTGAAATCTTTTCACGATTTCAAAAACAATATTTAATTAAAACTTTTTATTTAAGAAAAGCGAAAGTGCGTTTTAAATACAATATTGTTGGAATTTTATTATTCGGGTTGCCTTTTTTTTTTTTTTTTTTTTTTTTTTTTACAGCCGGGACCGATTTTTGAGAATACTCCTTTGTCACATCATAAATCACGAGTGATCGTTTACTCTTTACTGTTTACATTTGTTTTCGAAGGATGAAATTCTTCTATGATGAATAGAAGACATGTATGACTTATATTATGCAACATTTGCAAAGTTACGTTAAAAAAAGAGAAAATAAAACATACGATAAATTTAAATAGTATAACCCACTTATTTTAACACGGAATATATTTTAATGCTAATTATATTTTAACAATACTTACATTTTAAAATACCTTTTAGATAGCAGCATAATAAAATTAGTCAGATGTGGCAATCTCAAAGCTTTCTTATATCTTATACATGTTAATATTTTCTGAAAAATGCAATATAGTGGTGCCATCGTTTAGGTGGTTTAAACCAAAATCTAGTGAGCAATAACTTATGGCTACTTATTACTGTTATTCTGCAGTACTGGTATACTTATTCTGTAGTTTCGTGAAAATCGGTGCTTTAGTTTTTTAGATGGAGTTATTTCGAAATCTTAAAAAAATCTCCTTAACAGTGCTACATGTTTGGTGATGTACACCAAAAACTAACCACGATCAAATTTTTATCAAGTATTAATTGAATTTGCAGTTTAATAAAAATCCATGCATTAGTTTTTGAGATACATTTTTGCGAAATCTTGAAAAATGCAGCATAGTAGTACCATTTGTAGGGCGATTTACACCAAAAAATAAACAACACTAATTTGTATCAGTGATAAACTGAATCTGAAGTTTTAAAAAAATCGTGCATTAATTCTTGATATTAAGCTATTGAGATAATCAATAATAATGCACAATGGCAGCGGGAAAACCTCATCATTACCATGATATATCAAGTACTAACTAAATCTAAAGTTTTATGAAAATCCTTGTCCTAGTTCTAGAGATATGGCTATTGTAGTAATTTTAAATAATGCATTATAGCAGCGCAATCTGTTAAGTCACATACACCAAAAACCAATAAGATCTACTTTATATCAAGGTCTCACAGAATCTAAAGTTTTGTGAAATTCCGTGCATTATTTCTTGATATACTGAAATAATTCTTTTTAAATAATCACAAATATTGCAGCACAGCAGCACCTCCTGTTGAGCGATTTGCACCAAAATGTAATCAACACCTAATTATTTAAAGTACTAAATATATCTACAGTTTTATTAAAAACTACAGTTAAACCTCATCATCACCATGATATATCAAGTACTAACTAAATCTAAAGTTTTATGAAAATCCTTGTCCTAGTTCTAGAGATATGGCTATTGTAGTAATTTTAAATAATGCATTATAGCAGCGCAACCTGTTAAGTCACATACACCAAAAACCAATAAGATCTACTTTATATCAAGGTCTCACAGAATCTAAAGTTTTGTGAAATTCCGTGCATTATTTCTTGATATACTGAAATAATTCTTTTTAAATAATCACAAATATTGCAGCACAGCAGCACCTCCTGTTGAGCGATTTGCACCAAAATGTAATCAACACCTAATTATTTAAAGTACTAAATATATCTACAGTTTTATGAAATCCATGCTATACTTATTAAGATATGACTGTTGTGGAAATTGTGAATAAGCAGCATAGCAGTGCAACTTGTGGAGCGATATTCTCTGAAAACTAACCAGATCTATTTTAAAACAAGTTTAAATAGAATCTAAGGTTTTGTGAAATTTCGTGCACTAGTTCTTGAGATAGAACGCCCACAAAATTTTGATTGACCGGCAGACCCATAGACAGATATTTTGTAAAAATAGGCTTTTCATGTTCTCTGAACCCAAAATGTCTAAATACTTCGAAAACTGCACTTAGAAAATTTTTATGAATCCAATATTTTCGTGTTTAAAGATAGAAGAAACTAAAAATAGTATAAAAAATTCGAGATAAATCTTAATTAACAAAAATAGCAAGCATCGCAAAATCTACTTTATAGTAACACTTTTGTACAGATTTAGTGTTTGGAGAATTTTTAAAACAGGAACATTTTTCACATATGATGTATAAAACACATTTTAACAGCACGGAACATGGTTACTTTTGGGAATACTGTACATGACAAAATAAAGTTTAGTCTTGTCTGCGGTTATACCCGTGTGTTTTCTGTTAAGCTTAGATCATGACCATAGATTGGTAAGCTCAAAATTTTATTCGGCAGGATCGATAACATATTCGACCTAAGTCACGGCATTGTTGCGTTTGAGACATGTGTAAAACCCATGTTGAGAACACTTAAAAAGTTGAAACTCTGTACCTAACATATCACTAACAGTAAGAAACTGATTCACAAAATATAATTTAAAAGCATCTGAAAAATGAAAAAAAAATGTGTTTTAAGAATTTGTTAACGCTTGATCTCAATAAAAGATGCATATGTGTAAATACAAAAAAGAGTTTTCACATATTTTTTCATTAGAATTTTTTTTTATGAAATTAAAAACTGATAAATTTCATTCATATGTATAACTTGAAGAATGTAGTACAAAAAAATCTCAAGATGGTAATTTATTTTATGCAACAAAGAATTAAAATAAATTGAGGAATTAATTTACAAAAGCAGGTTTTAAGTAGATTAACATAGAATTTGAAATTTAATATGAAAATGAATATTTAAACTAAAGTACAGAACTTTGTTAAAGCCTTTTACAAAAGAAAATATATTTTACATTTAATTATTTTAAAGCGGTTGAAACATTCATAATGACATTTAAAATAAATTAAGCACTCAAGATCTAAAAAAAGATCTGTAAGTTCGTTTATATACAGGCGCTAATTATGTAGACATTAAGTAATTAAAAATTTCATTGGAGATTATGCTTTCCTTTGAATTCAAATAATTAGTAAATGAGTATACATCTTCTGGTTTTGAATATTGTAGTAATATTTTATTTTGTTTAAGTTAAAGTTATTGAATTTTCTTATCATTTGTGAATTAGAGAAAATAATTTAGTAACCATCTTATTATAAGTTAAGTATTATGGATAGATATGGATATTATTATGGATAATATATGGGTAATGCATAGTCTATTATAGCATTTTAATTGCATATTTCAAAACTTTATATTGTTCTTTTGTTATTATATATCAAGTATTATTAAATTATTCTTTTTGATAATTTTTAGCTCTTTCCAACAAAGTTGAAAAGTGCTTATACATTAGGTTTGTCTGTCCGTCTGGCCGGATGTCCGTCTGTCCGCGCTCTAACTCCCGTAAATATACTCGGATTGCTATGAAATTTTTAAATGTTATTGAGGTTTAACCTATCACGAACCCTATTGAAAATGAAGTATCTACCATGATTAGTTTATCTACAGGGCGAATCAAAAGTTTTCCATTACATTACGGCCTATAGGGAAAAATCGTTTCAAAGGAATTTTAAAGATGCTATACCCTGTCAAACATATTAAAATATGCATTCTATTAAATATAAGGTGAAAATGTAGCTATTATTCATTTACAGGGCCACACAAAAGAATTCCATTAGATAATGGTAAAAGGGGGTATTGTGTGTGACATATTTTAAATATATTAAGCTGTTTCATGTATAATAAAATTGATATATGTCACTGAAGCTTAATTTAAATTATACACCACTGTCTTGCATAATATGAAGTACATAGCATTTACAGGGCCAGACAAAAGATTTCAAATAGTATATTCTTTCCGAAGTACCATATATGTGTCCGATGACGGCTGGTGGAGGGATGATATGAGCGTTTATATTTCGCTAAATATATGCACATTATGTGGTGTGTATAAATGTTATAGTTGATATACAGGGCTACCCAAAAGAGCTCACCAGTGTTACTGAATATGAGCGTAAAATATTTAAACGTGGTTCTTAAATAAGCTATGCAATTTTACGCTGAGCTTCATTCAATTTACTGAGAAATGTTTGCAGAATATAGATAAAAGGATATACAGGGCCACGCAAAGAATTCGGTACATGGACGTCTATGAATGATAATTTATGAGAATGTGATTTCAGTTGTTTTAAAAGTGTTTTAGTTTACAATAAATTTTAGCCTAATGCTGACGTGTAATAAAGGTACAGTGTAAACTACAGGGCTGAACAAAAGTATTTAAGTATGTTTCCATCTAATAGTATGAATTGCTGAAAAAGAAATTTCAAGCTACTGGGTATTTTCTTGCTAAACTAAATTTTCCCATTATATGAACTGACATATGAAATACAGGGCTGTTCAAAAGTACTGGAATACATATTTGGGTATATTTGGCTATACACTATTATTTCCCTAAATAACAAAGTTTTGTTAAATATTTCATTAAGTGTTGGAAAGTGCTTCATAATCTGTGCTTAACGCATGATTTTTCTTACTAAGTTTATTCTCTTTCATGTTTTCTTATTAGTATAATTTTAAAATTTAGATAAAGCGGGTTTGGAAAAAATTTCTTTTCGTATAAGAGAATCCATTTTTTATTTCACAGTAAAAGAAAATAATTAATTTTCATGTGCACGTAAAACAAATAGTTTGAATTTTTTATGATGTAATACTTCAAAAAATGTTGTTAAAAATAATACGAAAAATGCTGAATAAAAGGTGGAAAATAAACAATTTAATACAGCCCTTTTCTTGATTCTAAATTACAGTTCTAATGTGTAATGCTGTGAGATTAAAAAATACCGATCTATTTGATTTAAAAAGACAGAACGCTTTTTAACGATGTACTTTAGATATACTGTCGAAATGTCCTTTCATTTAAATATCGAATTTTGTTAAAATAAAAATATATAAATCATTTGCAATGTATCAGTGGAATAATCACTGTTACTTCATTATAGAATAACCGCTATTGAAATAGAAGTGTGTGGCATTTGCAATATATTTACAGGGACACACGGGAGTACTCCCTTACATTTGGTCTGACTAAGATAAGAAAAATCGTTTGCAGTGGCTTCTATTTACATTGAACGTATACAAAATTAAAATGCATATAATATGTTCCTTGTATGGAAAGATGAAATTTCTTTATAATACTCCGTTGATGTTAGAAAGAGTTCCATCACATGCGCCTGATCTACGATTTTCCTTTCTTATATTTAATTATGTAGAATGAAACTCTTTTATAAGGAAAAAACGGTAATAAGCAAAACAAATGTGTTTCTTTTGTGTTTAACAAATTCTACAATGATCATATTTGACATATCTTCCCTTTATTATTTCGGATATGCTTTTATTTTTGTAACATTTTCCAGCTTAATTTAAAAGGGTTTTAGAATTCGGTTTTCCGTCTGACAGTAAGACGGCAGACAGCTTAACTCTCGTAAATACACTCGAATCACAGTAAAATTATTTTTGAGTTTTTCTATAGAATGTTCCGTACAAAAATTGAAGTGTATACCATTTGCATTTCGTATACACACACAAACGACGTACATCTTCGACGTAATTCTTTTGTACGACACACAAAAGAATTACGGTAGACTATGGTATATGGCAGAAAATCGTTTTCTGTATATTTTATTGTCGTTACAATATTGCTACCTTAATAGTATTTAAATGCATATAATTCAAATAAACATTTTTGTGAAATATAGATTCAATTGCATTTAAGTTCTCAACAGAGATGGGCTTTTTTCTTTATCACAGTAGCATCTACAGGAAAATTTACTTGCTGCGCAATTTTATGATTATATGAGGATTATAACTAAATCACTCACGTGTACTTCATATTTTCTAAAGACTATGGAGTGCATAGCGTTTATTGTTCATTTACAGATACACTCAAACGAATTCTTTTAAACTGCCGACTAAGATCCATGATTGCGGAAGGTTTGTTTTATTCTCTGAAAAGAAATTTTTTAACTGATTTAATGGTAAGTGTATTACTTCTACATATTTATACAATACTGTATGAAAAACTATAATTATATTACGAATAATGCCTGCAATTGCTTAAAAAAGATTTTTACTCAAGTTATACACTTATTATAATGATTACTTGATGTCTAATTTCATTCTATAAAAAATTAATTTTTTTTAACAAAAATGTATCATTTTCTAAGTCTTGTGCGTGTTTTTCCATTTTTGTTTAAAAAATATGTTACTTTTATTTTTTTTATTATATTTTTTCGAAAAAAAATAAAAATCTCAAAATTGAAAAAATAACACGAACAAGGGAAAAGGTTTGACATAAAAAAGGCCTATTTTCTACTCACTTGATCTATGTAGATAAGAAATGTGTTTAAGAAAGTGCAAATGTAAATTTTAAAATACGGAAATTAATTTCTTTTACTCTACAATATAGCTACGAGAAAATAACAAACAGAAATTGAATATTTATAAGTATTTGGATACATACCTTTTCTATTTACAAATTTTATTTCCTTCGAGAAATTTTCCGCTTCTTAACATGCTCTATTTTATATTAAAACGAAATACATTTAAAATAAATGCATAGAAAATTTATGAGAAGAGATTCTTCTTTCATTTTTATTTAACACTTATTTTGAGCTTTAAAAATTTTAATGGAAATAAAGTAATTCAGTAGAAGAACAACTTTTGATTGCTTTGTGCATCTAATTTTGAATTAGCATGAAAATATATTATTTACTCCCATATGTTAAACTTACTCTGCGTCATTTTTTAAATTCGATAACATGTTGATGCATGAATAATATCAGGCAATTGTAAATATCAATAAATAAATTTCCTGCAAATCTAACCTCAATTAGTACACCTATTTCATTTTAAACTTTCAAATAAACAAACTTCGGGTTTGTCTTTTGTCATTCTAAAGGAAAAAATTGAGTTTAATTCAAAATAACTTTTTTTCTCTCTTTATTTGCACCAAATTTGAATGCATGTTTTTGATTTTGTGTGATTTGATTCAATTTGCTCGCCATTTATGACTATGTGATTTATGTGTTTAATATTCATTCGTTTCATTTATATTCTTGCTATTAATTATTAAGATACGTCTATATTATTTGTATAATATATCACATACTTTTTAAAAGTTATATTTGTAATTTCTATTTAGTTAGGGTAAAAAATTGTTTAAATTTGACGTAGGTTCTAAGTCAAGTTTTCCTATTGAGACTGGATATTTGAACACTATTTATAATATTTTGCGAAACATCATATCGTATTTAGAATCCAATAATGTAAATAAATAATTACATCGAACTAAAAACAATAATTTACATCAATAACGTAACACTCATAACATCAATAACGTAACACTTTTAAATGAACGGAAACCAAACATTAGTTTTTTTGAAAATATCTAATTTCAAGACAGTTAATATTTACATTGCAAAATGACTCTATAAATAATTCATCAAAAGTTATTTCAAAACTTTTAAACATAAAAAAGAAGCTTTAATATGAACGTAATGCGACCTTTATACATGAAAATACCATTCTGAAATCCCTTAAAGCTTTTTTGTATGATTCAGATACCATATTTTTCTTTTTTAGCAACTAAGAATTCTTTTTTAGGAGCTAAAATGTCAGAAAAGTTAAAGAAGGATAATTAATTTAAAAAAAATTACATAGCATGAATTAAAAATAATATCTCATAAAGAAGGAAATACTTAAATATATATTAAAAAAGGTGTATACATATTACTGTTTTATGTGTGATTATCATATAAAATATTTATGCTGCAATAAAGAAAGTGCCTGCTGTAATTTTTTTTTGTTTTTTTATGAAAAAATTGTAGTTTTTTTCCCGTGAATTTTTCTTTTTCTAAGAATGGTATACAAATAATGTGTATACAGGGTGTTTCAAAAATGACCGGTTTATTTGAAAAATCAATAAAAACTAAACGGGCAGAGATAGAAATGCACCGTTTGTTGCAATATGCTTGGGACAACAGTAAATTTTCAGGCAGACAAGCTTTCAAATTAGTTAAAATTTTCAACAACAGATGGCGCTGCAGTCTGAAAAATCTAAAATACCATATTTTCCACATATGCACCATGCGCAGCAATAATATAAAAGCAATAAAATCGCCTGCAGCACCATCTGTTGTTGAAATTTTAAACTAATTTCGAAAGTTTATTTGCCTCAAAATTTACTGTTGTCCCAAGCATATTGCAACAAACGTTGTATTTCTATGCTGCTCGTTTAATTTTTATTGATTTTTCAAACATACCAATCATTTTTGAAATACCCTGTATTTTACGCTATGATGCAAATGAATTTCAAGATCGCAGCCATAGACGAAATTTTATTTAATTAAAAAAAAAAATCTCCAATACTTACATTTAGTTTACAATAAAACCAGTTTCTCATTAAACTAACAAATATTCGCAAATTTTTCTATGTTTCACAAGATTTGAAGATTTATTCATAAAACTGCTTACAGAATATATTTTATGCCTGTTTAGTATAATATGGTATGTATTATGATTTACATATCTTTTGCACACGGTAAATAGAAAAATATTTAGCATAAAAACGAACAAAAATGTACAACGATGTCTTCCGAGATATACAGTACTCTGAAAATACATTTTCTTTATCATAAGAAGTCTCTAAAACTTATATATTTTTTCTGATTTAAATTATAATTTATTATAAATTATATTACACCAATTCTGGTAAATGTCTTCGATTAGTTTACAGTTTTTTAATCAGTTTTCATCAGATGGGCGTTTAGGTTGTTAATAACTCTTAATTAAACACATCCAACTCCGTAAATGAATTTATGTATGCAAGTTTAAAAATTAGTTTTAATTTAAACACTTATGTTAATGTTGTTAAATTTTAATGTTTGTCTTTGAGTAAGTTTCATGTATACAAATATATATATGTTGTATGTAAGTATTATATGTATGTTGCAAATCATATCATAATTTTTTGATTAAACTAAGACTTAGAAAAATTGAAAGTATAACTGAGTAATTTTGAAAGACTTACTTTAGAACACGTTAAAGCACTCTAAATTTTTCTTTACCGTGATCTCCGAATATTAATGTTTATCTTATTAAGTCGTAAATTTCTGTCATAAAAAAGAACTCGAAGAATTTCTATTTGGAAATAGCAATATTGAAAAAAATTGAGCATTTCACGTGGGTGAATTAGTAAAATCAATGATATTGTGTGTGTGTTTTTTTTTTTTTTCGATACATGCTTAAACAGTTAGAGAAAAAGTAATATGAAACAGACTTACAAAGTCTTAACTTGCAACTTAATCTCTGTAATCAACAATTAATCAATGTTTAGAAAGTAAGAATTTATTATTGTTGTACTTTTTCATCGTATATTGTGTTCTATTTACTAAGACACTATTTAAAATGAACACAAAAAGGAGTAAATCGACACAAAATTTAAGTAATAAAGTTAAACATATTAATTACGACAGATTTAAGTACATTTTGATTTCCTTGATTCCTCCTTTGATAGTCTTGCATTGTGTTATTCTTTGTTTTTTACAATAGTAAATGATTTTTGTTTTTATAATAGTACTGATTTAAAGTCGGATTAACTTTGCATTACTGTTACTTGGTATACTTGGTATACTAAATGTATAATAATACTAAATGTGTTTTTAACGTTGTTGTTATTTAAAATAAGTTATAAATTTTTACATTAAATTTATTCTCGTCTTTCTTAATTTATTTATTTTATTAAGTCATTTAAAAATTCCGAATTCAATCGTTAAATGTACCATATTCTGAAACATAATTTATATAATCGTATTAGAATCTTTTTAACATTTTAAAACAGTATGCTGAAATTTTATAGTATAAAAAATGTTTTAAGGCAGAGTAAAGAAAGGGATAATGCTTGATAAACAAAACGTAATTCGAAAATGCAAATCAACACAAAATTTATTTGTCAGTAACTTTTTTATATTGATTTAGTGCTTCGAGAATTTTTAAAACAGGAAAAATTTTCACATGCGATGCGTAAAGCGAATTTTAAACGAGGGAAGCAGCAACTTTTGGGAATACTTGCTCAATAAAAACGAAATTTAACTTGCTATTTTGAATTTACAAAGCTTTCATTTAAAAGTCGAAAACAGAGTAGGATTTCATAGAAAAGGAAAAAAAAAACTTTTTTATTTTTCTTTCTTGAAAAGCATGACTGACAAACTTTAAAAGAGTGCATTTACTTTTCTAACATTAAAGTCGATAGGAAAATTTCTGAGCTGGTACATTTTTATTTAATTTAAGGAAATAAACAATTAAATAACTTGGATCATTCATTGTCACAGTGATAAAAAATATATATATGTTATTCCCTCCTATTTATGTACATTGATTTTTCTATATTTTACAATAGTTATTAAATTACAGATATAATTAATTTCTCTGAAAAAAGCCAAAGTAAAACAGAAAAATTTTAATCAAATGTAGGCTAATCTTAGAATACAGAATTTATCTTAAATATACTAGTATAAAATATATCTTAAATACCATATATTTTATACTAGTTAGGCACTTATTAGAGTATCTTAAGAATATGCCACCTATCCGCACTTTACTAAAATTCTTAAGCTGCTTCCTATGTTTTAAAAGAACTTGCATTCTGTTATTTCTTTGGTGCAGTTTAAGTAAAAGTTAAAATCCAACACTTTATTTAATGTCTCTGGGAAGTGGGTAGTGGAGCTAATGTTCAAGATTTCCAGTCACTAAATACAGTACTATAAGATTAAGTGGTAATCTATACTCACACCCACGGCTAAGTTCAGCTCGGAGCACTCACACCGGCTCTACTTTCATGTTGTGGCTTACTGCTACTCTTATCTATAAGAAAGTAGCCCGTGGTTCCATAAAATCTTTATTCTCCAAAAATCAACGTATTAATCAACTCTTACCCACTGGTTCTCCTTTTAGGCAATCCCAGCTCACCTCAACACAACACTGTACTTCACTGGAGGCTATCTCGCTGGCTCTCCTCGCCACAACACTAGGTGGTGCAGTCACTTTGCTGGCTCCTGTCGCCTCACACCACATTGCTGGCTTTCCTCACCTCATAACACACCTTGCTGGCTCCTGTCGCCTCAGAACACACCTCACACTCCAACTCACAGCTTTTATACATTGCAAACCGAAGACGGATCTATAAATTTGCATAATACTCCTAACCTCAGTTAACTGTAGACTCGAGGGCGGCACACACACTCCGGAAAATTAAAGTTGAGTAAAGGATAGATGTCACTTCTGCGCCACACATGTTAGAACATTGACGTCACGAACTCACTAAAAATACTAGAGTGCATTTATCACAAAGGGACACTCCCTCACAACATGACATACTGTATATATGTATGACCATATATATATATTATGCCTTATCGAACCCGGTCCCGCTGGACATAAAATCACCAATATTAATCAGTTCTTTTGGGGTTTATCTCTTATTTTCTTTTGGAAGTTTTTTTCAAAATAGAAAATGTATTTTAAATAAAGATAATAATTTAAATTGTCACCCCTATAATGAGCATCCGTTTGTACCTTTGGATAGATATTCTTATAAAAATATAAAATCATACAAATTTGATTAATGTTTGAAAAGATAAAATAAAATAAAATAAAAATTGGAATATGCCTAGCACACACAGGTATACGCTGCCGAAGACAGTGGGTACCAAATGCTAAATTCATTTGTATAGATTTTCGCTGATACAAAATAGAAAATGTATATTAAATAAAGGTAATAATTTAAATTGTCACCCCTATAATGAGCATCCATTTGTACCTTTGGATAGATATTCTTATAAAAATATAAAATCATACAAATTCGATTAATGTTTGAAAAGATAAAATAAAATAAAATAAAAATTAATATATGCCTAGCACACACAGGTATACGCTGCCGAAGACAGTGGGCACCAAACGCTAAATTCATTTGTATAGATTTTCCCTAATACAAAATAGAAGTAATACACTATCAAAAACAGTAAGGATTACAACACTAACGAGGAGAGGGTCAATCTTAGTAAGTCAATCTTACAGATTTTGATTATTTTAATACGTGACCCCTTAGCTTCAGATTCAATGGATTTTATATAAAGCTTCTTAAATTTTGAGAAAGAGGGCGTCCCAAAATTATGACACAATTTTAATACTTACTTTAAAATAAAAGGATAATGTTGGTATGGCATTCGCTCGTTGTCTACGGGGGTCCGGATTCCATACTGGAATGTGTTGCACTTATTTATCTCATTTTTTGTTGTATAAATATACTTTTATTCATAATTTAATTATCTCAATTCAAAATCTTAATATCGTTCCTTAACTACAATGTCATCATAATTAAACATTAATTTTGCGCTTTTGATTTTTAAATCATTATTTCTCACAACTTTAAGAAATTTTTAGACGATTTCGATCTATTATTGAATAATAAAAATTCCAAACTCGTTGTAAAACCCGTTATGGTAAAACAAAAGAACAGAAAATTTAAGCAAAATAATAATAAAAGCAGAAAGATGATAAATGTGAAGCAAATTAACTCATCGAATAAGCATACGTATTACAAAATTTAAAAATTTTTAATTTGCAAAATTAGGTTGTAATATAATTCTTCTGCTAATTTTTTATATAATTATGTTTGTTATTTAATAGCAGTATTTAATATTATCATATATTCTGTAAATACATTTTATCATATATTTTGTAAATATAGTATATCATATATTATATGAGGGCCCCAGAAGACAAGGGGTATAAGTGACAAAATTGAAAAAATTGAGTTAAGTTCACAGGGTATCTAGAAATATGCATTTTTCATTTCAGGTAAAGAAATATAGGTCATTTTCTGATTATTTGGGGAGTTATAGAGATAAACCACTTTTTTCGAAAAACAAACAATATTGATTAATTATACATTTAAAGAAAATTGTACTCTATTTTTTTAAATAGTTATTGAAATGAGAGTTCAAAGATTAGAATGCAACAAGCAGATGTTTCCTATTTCAATTTAGTCAATTGTTATTGATGTTCCAATTTAACATCAATTATCTTTAAACTCAATTTACTCCAAATCGACATATTGTCACTTGTACCCCTTGGCTTCTGGGCTCCTCATATATATGTATGGCCGTATATATATATTATGCCTTATCGAACCCGGGCCCGCTGGGCATCGAGCAAACGCCACACCAACTGACTACGATCACTGATACCATTTTGTTTCAAAGTAATTATTTAATGGTGTTATAAGATAAGACACCTCTGTTTCTCAAGAACTAAGTTGGCGTTGTATAGAATCCATTGAACTTCAGACTACGGGGTCTCTACTCTACAACATATATTAAAATACTCAAAATCTGTTATAATAGGTTAAGCTCATAATGGAGAAAATACCTGAATTCATCACGCTTTTTATCGATATTTAAAGTGATAATCTTGGTTCTGGGTAACTCCGGGAAGTTCAGGTAATTTTAGACTAATTTAATACAAGAAAATATAATTTTGCAAGCTTTCTTCCCTATGTTTTTTTAATTATTATTATTCTAAAACGCACTTTTATAAATCAAGTCTGGATATCTTCACTACTTCGGAACAAATATGTTGTATATGTCGTATACATTGTGTACACTGTACACAGACCTTTTGTCGAGTGGAACTATATTCGAATGTTTCTATATTTGTTTTATGTTTGTATATTTTTTTATTTATTTAAGCTTATAACCTGCATCTCCAAAATAAAAAATCGTATAAAAGATGATCGATTCGAAAGGGTTAAGTAACTAAGTGAATTTAAAAGCAGATCCACGATTTTTTTATACATATATTTGTTTTGCCGATAAAATTACTATTTAATGTGTTATAACGAACTATTATAGTTTATTTATGACTTTAACTACGTAGAAAATGTGCATAAAACATTGTTTCATTTATTCATGATACGACACTACAACAAGAATGGAAAAAGGTTCCTTATCATATTATCAGCAAGTTTGCTGATAATAAATTGCATTATCGTAATTATTAAGATATGAAAATACATTGTGCCAATATTATATGTTGCTTTCATTATGTTCCTATGAAAACAATTATAATCCAAATAAGCTGATTATCCTTCAAACACAAATCGTAACGAAAATAAATCTCTACCATACTAATCTACTTTCAGTAAATAATTTATAAACGAAAGTATTAAAGATACCAACATGATATTATTATCTAAAAATCGCTAATCTGTACGCGGGAATACGATTACCTTTTTCAAGCACAAATATGAGTTTCTAACAACTTCGGTAAAAGGATAATTTTTATTACCTATTTAGGATTAATGGAGACGACTTAGTTATATTTTGATGTGTGTTCGTTTATCCATTTTAACGTAGGAAGTTCTGGAGGAAAAAGTACAAATTTAAATATCCTTTGTAAATTTATAGTGAAAAATAATATTTATTATGATGGTGTTTCTAATAGATATTATGTTTGATAGATTTTGTTTGTTCTAATAGATATTATGTATAGATATTATGTGCTAAATTATAATAATTGAATATTATTGTCCTGGAGTAATAACACCAAATAAAGATTCTACCAAAAAGTCACATCTTGGTGACAATTATTCCACGACGATAACGAGATATCAGATATGATGATGATGATGATATGATGATAATGATCTAACAGAAAATATAAATCTGTCCAAATAGTAAATTAGTATTAATAAAAGTTTAGTAAAAGTTATGAACCGAATTTTAGTTTTGTAGTACTTGCAAGTATCAGATATCTCTGGCGTTAAATCAATCTTTAAAAAATTCAATACTGAGCCTTAAATATTGTTTATCGTATTCTATTTTGTGTAGGTCAACAATTAATTTGTTATGTATTTATAATGTAAAATTGGCAAAATATTGAATCAAGGCTATGTAAAATGTTGCAATGCTAGTAAATGCTCATTAATAGCACATTTGTAAATGCATTAAATATTAATATATTGAACTATAAATAGATATGTTTATCCTTTGAGGCAAATCAGTCCGGCAATTCTATATAAAAACAAATTACATATACAGAGATGTACGAGAAACGTGATGAGAGTATTTCGAAGCGTTCCCTCAAATTTTGAGCTAGAACCAAAAGTTTAGCATATTAAAGAACCTCTAGCATATAAAAGGTTCAAATAATTCATCAGAAGATTGATAGAGTTAATATATTTTATTCAGCGGTAGATAGAAAAGATTCACTTTTGCTTAAAGTTAATATCATTATTAAGATTCAAAGGTGATAAAATTTTTGCGGTAAACATAGTGGTAAATAAAAACTAAAATATTGAGATTTGTCTGATTACACCATTGAAGGCCTAACCATTAAACATTTTAGTTAGTATGTATTGGTAAGCATTTTTACATTGATTATCAATATTGCATTAATTAAAAATGTTCCAAATGAAATACCAAATTTTGTGGAATGAAGATTTAATCTCTTTACGTCTTTTCCTTTTACTATACATAGTATAAAAAGTCTGTTAAATTTACGGCAAAGACCGTTGTCAGCAATGTTGCCAGCTGTTTTTGACGTAAAAATTTCGATAAAATTAGATGTATTTTTTTTATTACATCTAGTTTTACTGCAATTTTTACAGCAAAAAACCGCTGGCAACATTGATCGTGCAGTATTTGCAGTAAATTTTCCGGATTTTTTTTCCAGTGTAAGCTAGATTTAAAACAAATGTTTGATTGCCACCATTTTTTTAAAAGTTTGCATTTGTTTCAGAATTTGCCTTATCCAGAAAATCAAGTTTTACGAAATCGCAAAAACTCGCTGACTACATCTATAGAGTTTCATTTTAAACTAAGATTTTACAAAGCTAGAAATACACGGGAAAACTTTTTTTACAGACTGAAGTGTTATGTAGATGCAAGTTCATCAATACAATACATTGATAGAAACTACTGCATTTTTTTTTAATTTTGGATAAGGCAAATACTGATACTCACGTCCTAAAATATACGCCTTCTTTAATTGTAAATAAAATCAGGCGAGAATGTACTCTATTACTGTTTAAAAAATATTGGAGGGAATCGAAACAATTTGAGTGAAGAAAAGTAGCCTACACTGTTTTTGATTGCCTAGGAAGGACTGCTTTGAAATCAAGTATGTGGGGCATAGTGTCCTTTCCGGTCTATTTTAAAGTGCTATTACACGTAAAAATTGCAAGCGACAAAAATCGCCTGCGTTTTTTTGTTTTCTTAGCATTTCATTGGCTGTTCGCGAAGAGTCTTTATCATTATTTGGATTTCCAAGCATTTGATTGGCTCTTACTGGCGACTCGCTTCGTTCCAGGCGTCAAAGACGCTCCGTCACAAAAAAATCGCGCGCTACCAAGCGACTCCCCTGGTCTCATAGGATAACATGGAGACGCCTGCAATTTGACGCCTGCAGCACAACACGTGTAATAGCATTTTTACGCTGAAAAAAAAAAAAAACGGTAAATTTACGAAAAAAAGAACTACTGGCAGCACTGTTGCGAGCAGTATTTCCCATAAAATTTGCAGTAAAATTAGATTTAAATTGTTTTATTACATCTAATTTTACTGCAACTTTCATGGCAAAAACCGTTGGCAACATTGCCGCTAGCAGTTTTTGTCATAAGTTTAACGGATTTTTTTACAGTGTATTCATGTCTTCAATAATGCAGTTTCCACCGATTGATAAATTCGCCAGAATGTCGAGAATGGTCGGTATTTCTATAAATGACCATGTTAGGGTAAATGGACACTAAGTGACATGTGTCCTATTTTAATCATTAAAGATGTAGGAAGCTGACTCACAAAACAAATAAACACAATTTTGGTATGCATTGAAAAAGTATGGTTTACAAAATTTGCACAGTCTTCTTTGACAGTCATATTCATTTGCTTTCTACTTTATAAATTTTATGTCGAATAAACATGTAATTCTCACAAACAGTATTCGACAGTTACTAGACGTTAAATTACGATGATGCTTATCTTTAGAATACCGCAGCAGAACAACGAATTCTTTGAATGATCTATACACTTCTGAGATAAAAGAGTGACTACTAGGGTCAGTAGGAGTAATAATGACCACTTATACATTTTCAACATTGTTGTTTTTTTCTATTTCAAAAAATGGTGTTTTTAGTACATAGGAAGGAACTTTGAACCTATAAGAACATCTCTTAAAAGTTTTAATTCTCATACCCCCCCCCCATTTTTATTAAGTTAAAAGAATGGTTATAATTACCCCCATGAAAAACTCATAATGACAAATGTTTGGGGGTAATTCTGACCATTATATGTCTTCTTTACATTTGTCTAGACACATTTCTTTAACCATTAAAGAAATATAATTAAGACCTTTACCACACCAAACTGACAAACCCGTTTATCAAAATATTGGTAAACTTTATTAAAATGGTCATTTGGATTTCAAAAATGCTTCAGGCTAGTGATAAAGGATATCTTAAATGAAAAATACATTGTCTCAGCGAGAAAAACAGTTTCACCATACATAGTTTTCTCCATTATAAAGGTTGTCACAATTACCCCCCTGATCATAATTACCCCCATCTGACCCTACAAGTTTCATATCGCGCACAAGTTATTCTTTGCATTCCATTTCACCAGTAAAGCTCGATAAAATACCATAGTCGTAATAATTACGAACGTATTCTATTCTAGAATTAGTTGTATGGACTTTTACAAAATTAAAATATTATCACCCAAAAAAAACAAATAGAGACTCTTTTATGAAAAGCTGACGAAAATCTTTAAACGATTCAAAAAATAAAAATATTTCATATATATCTAGAATTATTTAAAAAACAAACCTTGTTATTCGATGAGTCGTCAAAGTAAATCTTTTCAAAATTGGTATTTATATATGAACTTTGTTTTTGTTTTTGAATTCAAAGGACAACTTGTCAGTCACTTAAATTAAATTATCAACTTTCAAATAAATTCCATTTAAATCGAATTCTTTCGAGAGATGAGCATTGATAATTTTATTTTTTTTTTGCATTTAAAAAAATCTAGATAAAGAATTTTGAAATTCAAAATTTTAACAATTATTAAAACTCATTTGTTTTATGCAAAAAATAAGTAAAATAAAATGTATTCTGGTAGATCGCAATTTTGCAATAGTGGGGTCGACAAAAAGAACCGCTCCGCTAAATAACTAATGATAGTTTGAAAATATACAGAAGTTCTTCACTTTAAACGGTTTCATTTAATGTGAAGTTTAGTTTATGGGATGATTTTTTTCGTGTGCTTTTGCATATAATGCAATTCTACTTACAGTGATATTTGAATTAGTGTGACATTTTTTTCAGATTTTCTTTCAATTGATGCACGTTATTTTTTATTAGCAAGCAAAAATTAAAATCCTGTGCAAAAATCAAAATGTGTACACCAGTTTCGGCCAGCCAAACAGCATTGAAATTACTTGCAAAAATCATAAATATGTCAAGAAACACGACAAACTCAAAAATGGCTTTTTTAAGCAGATTTAAAATAAAAACTGGCTTTTTATTGCTTTCTTAATGGTCACTTAATTAGCTCATGCCCAATATAGATGGTAATTAATGCAAGTTAGATAACTGTCTATTTTAAAATCATGCTATTTTGTACTTGTAATTGCCAAAAAAGCACAAACATATAAAAAAGCACATTGTAGCGTGCGTTTGTCTGTTAGCCATAATAAATTATAAATTCTGTTATATATATTCTTAATTTAATTATTATTCAATTACAATATAAGCATCAATTTGTTAAGTCCAATGTAAGGAATTTAAACCAGTTCGTGGATTTTATACGCACAGAATATTTCATTAAAGTATGTAATCTCTTTTAAATTTTAATGTACTTCATTTATAAATGAGATCTTTTTTTGCAGCTTAGCTTAATTAAAACAACTACTGGATATATCGCTAGCTGCAGAGCTTTCTAAAATGCAGAGTAAACCATAAGCAAGTCATTTGTTAAATGTATTTCCCGCAGTTACAGTCAAGACATAAAAGCCACATCGAAACTTTTTCATCATACACCATTTTTATCAAGATATAAAGAAATATACTGTGGTGTACAATATACACACAACCACGTTTTCTCTTATAAAGCTTGAATGAGCTTTTGAGCTATTTCTTTGTACCATATTTCAATTTTTAACTGAAAATTTTACATTATACTGAATTTAATTTAGTCTTAAATATTCTTCTAGAACAATTAGAAAAAAAATCACTACACTTATTTAATTTTTATTTGAGATTTTTGGAAAAATCATGTTGAACATTCATTTTGGATAAAAATTACCTTATCCGGAAAAGCTTTCATCATCTGGATAAGGGCAATAAATCGATTCATTTAGTCCATTCAGTCGATTATAAAAAGTATGACATATTTCCTATGAAAATGTAATTAATGCACTGTTACATTTCCTATGAAAAGTTAATTAATACCCTGCCATTTTTCATTCTGCTCATAAGCTTTCAATGATTAGAAATCGCTTTTCTTTTCGTAATAACTCTTATCTCTCAACTAATGTTCAATTTATTTCTTACCAGTAATTACTAGATGTAAATTAAACGATATTTATCCATAAAACTTGATTTTGAGTAACAAATGGCTGTTTTTTTTTCATTCAGATCACCTCAATTAGTATCTTCAGACATGTTTAGAATTATCCATTTTATTCTGCCATTTAAAGCTTTGGTGATCAATGAGATTATATGTACTAATATTTGTCATTTCATTTCCTATTTAAAAGATAGATTTAAATTAATTGCAGTTTAATTTTACAATATATTACGAACTAAAATAGAAAAGTTATTACATGTATATAATATTACAGGGTGTCACGAGATATTCAATAATACCATCGTTCAAAAAAACGAATCCTTGAACATTTTTATAATGCAGGGTGATTTAAAATAACTGCTGAAAATACAAATTGCGATAATTTTACTTAACAAAATTGATTAAAAAAAACTTCAAATGCAATACTGAAGGAAAATGAAATTTTTGATTTCTTAACTCATAACAAATAGCCCATATCATAGTTTATCTTGTGAAGCATATTTTTAGTCACTGATTTCATTCACGGCATCACGTTTTAATTTTAAACATATTTGCAATATAATTGAATGACGTTTATCTTCAACAATTTCACTAGGAAAGAAAGAATATACCGCACACTTTTGCTTTTGAAATCAAACAAGAAAACTGATTTAAGTGATATCGTCGGACAAACAAAATTCACTTAAATATTTATTACCTCTAAACTGTGGCGGTAATGTATATCTGAATCAATTAACGTTTAAGGTTTAATAAATATATTCAGTACCCAACATCAATCTGTAAAAAAGAAATATTGTTTTCATTGTGCTATTGCAAAAGAAAGATATTAATATTAGCATATAAAAGTTTCTCTTTAAAAATTTTTAAATCAATAAAAAAATTGAGTATAAAACAAATATTTCCAAAAGAAAAATTAATGCAATGTAGGTTTTAATTATGAAAAACCAAACTTTGTATTTTTTTCTGTGATATATTCAAATATTTGTTATCTGTCGTTTTTTACATGTTTAAATTAGCAAATAAACCAATTAACCCCAATGTATAACTAAGCCAATACATAGCCATGATTATCATTACATTGGATGTATTTTCAGTGAGAAAAATATTTAACATCTGTATAAATTTGAATTCAATTTCTTTTAACTGTTCAAATGTATGATATACTGCTTTTAAGTTAAGTAAGATATTTCTTTAGAAAAATTTGTCAACATTACTAAAATTATTATATTTATACCTAGAAACACTTTCATTTTTCTATTGATTCATTTAATCCATTCAGCTTTTTGTAACAAACATACGATACGATGACATATTTCCCATGAAAATGTAATTAATGCCTTGTCATTCTTCATTCTTGTCATACGCTTTCAATGATTAGAGTTCTCCTCTTCGTAATAGGTCTTATCTCTCGATAAATATTCAGTTTCTCTGTTCCCAATAATTACTGGATGTAAATTATTTCTCAAAAGATATTTCTCAATAAATCATGATTTTGAGGAACAAAAACTTCTATCCTCCGGATTGCTTTAATTAGGACGTTCAGAAATACTTAGAATTGACCTATTTTATTCTGCCAATCAAAGATTTATTGAGCAATAAGAAATATGTCTTAAATAATTTTCATTTTATATGATGATTAAAAGGTAGATAAACTAATTGCAGTTTAATTGCTGTGATATTTTACCAAAATAAAATAGAAAAATTATCGCAAATATGTATTTTTGCGTTATAAAATACTCAGTATTATTCTGATTAAATAAGTCGAATTTTAGATGCAAGAAAAAACTATATAATATCTTATATGTACATGTAATACAAATTCGTATAATACAATGTGATTTAAAATAGAGGCTGTCATATTAACTGACAAATAACGTCGCTGTAAAGAAATAATTCAGAGTAAGTTTTTAATACATGTGTAAAATTTGTAACGTGTATAAAATGATATACATAATGAATATCCCACTAATTATCAATTACACTAGTCACGTGGAAAATGTTTTCGTCTATTAATTTATTATTAATTACTAAAAATATTAGAATATCGTATTATCATCGAAACATAAATACCTAATTTTTACAATTATAACACATCGGGATTGGGGATATTGCGGGGCAACAGTGCTTGATATCGTTTATTGCATTGTATGCTCTATATGGATTATGGATAGGTGAAATGCCTTGTTGGAAAACTTACATCCTTTTATTTTCTGCAGACGTAATCGACAGCTTTAACGCCTCGATATAAGCAATATCTCTTTATAACCTCGGTGTAGACTCAGGTATTTAGAAACCTAAATGTAGATTCATGACGCTGCTCACGACCTCCAGAATAATCTTTGAGGCTAGTATTTTTCTGTACCTGACGGGTGAAGCTTCTTCGTGGATTTTACATTGACACCCACCTTTTTGCGGTTCACTTCTGCTCCTGAACAGGGTTTTTCTCATCGCTGAAAATCAACAGCATACATGGCTCATTATGATGTCTCAGCATGTTTCGTAGAAAAAACTAGTACATCGTACTAGTACACTAAATATTACGAATATTTTAGTTTTAAAAAGTGGTGTTAACTCATATCTTCAATTTATTGTACGTAAAAAAAAAAGATTCAGTTAAGAGGTTAAGTTCGAAAACTTTAGAATAAGTACCACATAGAAAATTTAACTAACGTCGAGACTGACTTTTATTATTTTTATAAAGTTTTGGCCGTTGCGTGAAGAAGTATAAATTTATTAAAATAAAAATATGAAACATACTGTAACGAAATATGAACCATTACCTGTATTTGACATTTCAAAAATCTTTTGAATAAAATAATTTAAAAATCTGTATTATATATATTTAACCAAAAATAAATGACGTAAACAACATTTGCTCAAGAATTGCCGTATTTATAATTAAAATTCAATTTTCAACAAAATTTTTTTCAACAAAATTTCACAGAGTATATGGATTTCACACAAAATAGTTAAATGATTAAAATTCTAAAAAGCTTCAACAAAGAGGAACTTTAATTAAGAGTAAACAAATGTGACTTTTTTCTGACTTCTCACCCCAGCTATTGTCTTAGCTTTTCATTTTAAAACAATTGTTTAATCAAATGAGAGAACAGAACTAGACCGAATGGAAATACAGAGGTATATATCATTTTCAGTTATACTTGTTTTCTATGACTTCAAAACCGAGTGCAATAGACAAAGCAATAAAAGCTTGCCAGGAGATGTTTCTCTTTTGGTGAATTGTAAGTAAATAAATCTTTAACTAAAAATGAAGCATATAAAATGTAAAAAGAGAAAAAAAGCATTTAAAATTTTTATTTGAATATCAATATATCTATATTGTTCATAGCATTTTTTATGCTAAAGTATTAGAGCTATTTGCACTATTCGCTTACATTTCAGAATTTTATATTTATTTTTCAAACTTAATAATTTATTTACAAAATGGAGACATGTGTTAAAGTAAATTTTTAAGTTACAGGGAAAAAAATTGATTGTGCACTTTGCCCTGTAATATAATATGTAAATGCTATTTAAAGTTGGCTTGTAAGGCAAATTGTCAAGTCCTTTACCATACAAAATTACTGAAAATACTCAGCTTTAAATTTATCAAATTTCCAAAATTCAACTTACTTTTGAAGTGACTTACGTCCTTAAATTTCAAAACATGATATTTATCAATAGTACTTAAATTAAATAGAAATGAGAGACAGTTTTAGCAACAAGATTTTGATCACATAGAAACTATACAAGAGCTTTTTCTAATAATTAGAGTACACATTCATGTAAATTATTAAGTTTTAAGAAAGTTGCATATTTGTTTCTTAGTTGAATATAAAATAAAAGTAGAAAATGTTTATCATTAAAAAACCCCGTGCGGTAATAGACTTGACATTTGGTAACGAACTTGACACTATGTTGAAAATGGCCGATTAACGCCTTAAAAAATTGAACATTTTGGATAAATCATCCGCTTTATGTATAATGATATTTCTGCAAAACGTCATCGAAAATTTATCTAATATACAAATTATCTTTTTGTATTTTTATAAAATTTTGGCCATTACGTCAAGAGATAATAATTTAATAAAATAAAAAAATACATACTGTAATGAAATATGAAATATTACCGATAATTGTTATTTTAAAAATCTTTTAAAAAAATCTTTTAAAATCTTTATATTATTTTTACAACAAAAGACAAAAGCAGGAAATAGAATATATAACTTAATAAAATATTTGTTCCGGATTTGCTTTGCTATATAATTCTAAATATCATTCATCAAATCTTCTGTTCATGTTACAATAAACGCTGAAATATTTAAACATGAAGCAAAAGGTCTTTCCAGAAGTGTCACAGAGTAAATTACTATCACATAAAATATTTCAGTAATTAATATTTTAAAAAGTTTCCACAAAGAGAAACTTTAATTACACATAAATAAATATACAAAGAAAACATTAATTTTAGCTTTACTCTGACTTCCCACCTCAGTTATTGTCTTAAAATTTTATTTTCAAACATTAGTTTGATTAAATGAGAGAATAGAACTGGACTAATGGGTATACAGAACGATATATCATTTTAAGTTAAACTTGTTTTCTATGACTTCGGAACTCTATCAAATAGACAAAGTAAAAGAAGCTTGTCATAAGATGTTTATATTTGGGGAATTGTAAGTAAAGAAGTCATTCATTAAAAATGAAGCAAATAAAGGTAAAAAGATGGAAACAACACTTAAAATTCTTATTTGACTATCAATATAATTAAATTGTTCATAACATTTTTATATTGAAATATTGACGACATGAAGTTTATCACTTCAGGCAAATTGTGTGCTTTATATATGGTAATTCTGGAATACCATATCAAAAATTTACTTTGTATTTAAAAAAAAAAATTGACGACATAAAGTTTACCACTTCAGGCAAATTGTGTTTTATATATGGTAATTCTGGAATACCATATCAAAAATTTACTTTGTATTTAAAAAAAAAGGCCGTTGCGAAACCAGGTATTAATTTAATAAAAGAAAAGTATGAAACCATTCTAATGGCATGTGAATTATTAAGAATAATTGTTCTTTTAAAAATCTTTTAAATAAAATACTTTAAAAATATATTTTTATAACCAAAAATAAAAGTGGGAAATTGAATATAACCTAATAAAATATTTGCTTCGTATTTTCTTTGCTATATAATTCTAAATATCACTCATCAAATCTTCACAACATGTTACAATAAACATTGAACTATTTAAACATAATGCAAAAGTCCTTTCCAGAAGTGTCACAGAGCAAATTACTCTCACACAAATTATTTTAGTAATTAATATTCTAAAAAAACTTCCACAAAGAGAAACTTTAATTACACATAAACAAATACACAAAGAAAACATTAATTTTAGCTTTACTCTGATTTCCCACCTGAATTATTGTCTTAAACTTTCATTTTCAAGCATTAGTTTGATTAAATGAGAGAATAGAACTGGACGAATGGGTGTACTTAACGATATATCATTTTAAGTTAAGCTGTGTCTTCGGAACTTTGTGAAATAGGCAATAAGTCTCAGTGCAATAGACAAAGCAAGATAATTTTGTCACGAGAAACTTCATTTTGGAGAATTGTACTATCATTAATTAAAAATTAAACATATGAAGATGAAATGACGAAACATAATTAAAAAACCTTATTGAATATCAATGTAAATTAAATATGCAAAACATGTGATTAACCTATTAAAAATTTATATAATATTATGTTTGTGATTTTTTTAAAAATTTACTGTCAATATTTTATTCAGCAAATGTATTTTACATATTGTATACATGACTTTTATTTTTAAAAATAAAATTAATTGATTCGAATAGTAAAATAATTGAAATATGAATGAAATTGCACAAAGTTTCAACATTTTACTTGATAAATTTCGGATTTTATTTGTAGATGCATTATAAAGAATGAAATAAAATTCAGCACTTTTATATATAGATTCTGTAGCTGCGATACCATAACTATATACTAAAAATGTAATGTTCCACTTCAAAGTAAATATTTCAAAGATTTTCATATGGCAAAAATTTCCTTCATTTGTATTGACTTTATTTTTGTATTTGACGTTTTCACAATATTTCATACCTCACATTAAAAAAATGAATACTTCTATTTTTACTTAATTATCCTTTAATACATATGAAATCAAATTTTATTTTCTTTATGTAACATATAAAAGTGTACGGTAAATGAATTAAAGTTTTTATGTTATAAAAATTCATACTTTTCATGTAAAATTGCTGCACACACTAAGGAAAATTTGTTCGAGAAAAAAGGAGATTTTTACATTTTTTATTCGTGATTCAAAAATAACGTACATACATTTATAATACATAACCATAAAGATGTTATACGCTGTTTAATAAAAATAAATCAATAGCAATTTTCAATTGTTCCAGACATTTGATATTCAACCAGATAAATAAAGAAATTATAAATTTAACTTTTTCAAAAAAATGTACAACCGACTCCAAAAAAAGCGCTAAAAAGAATTAAATAATTCTATAAAATTCTCTAATGACAAACCGTTATCCAATAACCTCACATTGACTATCATGTACCGGTATAAAACGGTTAAATTTAATATATAGAATTTAATATCCACCAAACATAGGTTTTCCAGAGAATATTTTTTAAAAGAGATTAATTTACATATTTTTGATTTAATTTTTGAATATATACATATAAAAAGTAAGGAATTACTTTTTGAAGTTGGTGCCAAACTATCTTAAGTATAGTAACAATTGTGGATATATTATGTCTAGTACCATAAATAAAATGGGGAAATCATTATCGATTATGATTGTTTGGCACCAACTTCAAAAAGTAATTCCTTACTTTTTATATGTATATATTCAAAAATTAAATCAAAAATATGTAAATTAATCTCTTTTAAAAAATATTCTCTGGAAAACCTATGTTTGGTGGATATTAAATTCTATATATTAAATTTAACCGTTTTATACCGGTACATGATAGTCAATGTGAGGTTATTGGATAACGGTTTGTCATTAGAGAATTTTATAGAATTATTTAATTCTTTTTAGCGCTTTTTTTGGAGTCGGTTGTACATTTTTTTGAAAAAGTTAAATTTATTTCCTACTTTTTAGTTATTTATACCGTAATACATAATTATGTGTACTGACATATGATGGCTCTTTGCAACGCATTACTAATGAACGCACTTTGCTGAGTTCTGATGTATTCGGTTTACTTGTCACTGTTTGATTGTCAACTTTCCAAAAGACACTTACAATATCGGTTAGTATCGTTGTGAATCTTTAGGTTTTCTGGATGTGGTAACTTCTTCAGATCTGGCACGACGAAAAGCTACCGCATTCATGAAATCTTAAAGTCAACATCTCATCGTACGGACATCGGAATTGGTTATCGAAAGGCGACAATGCCTCAAGTAAAATGTCCTTACACATAAGCGCTTTCATATATGAGTAAACAGCAAAATGACTCCATGTATCAATGAATAGTAAAATGCTTTTCTAGTGTAGTCAAAAGTACTCCCCCTTCAGTCAGAAAAAGCAAAAAGAAAAATTTTAACAAAAATCGCTCTATGATTCAATAGGTAAACAACAATGTATTTGTATTTTTGTATTTATTTGCTTTGAGGTAGGCGCTACAGCTATTCGCCGGCATAACCTCCAATGATCACAAAAAACCACATAGAACACTTTATTACGGAATATCCAGTACATACATTTTCACAGGGACAACACAGACACCCATGCCGCTAGCTGGACTCGAACCAGGGACCAGCGGTGTGGGAGCAGCCTCCGCTACCATCCACGCCACTGGGTCGGCTAAACAACAACAATCTAATTACTATAAATGGAGTAAAGGCATCGGAAGTGATTCGACGAGGAATCCGAAAATCATAACCTGTACTTGGCTGCATCTATAAGAGAGTGACAGCATTCGATGCCCAAATACTTTTTTCACGGACGCTTTTGTCCCAACAAAAAATTTGAAACTCACTCCATAGCTTTTATGAAAAATGATTATTTCAGCCTATCATGGAGCATTCTCGTGGGCCAAAAGACAAATATTTTATAAAAGCGGGGAAGTGACGATGCAGCAAAAGGGTAAAATTTTTTACACTGTATGTATGAGATATTCCATAAAAGGGATGGAATGACGATGCAGCAAAAGTTAAATTTTTAACAATGTATCGCAATGCTAGGCATTTTCTATTATAAAATTTGATGATGATTTCCTGGTAGAATTTGATTGTACGCCGAATGATCCTTTATTTCTACACAACCATAAATACATAGTCCATATTATTTTACAAATTCGTGGACATACAAGGACAAGATAGCACAAGGAAATATTACGACACAAGAAAAGTACAACCGGGAGCTACACATAAAGAGTGTGTGCAACGAAGCCAGTGGGATTCGAACCCACAATCTCCTACGCTCTCAAGAGATTAGCAGCGTGGTGTCTTAACCACTCGGCCACAAGGACCCCCTTGATGACTCATTTTTGTCCAGAATCTTTTCAATCAATCGTATACTGTGCTCCATGTGTCGTCATATTAACATCGAGAAATCCTACATGAACAAAATCTGAAATCATTCTGGTGTCTAATCGGGTAACTAAATCTGAATCTAAAGATAATTTTGCTACACATATCTATGCACTTTATTTTGCATTGATATGTAGAGATAATTTTTTCCTCAGGAGCAAAATATATACTAAAGAATTTTCATCTTTTCAACAACTTAAGGATGTCGATTGGTATCGATGTCTATTTCCGCTTTAGTGGATGCGAGAACTTGTCCATTTAAGCTTTAACATTTCGGAAATTTATCGCATCCAGAAAACTTTAAGGCCGCACACTAGGCACAGAAAAAGACCCGGATGATTATGTGAAGTCTATGGGGGCGTTCTTTTCAAATATCTCGCTCAAATTTTAAAATTTTTACGTGATTTTTTTTTTTTTTTTTTTTTTTTTTTTTTTTTTTTTTTTTTTGTGCATAGGATAGCTGAGGATGTTCCACAACCAACGTAGTTTTTACTTTTTCAATTTTGGTTTCAGATTTTTTTTAAAAAAATATTTTAAATTTCAAAACCGATTTAAACGGTTCTGAAATTGAAACTATCATTATATAAAACATACATAAGCAAAATCGAAGAAGTAAAAACTAGGACGGTTGTAGATCATCCGCGGCTATCCTATGCAAAAAAAATCATGTAAATATATTAAAAGATATTTGAAAAGACTACACCCATAGTCTTTACACTAACATCCGGGTCTTTTTCTGAGACTAGTGTAGTGCCTTAAGGTCCACATTGAAATCTACAGACTTCGTAAATCGGCATTGAAAAGCTGACAATCCATCAGTACACGTTAAAATTATTGTGAAAAATTACCTTTGTTTTTAAAGACTATCTATTTTCTGACTAATGAGAGCGATCTAAAAACGTCTATGGAGCATTTTCATTGGTCAGAAAATAGATAGTCTTTAAAAACAGAGGTAATTTTTCAAGATATTTTAAACAGTGTACAGTGTTAAAAATTTGACTCTTTTGCTGCATCGTCCCTCCACCGCTAATATAGAAAACGGTTACTTCAGCCTATTATGGAGCATTCTCATGGATCAAAAGTGAAATATTCTATAAAAGCGGGGTAGTGACGATGCAGTAAAAGGGTCAGATTTTTTACAGTTTAAAGTACGCATACACAATCAGAGCGCGTCAAGTTGCTTCTATGATTCAATGCATAGCAAAGTAATTCTAAATGTTCGTATGTATTAAAATACCATTATCAGTCATAAAAACTAAAAAGGAAAATATTATCAAAATCACACCATGATTCAACATGCGTCTATATGAAAGTAGTAATATTTGAAGTTAAGAATGTTTTTTGATAAATGCGGTTTTTCAAAGTACAGAAAATTTAAGAATTTTTATTCCAGAACTTGGCGGTAGTCGCCTGAACGAGTTTGTTATATGGGTGAAAGAAGTTAACTAGCTTAACTTCAATGGTAAGCTTATCAAATTTTTTCGTCATTTATATTTGTCCAAATGTAAATCTAGCACATAGCAATGTACTTTAATCACTTTGTGAATTCGGAATAACAAGCACCCTGATACACAGACACTCTTGCTTTAACGTGTAAGGCTATTTAGAGATGAATTTTCAGCTTTTCGATAGCTAATTTTCATGTCTGGATCGATGTGGATCTTTCACTTTGGTGGATACGATAATTGTTCCAGCTAAGATTTCGTACTTTGAAAAAAAACTAGCATCTCTGCAACAGTGGTTAGGATCCAGAAGGATTATTCGCTGTTAAGCAAAACAAGATTGGCCAATCATAAGCCTTCATTTTTGAGAACTTTTCATTGTTCGAAGGAGAGAGTCTGGAATACATGGAGTGAAAATCTGCTATCGACACTGTAAAAAATTTGACCCTTTTGCTGCATCGTTACTCCATCGCTTTTATAGAATTTCTTTGTTTTGACCAATGAGAATGCTCCATAATAGAGCGAAGTAATCGTTTCCTATAAAAGCGATGGAGTGACGATGCAGCAAAAGGGTTCAATTTTTTACAATGCAAGCAGTGCTAAAAATTTATATCCTTTAAATGTGCAACGATGCTACTGAATTCCAAAGTGTCGATCACAGCGACATCTGCGGCATTTTCGTGATACATTATCCAGACTAGCAATAATTCTTGCATTTTTAGAAAATGTCCTGCAGATGTCTCTTCTATCTTTAAATTTCATTAGCATAGTTGCACATTTAAAGAATAGAACATTTTAGCGCTTTTTTTTAAGTGTTACAGAGGCGTGTTCAGCACAACTTACCAGTTACTTACTGACCACTTACCGATTGTAGACAAGTACGAAATGAAAATCAAAGCGAAGTGTGAACGTCAGCTACAATTCAACAGAATAGTTCTTATTGATGCCACAATTTGCTTTAGTACTGCCCTAAAATCGGTCGGTAACATTGGTTACTTTTGTAAGTTGCTCTGAACACGCCCTGAGATAGCTGATTTCCACACTATATCCCCTAGATGCTATATTTCCGGTTTCTTGCATAAGAGAACTTGTCCGGAATCCAGGTAGAATTTGCGCTGTTAGCGAAACAAGATTAACGAATCAGAAGCCTGAATTTTAGCAAAGTTTTCAATGTTTTAAATAAATTTTCTTGTTAATAAATCTCGTTTCGCAAACAACGCAAAATTTATGTTAATCCTGGCCCTCGTCCAGTTAGGATTTTGCACTTTGAACACTGTTAAAAATTTGAAACTTTTACTTTATCGTCTATCCATTGCCTTTACAGAAAATGATTACTCCATTGTATTATGGTGAATTCTCATTGGTCAAAATAGAGATATTCCATAAAAGCGGTGGAGTGACGATGCAGCAAAAACTTCAAACTTTTAACAGTGAAAAGATCGTGTGTCTATGTAAGTGTAAGATAAAAGCATGCAAAAGGAACACTTCTAATTGGTCGATTGCTTCAAAATGAATTTGAAATTTAAAGTTTTTATTTTTAAAAAAGTTCTAATTATCAGATTTTTATGAAATTCGAATGGGACCACATGGGCCTCATACGCTTTCAAACAAAAAAAGAATTATCAAAATCGGTTCATATTTGCAAAAGTTATGCGTGAACAACAAATACATACAGGTCGAAATCATAACCTCCTCTTTGAAGTCGGTTAAAAATGTACCTTAGCAGAAATTTTAGATTAACCACATGTGGGTGAAGCACGAAAATATTACATACAGTAATAATTTACATTTTTTTTCAGAGAATATTAAACTACTTCCAGTTTCCAAGAATGTGATAAGGTTAATTTGAATAATGAGATCGAAAACAACATAAACAAAATTGCATGGTATTTTCAAAAAGAAGGGAATAGATACGTAATTATATATTGCCATTTTCTTATGAGGGCATCCCATTATATCATATTAATTGCATCAAATATACACAATTTAACAAATAAAGCCTTTGCAATATTTCAGTTTATTTGGATTGTTAACAAGATTTCTTAACGGTAAAAAAAGTACTGAAATAAATGATTTAATTCTATTTTAATGTCAGATTTTTGTTTCTATGAAAATTGAAAGATCTCATTTAATACCAATTCAACACTTTGAGTTTGTATACCAGCTAGACTGATATAAAATCTGAAATATTATAATACATATATCTATTTATACATTTTACAGTGAATAACATAAACGTTAAAATTGATCGTTTTCTATAAAAAATCTAATATCTAAGCAATATTTCAAGACTCTTTTCATACAATGTCAAGGATAATATATTGAATCTTACATTTTAAGACATAATACGTTACATATTTTAACCCATGTTATATTCAGTATTTATAAAAATGAGAAGTGTGTTATTGGACGCAAATAAAACTCGACAAAATTTAAAAATAGTTTTTCAACGTCATCGAAATTTCAAAAACCTCTTATGCTGATATATTACGTAAGTCAGTAAAAAGAGAAAAAATGCGGTTAAACATATCTTGATAGCATTGAGCAATAGCGATATCCAAGACACATATATTAATGTCAAAAACAATAAACATTTAACTTTGGAGACGAGATATTTTTTATTTAGTTTTTTGCATGCTGTATTGCTAACTTTTCAGAAAAATCTAGCGGAATTTCTTTGGAAGCTATAAGCATTTTAGAGAAATGAAACGCAGTTTGGCATCCGAATGCTACATTTTTTTTTCAGAAAAGTGATAACGATTTTTTGTTGAAGATTGGAAGTTTTTTTCAATACGTATCAATTCTGAATAAAGCTGAATATACTTTTTTAAAGAGAAACTTCGTAATTTGAATAAATAACATTCACACAAAAATTATATAAAATCATGCTTACAAATGTTTTCTTAAAACATCAAAATTCTATCTTTTTTTTTTTTTTTTAATTTATAACAACAAAAGTTTCATGCACAAAAATGATTAAAATTCCAAAATTTAGAATAAAATAAGAAAAAAAAACTCTCAAAAAAGCAAGTCCACATACGAATGTTATATGAATAATTCTATATGCCACCGTTAAAATTTCCTTCAATACAAAACACTGCCAACAATGTTTTACATTTTGTTCTTTTTTTTAAAATTTAAATAAAAATTATATTTAAAAGAAGAAGAAGAATGAAAGTAAGAAAATAAATTTTAAATTAAAAAAGACATTTTCTTGTCTCTTTAAGAAAAAAAATAAACAAATATTTCGAATACTTCTGTCTCATATTATAGGAAAAGTTGCAGAAATACTAAATTTTAAAAAAATTCCCGAATAATCTGAGTACAACAATTCTTAAAAAAAATATTCTTTTTTTTCTTTCACATTATCGTCGTTTTTTATAGTATCCACTTTCTTATATTTTAGGAAAAGATGCAGAAAAATTTTATCTGATTTTGAGTCAAATAACAAATTTATAAAGTAACAATAATTGAAGAGCTTATTGGAAAAACATGTTATGTTACAATTTTTCAAAGTAAGATTTATTTTTTTGATGAAGGTATTATTCGCTATTCTATTACATAGTGAAATTAAAAAATACCAACATTTTAAATTTTCTTGAAAATTTCGAACATTATGCTTCACATTTAATGTTATATTAATAATGTTATATAAATTAATTTAAATATTATTAATATTTCTTTACATTATTATTTTTCTTAAAGAGTATAATAAAGCTTGTTGATCCATAAAATGACATTTTCAAGGAGAAATTACAACAATAAAATGTAAAACAAAAAGCTTTCATTCAATTTTCTTACAATTTCATTTTTATTACATAAAATATTCTTCCATTAAGTTCTCCAATTATAATAGTATATGGACGAATTTAACGGTTTTAGCACTTTTGAGAATGGGTTTACATATTTTACACAAACGATTAAAGTTTGCCGAATGAAATTATTTTTTACATATAATGTTGGCAAATTCCATGCCAGTGTGTTTACATATAAAATTATATTAATTCGAATAGGGAAACATGTACTTTAATTTTGATTTGTTTAACAATACTGGATATATAAAGTGAATAATAACATTAAAAGGTATTGTCTGCAAAAAGTACTGTTTTGAAAAATATAACAAAATAAGAATCAAAAATTTTGGTCTCCGAATTTATATTATAAAAATTAGCATAGGAGGTTGTCTAATACTGAAATACTGTATTTATCTCTAAAATGAAAACAAAATATAGCGAAAATGCATTAATTTTCCTTCTTATTTAGATTTTCCAAAAAACACTTAGTCTAAGGGGTGAGACCACCTTATTTTTTATTAATAGGAAATAATATGCTCAAAAATAACGTGCTCTAAAATTTTACAAGATAATGTGACGATATTCCAATTAGGAATGGTTTTACGAAAACCTATGGGGAAAAATAAATATCCAAAAGAAATGAATTTTAAACCTTAAGAAAATTTTTCTCAAAACAGTTTTTTCCCATTTCGTGCATCATATTTCCAAAATTAAGAAACATAGAAATTTGAAATACTGTATCATATTGTTTTTTGTATGTTTTTGTTGAAATGTTATCATTTTGTATTTTACGGTTTAATTTCATGAAAAATATTTTGTTCTGGGAATGTGGATATTTAAAGACTAGAGATTATTTTGTACAATATTTAAAGAATGCATATATATGTAATATTAAGAGGAAATATCGAACACATTTTTATAATACTGCATCCAACATACATATGTCATACCACGCAAGTAAAAAAGAAATTTAATATATTGTATTACATTGTATTTTGTGTATTTTCGCTGCCTCTGCCTATATTTAAGTATGTATGTACAATATGTATGTTTATTTTTTTAAATTTTATTCATATTTTATCATAAGATTTGTGTTTTACAAGGTTTAACTGCCTAAAAATATACCGTTCTGAAAATTAAAAATTCAAATAAAATTAAATAAAGTCCAAAATTCTAATTCTTTTTAATCCAAAATTTAAAAATATTAACAAAAATTTAAGTTTTTAAAAAACGAAAAAAAAATATTTAAACGAAATTTAAATTACTGAATCATTGATAAATCGCAATACTTTTAAAAATAGAAATAAAATTGAATTCCAAAAAATATTATGAATGCCAGATGAACGAAACCCTAATAATATAAGCCATAATATAAGCTATGATGTCTACATGGAAAGCATTGAAATTAATGTTTTCTTTTAAATTTATATCGCAAAAATAAACGGATAAGATTTAAAAATATAATTAATATAATAGGCTCTTTCAAAACTTTATGATTTGTCGTGTGACATGAGGTATTCAGGCTTAAATATACAAAACTTGAAGTTTCTGACCTGTATACAGAATTTGGAAACGGACTGTGTGACGGACGGATGGACAGACAGAGAACAGAGACGAATACGGTTTCGTCAGATAAACGAAATCCTAAGAAAGATGCTTTAAAAAATTGCATAAAGACCATCTGTGAAATGCATAAAATTGCATGAAATATGTCTTGTAAAGAAAACAAAAAGAGGAAAATATAAGAATAATTTTATAGAATTCTTTAAAAAAAATTATATAATTATAAAGGAAAAGTTTAAAAAAATCGATGTCTTAGTCTTTATTAAAAATTAATTTATTAATTTTTTTTTTTTTTTTTTTTTTTTTTTTTTTAAATAAATTTTATGTCTGTAAATTCCTCTAAATAAACCAGATGCAAATTCTAAGCTTAAGGTTTAGAATGGCCAGCTTTGAGTTTATCTTTCAAAAGAAAATTGAAGTCTTTCCTTGTCTAAAGTGTTATTAAAAAATCAATAAAGAAATAATGCGTTCGCGAGAAAGAGATAAACATTAAATATATGCACGAGTTCATACATATATTTCAATTCTGAGAAAATAATTTTAATTAAGTTTTATACTTTTGACAAGAGAAAATTTAGTTTCCTATAAATACTTTTACAATTAATTAAAATCGATGAAACCTACATCAAGTACTTTACGGAATTCACAAAAGGGAAAAAAATTCAAATAGAAAAATTAATTAAACTTTCAAAAATAAATGTATATTTAAAGGATGAGTTTCAGAAAAAAAATAATGCGAACTTTATCGAAAGAATTTTTTTTTACATTATTTATCTAAGGTTTTTTTCTGCATAATATTTTGTGTCTTGAACAAGAAATAATTTAAATTTTGTCATTAGATAAAGGAATGTGGATTAAAAAGAAAAAATATATGTATACATATTTTTTACGTGATATACTACGTAGAAGAGTTGAAGACTAATAAAATTTGAAATTGAAGATAAAAATAGATTAAAAGCTAGTACAAAAACCCCTTCTAATATTTTTAATATTCTTTAGAAATATATTATTTAGCTTATGGGTATTTTTCCTAAATAATTTTGTCTGTCTTGAAGAAGAAATAAATTTAAATTTAGTATTTAATTAAGGAGTATCGTGTCAAAACACAATTTTTTATTCCTATTTAAATCATATATTACAAAATTGAAAGAAAATACGAATTAAATTACAAATCTAAGGTAGAAATAGATTCAAAGCAAGTAACTCTTTCTAAAGAAACTTTTCTAAAGAAACTTTTTATCCTATTTAGAAAGAGATTATATACCTAAAGGTTTTTTCTGCATAAATTTATTTGTCTTGAAAAAGAAATAAATTTTATTTTATTTTTAGTGAAAGGAATATGGATGAAAATAAAAATAATTGATATTATTAAAAATATTTTTTTAATGATGTATTACGAACATGAAAAAAGAAAAAAAAAAGACAAATTTCCAAGTTAAGAAAGAAATATATAAAAAGCTAGTACAAATAGGTCTTACTAAAGAAATTTCCGATCTTTTTTAGAAATAGATTTTTAAGCTTTTTTCTGAATAATATTGTTTATCTTGAACAAATAATAAATTTCTATTTTGTTATTAGTTCAAAGAACATAGTTTAAAAACACAAAGATTATTTTAAAAATTATATACTACAAAAATGAAACAAAGTACGAAATAAATTTCAAAATTAAGATAAAAAATAGATTAATAGTTAGTACAAAAATACTTTTTAATGTTTATTTTTCTTTTTCTTTTTTTTAAAATTTTATTTTAAAAATTTTAAATTCGCTAATATTTTTGTTCCTCCATAATTTTGTTTATCTTAAATAAGAAATAAATGTAAATGTTAATATTAATTATTGGGATATTGTCTGAAAATACGAAATATTTATTGTTATTTAAACAATATACTACGAGAATGAATGGAAAGACGAATTAAATTTCAAAGTTAAAATAGAAATAAATTAAAAGCTACTACAAAGAAATCGGAAACGTGGCAAATTAGCGAAATCCTTTTATGAAGCAACATTTATTTTCACATATTTTAATACCCCCGGTGAAAATATTAATAAAAAGAGTAAAAAGCCAATTTTTCTCTCAACAAATGATATCATATATATAATTATATGTATAATTTCTGATAATATAATTATTGATATGTATAATTTCGTTTAAACATACGGCAAGTAATTACGCCGGTTTTGAGCAATTTTATATACATTAAGCAATTACGCTTTCGTTTCTATTTCAATAATTAGTACATTAGAAAAAACTATTTCGTCTTTCATTATGTTAAAGATAGTTTTATTAAAACGGAATTTAAAAAAATATCGTTAGTTTATATCGTTAGTTAAATATCTTATTTATAATAATGCCACAAAAGAAATAACAAGGTGTAGTATATACTTATATTACATACATTAATTATATTTATACGTGTGAATTATTTTGCAATTTTTTTTGTAAATAAAAAGGCTCTATCAATAATATTTAAGTAACTGTTATCCTTAATATTTAATTTTTAAAGTAGCGTGCATTAAATTTATATAAAACTTAGAATAGATTGATTTAGGAAGGATAGTAGGATTAATTATTTTACTTTTTGATAAAAATAATAAAGTATTTCAGTTTCATACTTTAAGAAAAATAACTTGATTAAATTATTTTTATCACATAATAATAATGAAAGAAGTCATATATTTAATAACACTAATATGTGTCTTAAAAAAATGTACAAAATTACAAAATACAAAAAAATAAATAAATTAAATAATAAATAAATAAATAAATAGAAATTAAATTTTCAGTTATCAACGTAACGTGGAATATTATGGGTAAAAGACAGCGCTACAGGAAACAGAAAAAATAATAGTGTAACAATTTTGGTTTGGTTTAAGGGTATTTAATATATCATACATATCATATAAATCACGTTGACATGCATGAAACTTGTAACTTCAAAAGGCAGAGTCTACCAATGATGCAATATTCTACCAGTAAGTTTTAAAAGAAAAATTCTTCTTATATTAACGCCATACTCATGGAAATTTACTTTTATGAATAACACAAAATTTTCTATTTTTTTACTAGTGAGAGTTTGTCCTATTAGTTTTCTGGTACTTTTATAGCGACAATTTCTAAAACCATTCTTGGCACAAAGTATCCAATCAATGTTGTCAAGATTATGAGTTTTGCGCATCAAAGCATACATGTTGCGTATTCATGATCGTAATGTGATATAATTTTTAAATTATGCAATTTTAAAATTAAATGATTTTTCACTTTTTTGTGGTGTGTGTGGGTAGGAGGGGGAGTGTCGTAAAGAAAATCTTCATAATTGCATACAATTTTCGTGAATTTTATCAATGTTTATTCTTTATCGACTTTGCACTGTTTACAATGAATATTTTGAGCTTTTAGAGTAAGATACGATTAAAAACAAAAAAATATATTTATTTAGATACTGCAAATGCTTTCAACATTGGACATTTTGGGACTACGGAATTTGCTCCATAATCGAAAGTGTGTCCTTTCGTGAGATAAAATATACCAATATGTATTTATTATAGATTAAAAAAAGTTTTCACTGAATAGAGATGTTTGGTGTTAGCGAATGTCTATCAACCTCAATTCGGACACTTTGTAACACCAGGCATTTCTATTTGGCTAGCAATAATGCAAGGCTGCACTTTTTGTAGTAAAAGAAGTTTATTAAAGTATGGACAAATTAGAGAGCGGCCCCTAACCCTACGATTTTCGTAGCCACAATTTCGATGTTCAAATTTTTGTAAAACTTATATTTTAATTATATTTATTTTAATCAAAATTATAAACGTTCAAACTAGAATAATATTAGAAAATAGAAAAACAATCTATATTCAGTAAATCCTCTCAATAGCGAATAACTCAAGAACTCTAAATTTGTCTGCTACAATTATTCAAAGATACTCTCTTTTTATCGGATAAAAATAAATGTATAAGTTAAAAAATGACTGTTCGATAAATAAAATTGTTCCGTAAGAGTCTTTTGCTATAAAAGTTTCAACGTAAACTCATAAATAGAGGACACTATCATTTAAGAAACTAATTTTATATATATTTTTGTCTCAGAAAAGAAGACACTATTCCATGCAGACAAATATATACCGTATACAATGTATACGTAAGCAGACATATTCCATGCAGCTGGAGGGGTAGGGGCACGCCTCTGTTTACCTATGATTTGATCAGATTTTGCTTTTGTTATAAGTGCAGCGCTACTTTATGATCAAATAATTTTCTAGAATTCAACGTCGTCAAACATGACTACGTACAATACTTATCATAGGCAAGAAAGTAGGATTAACACATAAAATTTAAACATTTGCAGTTTCTTAAAAAATTAAGACAGTTTAAAGCGCTTGAAATTTGAGCACTCCGTTTCAGACATTTCACTTTACGGTGCAATAATAAAATAATATGCAACAGAAAACGTACACACACGTGTATAGAAAAATTTTAGAGAACATAATGAATTTTCTAAAAGATATTTTTGCATTACAAATCTGTTACCTTATTTAGCCGGCCAACTATGTATAATGTTTCACCATTTTAAATAATACTGTAATTGAAATCTAATGCAATATGTTTAAAAATGAATGTAAATTGTAGATATAGTAATATGGCAGAAAAACAAATTTTGAATATTTTATACCTACAAATTTTAAGTAAACTTTTAAAAGCTTACTTTTTATGAATTTGGAAAATTCTAATTTTACCATTAATAATTTATTTCGCCTTTATCTCAGCAAAACCACCAATATTCTTTCAGATTTTTTATTTTCTATGATTCAGTTGAAAACCATCAGTTTTTGTTTTAGAAGTATTTTTTCGGCGACTAGATTATGTAATTAAAAATGTCTAAAAGTTCTAAAAGGATAATTATTCTAAAGAATATGCTTGTTATGAATATTACATATTAAAAATGAAATTCATATGAAATATGTATTAAAGCAGGTTAGTTTCACCTTACGTTTTGGAGTGTAAATGTCACATGATATATCACGCTTTACTGAAGCAAGTGCTATCGCAAACCTCCTTTATTTCCTTTTTTAATTTTCTCCAGAATGAATAATTGCAGTTTTATATATTTAAGAAAAATGTCAAACATAAACATTTTTTGCATATGAAGAGAACTTTTTTTGAAGAATTGAAAGGAGATATTGCAAATGTACTTTAAGTAGTAATGAAATTATATCTCATAATTCCATGCATATTTATTTTTTTTAGTATATGACATTTTTTTACGGTTTTCTATTTTACATGCTAATGATTTAGTTCACTGTAAATATTTTGATTTTAAACAGTAAAATTTATGATTTTTGTAGACTATCTGAAAATTTTTTGGAAGATTTTAAAGGATTTGTTAATAAAATTCTTTATTTTAATCTTCATTTAATTGTTAATTACCTATCACTTGTTTATCTATTTTCTCTCTCTCTCTCTCTCTCTCTTTTTTTAAAAAAATGCTTTCATACGAGAAAGTGTAATTGATTGGAAACAAAGAAGTTATTATAATTTAGTATTAATTAGTAAAAATATTCAACACAATTTAGTTATTATGCACTTGGTATATTTCGAAAGGAAATTTGATTTTATGAAATAATCACTAGTTGTGAAAATAAACACCATATTATAAATTGCCAGATTAAATTTTTTTCAATAAAGAAAAACTCAAATGACCCAAATTTATTACTTAATAAAATGCATCGAAGAAGAAAACTAACTGAGCTATACTACTGAGCTCTACATAAGATATGTATCATAATATATTTTATCTCAGAATAGAATGCTTTAAATTACATATGAATTATATAAGAATGATATAATATGTAGGATTATATATATAGGAACATACATAGAGCTATGCATAGGACTATATATAGGAATTCTACAATATTATTAAAAATTTATTTTGTCAACGTATTTCTAAACTTCCATCATTTTCCAAATTGGGAGATTCGCTCTTTCTGTGAAAAAAAAAAACCCTCAAATTTCTCATAGAAATATAATGCACCCTAAAAATCAAATTAAAAGAACTTATTTCGTTAAATTTATGATCATGTTAGCCACAAATTCCACTTTCAAATATATAATTAACTATAATAGCATAGGTTTTCTTAATTCTTAATTTTCTTGTCTACGGAAAAAGAAAGAAAATAACCTCCGAATTTAGTAACAAAATTTAGACATTTTACTTACATGTCCATTTTAATCCTTGTAAAAATTTTAATTTAAAAAATAAAAAGCATAGTTTGAAAAAATAATAAAATTTATGAACATAAATAGTCATTAGTAATAGATTAAAATTATTTTTTATAACCAAAAATGTTTAATGTTTTCGAGAAAATTATTTTTTAAGTTAATTTAAGTTTATTTGAAAAATCATTTATTATTGTAAGTAAAAAAATTATTTTATGAAAAGGGTCTAGTTTTAAACATTCATCTCTAAAAATCAAACACCAGCAATGATTCTTTGAATTTTTTATGAGAATTATAAAAAATTAACCTTTATTATTTTAAAATAATTCATGTTTCTAAAGTCTACAATATTTAAAGTAATATTCATACTGATACAATTTATAATTCTTAAGTCTCATAGGCATATTTTTACATGCATGGCACAAAATATAATATGAAAATAAAAATTCAGCATTTCTTGAATCAAAGTAAAGTTGGTATACAGGTTGTATTGTTTTCTGAATTTTTTATATATATATCCGTTTAAACGATGACGTTTTAAGCCTGAAAATATTGTGTTAACAAAGATTTACGTTGGCAGTAACACTAGTATAATAAACATTATGCTTTTAAATATATACACACATATTCAAGACAGATAATCTACATTTCTCCACACCGCGTATTTAATTAAATTTTCTAGTTGAGAATACCATGAAAAAATCTATATATGTATTATTTCTGTAATTTTTAGTGTTATATTATGTAGTATTTACAAAATAAAAAAAAATGTGTATATCCATTTAAACTATGACTCATTCATTATGAAAATTTTGTGTTATCAAAGAACTACATTGGCAGTAACAAAGATGTGGTAAACTTTTTGACTTTGAGTATATGCACACATATTTAAGACAATAAACCTTCATTTTTCTGCAAAGTGTATTTAATTAAATTTTCTAACCGAAGGATTCCATGATAAGTAGAATATATATATATGCTTTATTGCTGTAATTTTTAGTCTTATACTATGCAGTATTTGTAGACTCACATTAAAAATAAAAGAGAAAATAAAACGTAAGATAAATTTAAATAATAAAACATAATTATTTTAATGATGAATATATTTTAATACTAATTATATTTTAACACTAAATATATTTTAAAACACCATTTAGATACCTTCATATTTATAGAAGAGGGAAAAATATTCGAGATCAATCTTAATAATCAGTATACTCGAAAATGTCAGGAATCACAAAATCTACTTTAAAGTAACACTTTTGCACAGATTTAGTGTTTGGGGAATTTTTAAAACAGGAACAGTTTTCACATATGATGTATAAAACACATTTTCTCAGAACGAAACACGGTTACACTTGGGAATACTGTTTCACAAAAAATTAAGTTTAGCCTGCTACTTTAAATTTACAAAACTCTCTTTAAAACATCAAAACAGAGTAAAATTTCACGGAAAAAGCCAAAAGCAATTTGTTTTCTTTAAAAGAGCATGTCAAGAATACATTTAATAAGGGATTTTCAAGAATGCATTTCATTTTGAGTTAAAAATAGATAGGGAATGTCCGCGATCATATTTATTTTCTACTTTTGAGAAATATAAGACTTTAAAAATCTAGCTTATTCTGTTCTTTTCAGAGAAATCTCAAAACTGCCTCATCATTTTTTATGTATTTGATTTTGGTATTCTATACACTCATTAATTACTACACTGCATTTTAAGGGTATAAGCACAACATCAATTTTCTAAAGAACGTTCATTTATTCATTCAAATTTAAATATATGTTCATATGTGCTACAAATTATAATTAGAAAATACATTTAACATAATTATGCTTTAAATGTTACATGAAACCATAAAATTTAACAAAAGAATAAAAGATAGCGTGTCAAAAGTTTAATCAAAAGTTATTTTTTTGAAAAAGATGGATAATATTAAAATTTAAATACTTTAATATTGCTACATTAAATTTAATGAACGCAATACATAATGTTCTATCTATAAAATCAAGTGCTGTAAAGTTTCTGGATTCAAACCGAATTTTCTCAATGGCCATTATCAAATCATTAACTGTCGAATACTACTAACCATTTTCATACTGCATGTCTAGGGTTACTTCATATGTTTTCTATTCAGCTTATATCATGACCATATATTGGTCAGTTTAAAATTCTATTCGGAAGGTCACTACAGAACCGATAACATGTTCAGTCCACTGCGCGGTGAAGTCCGAGATATGGGTTAAAATCATGTTGAAAACATTTGAAAAATTGAAACTCTGTACCTAACATATCACTAACAGCAAGAAACTGATTAACAAAACATAATTCAATTACTCTTTAAAAGTATTTGAAAAATGAAATAAGTGCGTTTTAGAAATTCTTAACGCTAAATCTTAATAAAAGATGTGTCTGTATAAATTCAAAAAAAGAGTATTAAGATTTTTTTTTCATCAGAATTTCTTTTTTTATGAAAAAAAAGGAATAATAAATTTCATTCTGATGTTTAATTAGAAAAATGTAGCATAAAAAAATCTCAAGATGGTAACTTATTCTATGCAATAGGGAATTAAAATGAATTATGAAATTAATTTACAAAAGCAGGTTTTAAGTAGATTAGCATAGAATATGAAATTGAATATGAGTATGAATATTTAAACTAAAATACAGGATTTTGTTAAAGACTTTTACAAAAGAAAATACCTTTACGTTTAGTTGTTTTAAAGCTGTAGAAACATTTATAATGACGTTTAACAGAAATTTATGGTCTCAAAAACTGAAAAGAGATTTGTTAGTACGTTTATATACTGGGGCTAATTACAAAGACATTAAGCAATTTAAAATCTCTTTGGAAATTATGTTTTTCTTTCAATTAAAATAATTAGTAAATGAATATATCTCTTCTGTTCTCGATATTGTAACAGTATTTTTATTCTTTTAAGTTAAAATTATTGAATTTTATAATTATTTGTGAATTAGAGGGGAACTAATTATGAATTTCTATGCAAGATAAAAAAAGTCATCTTACTATAAGTTATATTTTTTTATATGGATAACACATTATCTATTATGATATTTTAATTGCATACATGTTTTTTAACTATTGTACTTTTGTAATTAAGAATCAAGTGATATTAAATCGTTCTTTAGATTATTTTTCATATTATAATTTAAGTTTAGATCAGCGGGTGTTGAAAACAAAATTCCTTTCTTATTTTAGGGTCCCTGTTATCATTTCATATTAAAAAAAATATGTTTTATGTGCTCGTAAGACAAATAGTTTGATTTTTTTATGGTATAATCGTTCAAAGACTGTTTTTGATAAAACGCAAAGTAGTGTTAAAAACTCTTTAAAAAGATGGAAAATAAACAATTTAATACACCTCTTTTCCTAATTCTAAATCAGCATTCTAATGTGTAATATTTTGAGATAAAAAATACTAATCTATTCAATTTACAAAGACAGAACGCATTTCAGCGATGCACATTAGGTATTAATAAACATGATAATTTAAAATATTCTCGCAATGTTCTAATCATTTAAATATCGAATTTTATTAATGTAGAGATACATAAATCAATAGCAATACATCTTCAGATTCTTATCTTGCAATTGTTAAAAAATATAAACATTGAAAAGAAATACGGGCTTATGAATTTAAATTGTATATTACGGCACACATGTAAATCACAATGAATTAAGAAAAGCCTTTTCAAGCGTAATTTTTTAAATTATAATTTTGAACCATTAAAGTAATTTTACAATGAAGATAAATTTGCAATGTTAATTTGATTGAAGAGATAATGATGATTTAAGAAATGAATTCAATGTGCGATCAGTACGTTAATGTTAAATATTAACACTTTCCAATACAGTGTTAAGTATATCTGAATTTGATTAGCTTACATACCTGCCCGTGTGTCGTATTATTCGTCCGAGTACTAAGTCACATATATCTTGTTTGAATGACACGTAGTTTAAATATATTAATGAAGTTCACTGTAGAATGATTGCTATTGAAATAGAAGTGTGTGGTATTTGCAGTATATTTACAGGGACACACGAGAGAACTACCTTACTTTTGGTCTAATATAGGTTGGTTATGTTTTAGACGGCGGATTATCAACAATAGGGATCCAGGAATATAGGCCCTAAGAAAGTGTGTCCTTCGTGAGATATTTGTAATAGAGCCTAAACCGTATTTACGCAAGGAAATCCAAGGTTCAAAGTAAACTACGGAAAACTCCGAAAGATTAGGTCGACGGGCCGATTGGGTTCGAACCCAGAACATACCGTTTACCAGTTTCAAGAGCAGAACCCCTTGGCCACTAGTGGGTCTTGATCTAAGATTAAAAAAAATCGTTTGCATTTCGTTTTTTTCCCATTGAATAAATATAACTTTACAATAAGTATAACATTTCATTCCATGAGAAAATGAATTTCCTGTGTAATATTCTGGTAATGTTAGAAAGTGTTTTGTCACGTATGATTAATCGACGATTTACCTTTATTTTTTTTAATTAAATACAACCAAACTACTTCATAAGAAACAAATGTAATAAGCCAGACAAATATATTTCCTTTACGTCTAATAAATTGCACAGTGGAACATATTTGACGCGTCTTCACCTAAATTATTCGAATCTGTGTAGCATTTTACAGCATGACTGAAAAGTGTTTATGAATAAGGTTTGCCGCCTGACAGTTCATCGGCATACAGCTGTAACTCTCGTAAATATACTCGGATCGCTTTTAAATTATTTTTGAGTTTTCTATAGAATGTCTTGCAATAAAATTGAAGTGCATTTACAATCCGTACAAAGGGACATAAGAAACAGTTGCGTTACATTACAGTGTATGGAGAAAAATCGTTTTCTGTATATTTTATTCGTGTTAAATGTTTCAAACATAATATTATTGATATGCACATAAGTGACAAAAACATTTCTCTAAATCATAAGTCTAGATTAAATAGCATTTTTGTTCTTCACCGAAACCGGCTCTTTTATTATCACACTAGGGTAGGTCATAGAGAAAATTTACTTTCTGTGCATTTTTATGATGATATGATGATTATAAGTAAATCCCTCAAGTGCAGTTCTTCTTTTCTACAGTTTATGTAGTGCATAGCGTATACCGTTGATTTACAGATGCACTCAAATGAATTCGTTTCAACTACTGATCAAGATCCATAATTGCTGGAACTTTGTTTTCCTCTGTAATGCGATTTTTTAACTGATTTATTTGCGAATGTATAAATTCTGCATACTGCATGCATAGCTGTTAGAAAAACTATAAATATATTACGGATAAGTTCCGTAATTGTTGAAAAGGTATTTATACTGAAGTTACGTGTTTATTATCTTGATTACTTAAATATTTAATTTTATTCTATACAAAATTATTTTTTTAACTGAACTATTTCTTTATCAAAACTCTACGCTTGTTTTTCAATTTTTGTTTAAAATATGTGTTAATTTTATTTTTTATTGTACATTTTAAAGTTTAATTCTCAGAATTCAAAAACGATGACACGATAGAAACAAGTGAACAGGTTTGACATAAAAAAAATTATATTTTCTACTTAGTTGACATAAAAAAAAATTAATATTTTCTACTTAGTTGGCATAAAAAAATTCATATTTTCTAGTTAGTTGTTCTGTCTAGATAAGAAATATACAAGTTATTTAGGAAATGGGTTTAAGAAAGTGCAAATGCAAATTTTACAATACTGAAATTAATTTCTTTTACCCTACAATATAGCTACGAGAAAATAACAAACAGAAATTGAATATTTATAAGCATTTGAATATATCCCTTTTCTATTTGCAATTTTTTTTTTCCATTGGAAAATTTTCAGCTTTTAACATGCTCTTTCTTTGCATTAAAACGAAATACATTTAAAATACATTCATAGAAAATTTATGAGAAGTGATTCTTCCTTCATTTTTATTTAACACTTATTTTGAACTTTAAACATTTTAATGGAAATAAAGTAATTCAGTAAAAGAACCAATTTCCATTGCTTTGTGCGTCTAATGTTCCATTAACATGGAAATATATTATTTACTCCTCTATGTTAAATCTACTCTGCGGCATTTTTTAAATTCATTAACATGTTGAATACATGAATAATACCAGGAAATTTTAAATACTAAATAAATTTCATGCAAATCTAACTTTATTTAGTACACCTATTTTCATTTTAAAACTTACAAATAAACAAACTTCTGGTTTGCTGTTTGCCATTCTAAAGGAACAAGATCAATAAATTTCAAAATCACTTTTTTCTCTATTTATTTGCTCCAAATATGAATGCATTTCTTTGATTTTGTGCGATAGGAATCAATTTGCGCGCCATTTGATCGCTATGCTTCGCTTTGATCGCAATTTGCACGCTATGTGATTTATGTGTTTAATATACAATATTTTTATTTATACAGGGTGTCCACTCTCAACGGTGGCCAATGGCTAATTTCTAAATCGATAGTCATAGACATATAGTTCCAATTGCAAAAATACTTTTAAAAAAGGTAAAGAATTGTTTTTCAAGCGATTTAGATCAAATTAACTTTTTATACTGTCCCCCGGTCCTATAAGTGATATTTAGTAAATTTTTCCCACTACTCTAACAAGTAAGAGAAAAAATGTCCCATTCATCTAACATTAAAATTGACCGTGTTATGAAGCTTTAAATTTCATGACTTAAACCACTTTTCTGTAGCTGAATACGGATGAATTGGACTGAGCTTTAAGGGAACGTACACTAAGTGCTTAAAGTATTATAAAGGGCGTCTATTTCCAACGCTGTCCAATAGCTTTGATTCCTAAACCATTTGCCACAGACACATAGTTCCAATTACAAAAAGATTTTAAATGAGATAAAGAAGTATTTTTAAAGCAATTTAACTGAAGGTGCTACCACCGTATAAGTTTTGCGGTAGTGTTAATTTTTATTAATTAACTTCTAGATTGGTTAAAATAGTTGAAGACGTGAGTTTTAAAATTCTCTTTATTGAGAAAATCAAATTTTGGGAAATCGCGATTTTATTTTAAAAGGTGTGTTGTTTTGATAAGCTTTTATTTTGCTTAAAACGTTCGTACGTATTTTTCATTAACTCAAAATTTCTATTCAAATTTTCACTCACTTCCAAGTATCCGATCGAGGTTCAATTTACACACGTATTTATATCCAATGACAGTGTAATATTAATGCAATTTTAGGTGTCTACCATTTATTTATTTCATAGGACTGCGTCAATCTTTCTGTTACTTTTTTACTTATAATTTTACTAAAAATTTTGCCTTAATATGTAATCAACACAAATTTAAAAATAATATTGTAAAAATCATTTTACTCTTAATGTTTAATGTGAAATTTTATATCATGCGTTTATTTTTATTTCCAGTACATTTGTGACTGACCCCTAATTTGCAGAAAAAAATGCTTCAACTTCAAACAGCTATTACTCGGTCAGTTTTAATCGCATAGGAATGGAACTTTTTTTTTTATCTTACTTGTTAGAGTAGTGGTAAAAAATTATTAAATATCACTTATAGGACTGGGAGACCGTATAAAAATTTAATTTTCGTAATTTTTTAATATTTTTTTTTACCTAAATCACTTGAAAAGCAATTTTTTACCTTTTTTAAAGCGTTTTTGCAATTAGAAATATATATGTATGACTAACGATTTAGAAATTAGCCATTGGCCTGCTTTGAGAGTGGACACCCTGTATACTTGCTATTCATTATTAAGATACGCTCAAAATATTTGTATAATATAGGATCTAAAAGTTAAATTTTCAATTTCTATGTAGTCAGGGGAAAAAATTGTGTAAATTTGACGTAGGCTCTAAGGAAATTTTTCTTACAGAGATTGGTTATTTGAACACTATTTAACATATTTTGCGAAACATCATATCATATTTAAAAATTAATAAAATAAATAAATCATTAAATCGAACTAACATCAATAATTTACATCAATAACTTAACACTCATCAGTAATCTTTTAAAGGAGCGTAAACCAAACGTTAGAAATTTTGAACCTACAATATCTAATTTCATAACAGTATATATCTTTAATATTTATCTTACAAAATGACTCTATAAATAATTCATCGAAAGTTATTTTTCCTGTCAAAACTTTTAAACATAAAAAAGAAGCTTTAACATGAACGTAAAGCGACTTTTATATGTGAAAATACCATTCTGAAATCCCTTAAAGCTTTTTGTATGATTCAGACACCATATTTTTCGTTTTTTAACAACTAAGAAGAAATCTTTTTTATGATTATAGAGCTGAAAATGTCAGAAATGTTGCAGAAGGATAATTAATTCAAAAAATGTACACAGAGTGAATTAAGAATAATATCTCATAAGGACTAAAATACATAAATATATATTAAAAAAGGTGTCTGTTTTATGTGTGAATACCATATAAAATATTTACGCTGCAATAAAGAAAGTGCCTCTAATTTTTTTTTTTTTTGTTTTCCATGAAGAAAATAGTAGTTTTTATCCCTGTGAATTTATCTTTTTTTAAAGAATGGTATACAAATTATGTAAATATTTTATACTGTGCTGCAATTATATTTCTAGATTGCAGCCATATACGAAATTTTATTTAATCTTATTACAAAAACTACAATATGTACAACTATTTTTTACACAATAAAACCAGTTTCCCATTAAACTAACAAATGTTCGCAAATTTTTCTAACTATGTTTCACAAGATTAGAAGATTTATTGATAAAACTGATTACAGAATATATTTTATGCCTGTTTAGTGTAACATTGTATATATTATGGTTTAAATATATTTTGCACACGGTAAATAAAAAAATATTTAATATAAAAACGTACAAAAATATCCAATAATGTCTTCCGAAGTATACAGTACTCTGAAAAAAATTCTTTATCATAGGAAGTTTCTAAAACCTATATATTTTTCTAATTTAAAACATCATTTATTCTAATTATATTCTGGTAAGTGTTTTCAATTAGTTTTACAGTTTCTTAATCAGTTTTCACCAGCTGCGCTTTTAGGTTTTTAATAACTCTTAATTAAACATATTCAACTCCGTAAGTGAATTTATGTATGCAAGTTTAGAAAATCAATTTTTATTTAAACACTTATGTTAATGTTGTTTAATTGACATGTTTGTCTTTAAAACACCTTTGTTGAACATGAAAATCTGTACTCGAGAACTCATAGAGTCTGTAAAACCTACCCGACAATTTTATAAAACTGGTTAATACTCTATAAAAACTACTAAAAGCTGCTTCCTAATGCCAAACGCAGCATTAAAAACAATTTGTCTGTAAATTCATCTTAAAATTAAGAAGTTGCAGCTATTTTGGCGTTTTCTAAAAGAACGCTTTTTTTATTCATGGGTAACTCGGAATGAGGCTAATGTATACATTTTCATTCGTCGTTACAATATATTTAAAAATGATAATGTAAAATTGATATATAAATTATATAAAATATGTATAAATAACACGTAAATTATATATAACATTTATACATAATACATAAATATTATATAAAAAACACCAATTGTCTTTTGTTACAGCGTATCGCCGGTACATGAAATACAGTATGTATACAGTATATGAAAATTACCCATCACCATTATGTAATGAGTAAGTTTTATGTATAGAAATATATGTATGTTATATGTAAGTATTATATGTATGTTGCAAAGCATATCATATTTTTTTGATTAAACTAAGACTTAGATGAACTGAATGTATAACTAAGTAGTTTTGAATGACTTACTTTAGAACACGATAAAGCACACTAAAATTTTCTTTACCGCAATCTCCGAATATTAATGTTTATCTTATTAAATCGTAAATTTCTGTCATTAAAAAAAAAAACTTGAAATTTCTATTCGGAAATAGTAATATTGAAAAAAATGTGCATTTAACGCCAGTGAATTAGTAAAACCAATGGTATTGTAATTTTTTTATTTTCGATATAAGCTTAAAAAATTAGGCAAAACTTAACAAGAAACTGACTTACAAAATCTTAACTTGCAATTTAATCTCTGTAATCAACAAATATTCAACGTTTAGAAAGTAATAATTTATTATTGTTGTACCTTTCCTCAAATATATTGCGCTATTTTCGCTAAGACACTATTGAAAATTAACACAAAAAAGAAATAATAAAATAAGTAAAAGGACATAAAATTTAAATAATCAAGTTAAATAAATTAAATAAGACAGATTTCAATACATTTTGAATTTCTTGATTCTTCTTTTCATAGTCTTGCAATGTGTTGTTATTTTTTTTACAATAGTAAATTTGTACTGATTTGAAAGTCTGATTAACATTGTATTTACTGTTACTTGGTAATACATATACTAAATGTATTTTTAATGTTGTTGTTATTTAAAATAAGTTATAAATTTTTACTTTAAATTTATTCTTGTCTTTCTTAATTTATTTATTATATTAAGTCATTTAAAAATTCCGAATTCAATCGTTAAACGTACCATATTCTGAAACATAATTTATATAAGATAAAAACAAAAATTATTACTTATCAGCGTAAAAAACAATTTATTATAGATTAAAAATTCCTAACGTTTCGAACTCAATCTAATGAGTCATCTTCAGAGGTATATTTTTAAAGGAGAAATAATTTACATTAAAAACAGATTGGCATACTATAAATTGACAAAAATTATACTAAATAAACATTAAAGGCCAAGATTCAAAAATAAAAATATGTACCAATTGCCATCACTCAGTAGACAATACAACAATGACAAAATAAAAATATGTACCAGTTGCCATCACTCAGTAGACAATACAACAATGACAATTTTTTTTTCCTTTAAAAATATACCTCTTTTCCTTTAAAAATATTCCTTCGGTGTATGTCTTCAGAGCTTTCCGTTGATATCATTTCGCAAAAGAGAACGCGTGAATGTATAGGTAGATTTTTTTGCTTTGTTTAAAATCTCACAGTTTAATAGCTTCACTATTAATTTAGCTTTATAACGAATTTATGTTAACGAATATTCTTCATTCCAAAAAAAGAAAACTGACAAAATATGTTACATGAAGATCAACAAATTTAGTCAGCTCTTTTTCGCTTTATTTCTCATTTCCTTTTGTAATTTTTGTTCAAAATTAAGTATGTAATTTAGATAAAAGCTGGGATTTAAATTATCCCCCATATAATGAGCACCTGTTTGTTCCTTCGGATGTATATTCTTATAAAAATATAAAATCGTAAAAATTTGGTTATCGTTTTAATAGCAGAACGGAATGTACTTACCACGTTCGAGTATACGCTGCCAATATCAATGGGAACCTAAAGCTAAATTCATTTTTATAAATTAACGTTGATACAAAACAGAAGTAATATACTATCGAAGACAGTGAGGATTACAACTCTAAAGACGAGAGAGCCAATCTTCGTAATCACAGATTTTAATTATTTTTATATATGTAATAGGGCAGAGGCCACTTAGCTCAGATTCAATGGATTTTATATAAAGCTCCTTAGTTTTGAGAAAGAGAGGGATCGAAAATTATGACACAATTTAAATACTTACTTTAAAATGAAAGGATAACGTTGGTATGGCATTCGCTCGTTGTCTACGCGTTCCCGGATACGATACCGGGACGCGCTGCACTTATTTTTCTCATTGTTTGCTTTATAAATATACTTTTATTTATATTTTAATAATCTAAATTCAAAATCTTAATATCGTACCTTAACTATTATGTTAGCATATTTAAACATTAATTTAGCACTTTTGATTTTTAAATCATTATTTCTCACAACTTTAAGAGATTTTTAGAAGATTTCGATCTATTATTTAATAATAAAAAATCCAAACTCGTTGCAAAATCCATTAAGGTGTCATCTTCATAAAATAAAACAAAAAATATTTAAGTAAAATAAAAATAAAGGCAGAAAGGAGATAAATGTGAAAGCAAATTAACTCAGAGAACAATCATACGTATTACAAAACTTTAAAATCTTTTACGTGCAAATATAGGTTGTAACATGATTCTTCTGCTAATTTTTTTTACATAATTTTGTTTGTTATTTTAAAAACAGTATTTGATATATTCATATATTATTTTAATATATTTTATCATATATTATGAATAGATAATATGTCATATAATATATTGAGAAACCATATATATATATATATATATATATATATATATATATATATATATATATTATGCCTTATCGAAAACGTTCCCGCTAGACAACGACCGAACGCCATACCAATTGAGCTACGGTGACTATACCATTTCGTTTCAAAGTAGTTATAACATGAGTGGAGACGAGAGGAGTTATAACATGAGACACTCCTGTTTCTCAAAAACTTAGGAGCGTTCTATTGAATCCATTGAACCTCAGACTAAGGGGTCTCTGCCCTACAACATGTATTAAAATGCTCAAAATCTGTGATTATCAATGTTCGTCCTCTTCTTATAAGTTCATAATGGAAAAAAATACCTGAATTCAACACGCATTTTATTGATACGTAAAGTGGTAATCTTGGTCCTTTGTATCTCCGGGAAGTTCAGGTAATTTCAGATTAATTTTAAAAAAGAAAATATATTTTTCTAAGCTTTCTTCCTTATGTTTTTTTAATTATTATTCTAAAATGCAATTTTATTGATCAAGTCTGGATATCTTCACAACATCCGAATAAATACCTTACATATGTCGTATGTGGTGTATATACTGTACAGTCCTTTTGCCGAGTAGAGCTATATTCCATAGTAATATTTGTTTTATTAAGCTCTCATAAACTGCATCTCAAAAATAAATAATCGTATAAAAGGCGATCGATTCGGAAGGGTTAGGGTAACTAAGTAAATTTAAAAGCAGATCCACGATTTTTTTTCTATCTTGTTTATAAATATATTGCCGATAAAATTACTATTTAGTGTGTTATGACGAAGTATTATAGTTTATTTATGACTTTAACTACACTGAAAATCTGCACAAAACATTGTTTTCTTCATTCTGGAAACGACATTACTACAAGAATTGAAAAAAATTCCTTGTCATATTATCAGTATGTTTGCTGATAATAAATTATGTTGTCATATTTATTAAGGTATGAAAATACTTTTTGCTAAGATTATATATTGCAGGCATTAGGTTCGTAAGAAAACATTTATAATCCAACTAAGCTGATTATCCTTCAAACACAAATCGTAACGAAAATAAATGCATACGATGCTAATCTACTTTCAGTAAATCATTTATAAACGAAAGTATTAAATATACCAACATGATATTAACATCTAAAAATCGGTAATCTGTAAGCGAGAATACGATTACATTTTTCAAGCACAAATATGAGTTTCTAACAACTTTGGTAAACGGATAATTTTTATTGTCTTCATTGAATATTTGAGATTAATGGGAAAGGCTTAGTTATACTTAGCTGCATTTGACTTTATTCATTTTATCATTAAAAGGTTTGGTTGGCAAAGTATTAATATAAATATCCTTTGTGAATTAATAATGAAAACAAAATAATATTTAGAATGGTGGTGTTTCTAATAGATATTACATTCGAAATTATTACATTCAGGCGCTGGCGCGTGAGCGGCCCTTTAACGCTGGCGCCATATCACGCGCTATCGCGTGAGCGGCAGCGAATGTGTTAAAAAATGGAATAATCACATGTTAAATATTTAATTAGATAGTATTTTGCAATGTATACATATTGAAAATACAAGTGTTTTAAGCACGATGAGCAATAGATGAGCATTATTGTTTAGCATTAAAACCGCTGCCTTGATCACCACTTCTTGATTCTCAGCAAGACTCTGTAACATACCGTCATTGTATACCATGGAGTCGGGGGAGGATCTAATTGATGTTAAGAATTAAAAATAATTCACATATTGATTGTATCGACTACTAATTAGTAAAACGTTTTATTTTATCAAATTTAAATTAACTTTCTAAAAAGATGCAATTAATACGTATAAAATATGTTATTACATATTAAAACACAGATTAACTTTTTTTCTCCTTCTTTTGTTCTTCTTTTTCACTTTATTTTAATTCGCGAAATGTTGGATTCACGAGTATAATTTCCATGCATTTTTTTAAATTCTCGAGTCAAAAGCCGCCGAATGATGACTAATAACGTCAAAATCCAAAATAGTTGAGAAATTGTTGAGGATGTTCCGTTGTCAGAGTCAGAAAGAACACATTGCATCGTCTTCTACAAAAATTCTTATCTAAACCAAGTTTAAATGTAAGTCACACTCATTAGTTTTATTTATATATGACCTTAAAGCCATTGGAACAGCTGTTTAAGTATGCTCGTTTTTACTTCCTTGTAAAAAAATTTCCAAATACCGCAGTGCATCCTTTACTTAACGAAATTTTACTTATGATGAATAAACTTTGTATTTCCCTATTTCTCTTAAATTATTTCTTAAAATTTAAAACTTATCCTTTATTTTTACACACTTTTTATAATGTATAAACTGAACTTTCTTTCATCTAATCTAACAGAAACAAAGCGATCAATAAACACATTGCGATGTACATGAAAAACGTAAAAATACAAATGATCGTGATAAATGTTAAAATTATTCAAAGCGATCAAATTTTGATTAAAGTTTGAAGAATGTAACTCTTAGCGTTTATTATTAGAACCTTACAAATATGAAATACACGGTATAAAAGAAAAATTAAAGAAAAAAAAAATTGAAAAAAATGTTTTTTTAATAGTTAAATGAAAGAAGTGTTTATGAATTTCAAATTAAACTTTATGTTGATAAAGTTAGTGTTTTAAAAGATGAATCTCTATTTATTAAATACTGTATGTAAGAAAATTTTATGCTGAATTTAGCGGATTTTTCAAATAGAGGCAGATTGTATTTTGTACTGAAATTCTGAAATTACAGCCTATACCTTTAAAACAAACAACTTTAAAGCAAATTGACTGTGCTGTGAATTTAGTATTTGTCGCTTCTTAGATGAAAGTATTTCAAAAATGTTTTATAAATGTAATCACAGGCAATTAATGGTGATGGCACCCATGTGGAAAATGTGTAATCAAAATGAAAGTTTTAATTTCTCCGATCTGTATTGTAATCAGAGATTAGTGTACTGACTCTGTGTCATATGCAAATTTTCTCCTTGCGCCCCAATCGAGTATTTTCTATGGGGGGGAGGATTCGCACAACAGTTTTTTGTGCGTGCATAACATGTCCGTTTCTTGCGATACACTTACGGTTCCAACGCTCTTTAGGGTTTTCGCATGCGCTGAACATTTTGCGATGAATTAAAATGGGTGTTGCCATTGGAAATTTTCGAGTTTCTGTAACTATAACCTTAACCGTGAGCGCCTCTTTGTTGCCGTTCACAGAATCTCGAGCTCATACCTCTGAATAGCTATATCTGAAATTTCACCTCAATCGGTTGAGCGGACTGGCCGCTAGAGCTCCATATATCGGCAAAGTTTTTTTATGACCACCCTGTATATATATATATACACATACCGGGGGGCCAGAAATAAAACACCCCTACTCTGACCTCCCTGGATATCGAACTACTCAGTGTAAAGGCTTGAAAATTTGTGGACATACTATTCAAAAAATGGGGAAACGGATTTCACGAAAAAAAAATTTAGTTCCAGAAATCACCGATAGGTGGCGCTGTACCACTGGACGTATGCTGAAAAGACACAAAAACACGTTTTAAACACATTTTATTTGAAAGTACCAAGCATACTTGAAACAAGGACGTTATCGATGCAGGGAATGCTGCTCAATATGGTTCCCTTCCTGAAGATGTAAAATGTGAAGTCTGTGGACAGCTCGTTCAACTGCGGATCGTAACTGGTCATCTGAGATGCTTCTCACATGCAGACTGATACTCTCTTTCAAATCTGCCAAGGTTACCAGACGTTCTCGATAAACAAGGTTTTTCTAAGTGTCCCCAAAGCCAAAAATCACACGGATTAAGATCCGGTGAACGAGATGGCCAAGTTGTCGGAAACGCGCGACTGATTATTCTGTCATTGGTGAAATGTTGGCGAAGAAACTGTTGCACAGGGAGTCCAATGTGTGGAGGTGCTCCATCTTGCATAAAAGTAATGGTGTCAAGGCATTGGCGCTGCTGCAAATGGGGTACAACAAATGTTTCGAGCATCCTTTTGTACCTGTTGGCCGTCACGGTACATGTCTCAAGGCCATTGGGAGTAACCTCTTCGAAAAAGAACGGTCCAAGGATGAATGTGGCTGTGAATCCACACCAGACTGTAACTTTCGGTGAGTGGAGTGGAATCTCTTGGAAGGTACGGGGGTTTGTCGTGTCCCATATGCGACAGTTATGGGTGTTCACTGTTCCACTGAGGTGGAAATGGGCCTCATCGCTCCACAGAATCTGCCACGGCCACGATGCATCCACTTCAATTCTAGCAAGAAATGTCAATGTAAAGGTCAGTCGCATCTCCCTGTCTGTGGCCAGCAATTGTTGATTAGGGCGGATTTTGTACGGGAAACAATGCACCATTTTTCTGAGTATGTTCCACACTGTGCTATAGGGAACACCCAAGTGTCGTGACACTGCACGTGCACTACTGCAGCCTAAAACATTATCCATTGACTGTTCAAGAATACCGGTGGCAACATCTTCAACGACATCTGAACGAACCGGTTTGCGTAATCGACCAGGCTGAACTCCAAGATGTCCAGTTTCCTCGAATCGAGCGATCATTCTCCTGAGAGCTTGTGGAAGCAATGGTCCCTTACGCAAATCCTTAAGTCGGCGAAACTCTCGAAGTGCTGCTGGAGCATTTCCTTTATTCTCGTAAAACAACTTCACAAGCAAAGCGCGTTCTGGCAGCGTGACAGCCATCACTAATAAGAATGACATTCCCCACCTTTTAACTTCTTTTATACCCAGAACATGGCTTCTACCCATGCTTTACGCAATTTTTTCTGGTTACAGTATGAAATTGCAGTTACAACGGGAGTTCTAGCTTCTTTACTATTTTTATTTTCCATAAGGGGCAGAAAAATTAAAAAGGAAGCATGGAAGCATTCCATTCCGCATAAACATTTTAATTTTTATTATTATTTGTGTCTTTTGATCATAGTTCCAGTTGTGCAGCGCCACCTATCGGTGATTTCAGGAACTAGTTTTTTTTTCGTGAAATCCGTTTCCCCATATTTTGAATAGTATGTGTACAAAATTTTGAGCCTTTACACTGAGTAGTTCGATATCCATGGAGGTCAGAGTAGGGGTGTTTTATTTCTGGCCACCTTGTATATCGCAGCGTCCCTAAAATTTTCACACTTTCCTATACCACAATTTTAACTCCTTAACTAATTAATTCTTTTCCATTCAATAAATTGAAAATAACGGATTCACACCACTATTATTTAAATAAAATATTCGTAAAATTTAGTCTAAACATTTCTGCTTTTCAATAGTATGAAATTTTTTTAAAAATAATAGTGGTGTCAAAAAGATTTAAATGATGAATTTTATCGTAACATCACGGGCTCTGTCCGTCATTATAGATTAAGGGGTTATAACGACAATATTTATCGTAAAATGTCATTGTAGATGTTAAAGGAATCTAAGACGATGATTTTTTATTTAAAATACTGGTAAAAAGGTGCGAACATTTTAGGGACGGTGCGACTCCTGTACAGTACATACACACACACATATATATATATACATATATATATACATATATATATACATACATATATATATGTGTGTGTGTGTATGTATAGTTTTTTACATTTGCTTTTTTTTTAATTGTAGGAAGCATTGGGATTTCTAATTTTCTATTCTACATAAGTTTTTGAGATAAACCTCTCTGAGGGGAATGTATTTATAAGTTTACTAGGATTTGTATTTTCTGTGCGTTGTATTGCTATAAAGGTAATAAGTAATTAAAATAATTAGTAATAGTTACATATCTTAGCGTTGAAACAAGGAATATAACATTTTTCACACAAATATATGAGAAAAAAATTAAAAAAAAATAATTCAACGAAAAGTTTTATGAAAATGTGCACCAAAATTCTTAATTTGGGATAAAATTCCAAGTATTATTCATTGGTATTTTTTTTATAAAATCAATATGAAAAGAAATATTTCATAACTCATAACCTTTAAAACTGTAAATTAGAATTCAAACATAATTCACATAAGCACGTCCTTAAGATTTTAATTAAAAATATGTCGTAAATTTCAATCGAGATTAAAAATGGAGATTAACAGAAAACTTTAATATAAAAGTCAAATTACATCATCGTTCATTCAGAATGAAGAGTTTAATGATGAAAGAATATAAAAGCTAATGCTACGCATTGGAGTTTATTTAAAATTAGTGAAAGATTTGTAAAATTTAAAAAAAATTGCATAATTTTTTCTTTAATTTTATATAGAATTTATATTTCTTAGACAAATTGCATAATTTTTTCTTTAATTTTATATAGAATTTATATTTCTTAGACAAAACCTGAACAAAGGTTCGTGTTAAATTAATGCTCTAAATCATAATTAAAACAAACATAATACTTTTCCCACTTCTTATTTAAACAAAGATTTTTAACAAATAAAAGATTTAATAATTATATCAAAAGAATAATATTGAAAGATTAAAATATGCAAAATATTAGTTTTAAAAATCACTGTTATTTGCTTTGCTTTGCTATCCTGCACATTTTCCCCCAGAAAACCGGAAGCTATATCTAGTATAATGTAAATGTTTGCATTCATTTTAAATTAATTCAACAGCATGAGAAATAAAATTATATGGAATATGATAATCGTTCATATAAACAACTTTTTTCTTAATAATATATACGTATATTCTAAAGCTGTTTCGAATGGTATTTTTAAATATGCATATATATATATATATATATATATATATATATATATATATATATATATATTAACCGAGCCATTTTCTAAGCATTTTATAAATATGTACATTCGACCACCGAAAAAAATGTCATCCGTTTAATTTCTAAATTGCAAAGAAATGAAACACAAAACAGCTATTTTATTAAAAATTACGTGTTTTTTTTTTTTTTTTTTTTTTTTTTTTTTAAACTTTATGTTAAGAAAAAAAATCTTTGGGGCAGTCTTCATTCTGGAATTATACAAAACACTGAGATTTTCAATACGAACGCACATTTCCAACATCAAATTTGATTTCTTAGTCCATTTTTAATTGAAGTACCTCACAGAAAGTCATTCGTTTAACTATTTTAGTAACTATAAACGTTTAAATTTTGTCTTAATATTAAATTCTTTTTACAAAATCATTGCAAAACCGATTGAAATTCTGGTAGTTCTTTAAAACATAATACGAAAACTGCCCGACAAATGTGCAACAATTATGGATTCGCATATATAACGCTTCTAGAAGCTTCTTTATATTTAAAAATTTGTATGCTACAATTTAAATCTATAATTGAAAATAATGTAATATAATTGAAAAAATGAGATTATATATATATATATATGTATCTGTGTATGTGTGTTTACGGTATAAATGTTTGGAAAAAATGCGTGTTTTTGCCAACTGAATTTTATTTATAAGAATCGATTTTTAGAACCTTTAAATATGAGAATCTAAAAATATTGTTCAGTTCATCAAATAATTCTTGAATTATTCTTAAAGCTGTTCTTAAATCAGAAAGGGCAAGTTTATGCCTAAAGTTTTAATTTATTTTTGTTCGAAAATGCATGAAACTAGCAGGTGTTGTTGCTCAAAAACTATGCACTTATTTTTCCGTTTTCGTTTTACAAACACAATAGATCTACCATAAAATAATGTCAAAGTAGTCATTTTGAACCGAATTTCCTCGCGAAAAAAAGCCCCTCTCAAACTTGGATGAAAAACGTGTTAGTCATGTGCTCAGTTTCTCTTATGAATCGATTGGTAATTTATTGATCACAAAATGAAAAATTCAGTTCAATTCCAAATCGCTTCGTAGTCAGGCCTACGAATGTTATGACTTTCCGTTGAAAATAAATCTGTATTTGTATCAAAATGTTTTGCGCTTGTTCAGCAGAGAAATTGAGAACAGCCTTCATAATAAGTTCCTTCAATACAATCTATTTTCCGACATTTTACTAATTAATTTATGATTAAGAGCATTAATTAACATTAAATATTTCTAATTACTCAACGAAAAATTGATTTTTGTTTGCAATCATAAAAACAATTGTTAGACACAACCAAAAATTCATCAAAATTATGTGTTCCTTTAAGCAATTTTGAGTTTAGTACACTCTCTGTATGAAGAAGATACCCTAAATCTCATTTAATTAAAAAAATAGTTTAAAATGATCTTCTTTCGTTTTATGTTTTCTGTCTCTCAATTATTATTTTCTTTATGGTGGACAGTTGTATGTCAGTGTGTTAAGTTTAATTTAAACTTTTAAATGTCTGATTAAATGGAACTCTAAGCAGAATAACTACTCAAATTTGGAAGATAAACATATTATTCACACTGTAAAAAAAGGGTCGATCTACTAAAAAAATGATGAATTTAGTGATCCTTGTAATTACTAAAAAATTTTTAGTAATCTTACGCGGTTACAAGGAATCTGTAAGAATTACTAGAAAAAAGCTAGCAAGGAATTGAGTTAATAGTTTTACTCTTTAATAGCTATTACTAAAACTCGCTTGGTGTGACCGTGATACACTAGTGGTCGTAGCACCGAACTCCAGGCTTAAAGTACCCGGGTTCGATGCTGGACACCACCAAATATGCACCAAATGTATGCAATGTAAGTACTCGTTAAATAAATGGATTATGAAAATCCTGTCGTAGCAGTTACATGGGTAATGATCTCTGGATTTTCCATCCCCTCGTTTAGAAACATGTCAAAATAGAGCAGGTAGCAATGTTTGGTGCTGCCATCTATTGTGGTTTTGCCGTAAATCTTCCGCTTCAGAAGTCTAAATATAATTTTTAATTAACTAAAAATAATTTTGGAGCTATTACTAAAATTCGCTTGGTGGCTCATACTAAAAAGTTTTAAGTTAGATATACAAAAAATTCTTTTGTTCAGTTTACAAAAGAAATGTTTATTTCACTCGCAAAAAAATGCTTGTAATGTTTATTTAAAAAATTCTGTGGAATACAAATTTACTAAAAAAATTTTAGTAACCTTTTTTTTTTTTTTTTTTTTTTTTTTACAGTGCAGGTGATCAATTTTGTTTATAAATCGTAAATTATTGATCACAAAATGGAAAACTCAGTTCGATTCCAAATCGCTTCCGTAGTTATGCCTTCGAATTTTTATGTCTTTCTGTTAAAAAAATGAATCTGCAATTGTGTCTAAACGTTTTGTGTTTGTTGCACAGAGCAGTTGAGAACAACAACCACAAGAAAAAGTGTTTTCAATGTAATATATATTTCCAATTTTAAAAATAAATTTAAGATAAGAATTTAAAACATTAAACGTTTTTAGTCTTTCAATTACAAAATGGTTTTTCTTTACTAAGAAAATTTTTTATACGTAACCAAAAATTAATAAAAAAAAATATGTATTATTTTAAGCATTTTGGAGTTTAGTACACTTTCTGTATGAAGACGATGCCATAAATTTCATTTTTTTAATTATAATATTGTTTCTCTCTTTGAATTATTTAGTTTTTTTTCTTTTGGACAATTGTATATATTTTTTAAGTTTAAAGACGCTTTTTTTAAAGTTTATACATTGAGGGTATTTATATTTTCTCTATATTGTTTTAACTGATAGTATATGGTTCCTTTAGAGTTCGAAAATGAATATTTATCCCTTTGTTAAATACTGTGATATTTTAAGTATGTTATTTACTGAAAAAAATATTTAAAAATATTTAAAGACAACAGTTAGTGAAGTTTTATAGCAATACAGATTTTAAATGTAATTAAAATACTCACTGTCATTTCGTCATTTTTCATAACGGTATGAAATAAAATTTTCAACTTACCTAAAATAAATAAAATAAAATAAAATTAGATATACTGAATCAAGTTATAATAATACAATACAAATAAATAATTAAAATACAAGAATAAAATTTCACAATTAGAATTAAAGAAACATTTTAACAGAATTTTTATTAGTAAATGTAATTGTAGGAAAATTATCAAAGGTAGGAAGGAAAAAGTGCTTACATATTTTATGCAAAAACTTTAATAATTTCTTTTTAATAATGGCATATTTTCCGATACCTTATTCCTTACACCAAAATAGGAATATACGTAAAATATAAATTTATGAAAATGCAAATTAAGTTTATTGATGTGATTTTATAATCGCAAAAACAGCATGCTTTATTATTATCTGGTACATGACCTGAACATAAGAATTCTGCTTAGAGTCTACCCGGAACTCACCCGAACAGATAAGAGTATATTCGTCAAATCGAAACCGGAACTCGACCCCGATATAAAATGACACGTGAGAGACAAACAATACAAACAAACAATAATAAAACAAGCATTAAATTTCACAATTAGAATAAAGAAACATTTTAACAAAATTTCCATTGTTAAATATAATGGTAGGAAATTTATTAAGATGTAGCAAAGAAAAATGCTTATATATTTTATGAAAAAACTTTTATAATTGTTTTTTAATAATGGTGTTTTTTCCATACCTTACTCTTTACACCGAATTAAGAATATGCGTAAAACATAAATTGCTAAAAATGCAAAGTAAGTTTATTGATATGATTTTATAATCCCAACAAGAACATATTTTATTATTATCGGGTACCTGACCTGAGCATAAGAATTCTGCTTAGAGTCAACTCGGAACATTCTCGAACAGATAAAAGAAAATTTGTCAAAACGAAACCGGACCTCAAACCCCACGTAAAATGATAAGTAAAAAAAAATCCATATTTTATAACAATTACGAAAAACAAACTAAAATCCATTCTTTTTCTTAAAAAAAAAATCATACATTAAAAAATAGTGAATTCTTTATTTTGACATGTAGGGTCGACCAGTACAGGATAAAGTGAATGGAAATTCGACCCGAAATCGTCTGTAACCAGTAACGTTTAAAGTTAACCTAAACAAAAACAAAACTGCATTGAAAAAAAAATGTGTTAAGTTCACCCGATACATGGTTCTGAAAGCAACGTGTAAATTGGGTTTGAATCCGTTGAGGAACTGCACCGTAAATGACTTTATGAGAACATGGAGGATAACTTTGAATCTTTGACGACATAAGTGAATTTCAGAATGATTGATTTCATTTTTTGGAAAGCCAGAGTTGCATAGAGGGAGAAATAATGAACACTTGAAAGAAAAAAATTTCGGCAATATGTATTCATGGTGATAAAAAAGTATAAAAATTTCATTGGATGATAGATTTCTATCGTAATAATTTCGTGTCGGAAAGTGCTAACAAAGATCCAATGTAATCTTAAAATAACAACACATATACGGAGAGATTACATTTTTCTTTCAAAACGGAAGACTTCTGACCAAATTTAATAGAAAACAACCCGTCAGTAAACGACAATTTTAACAGTTAAGAGAGAAACGTGCAAATTTTGAATAAATCAAAATTGAATAAATTAAAATTAAATTGCTTCATTTAAAAAAAAAAAAACTTTAAAATTTCAAGAATGCTTTTAAAGGTTATTTGCGATTTCATAGTAATAATAATAATAATGATGATGATGATAATGATGCTGATGATAGTAATTATAATAATAAAAATAATAATAAAAATAATAAAGATTGTCGAATTAAGCAACGTCCTTACTTTAAATTCAATTATTGTAACGAAAAGAAATGAAAACAGAAATGAAAAAAGACATGTACCAATTTTAATCCAAAGTAAAAATTCTACAAAATATACAATAAAATATAATTAAGACCTTTAATAAGAAAAAAAAAAAGAAATAAAGCATTCGATAAGATAAGTTGCGCGTTAGCGTATAAGAATAATAAACGTTACTGGAATTATATGGAGTCCTACAATGAAGTCTGTTATTAAAATCTAAAATATCTTCAAGAATGTATAATATTCAAAGCAGAGAAATAAACTAAAAGGATTTTAAAAAGTAATTCTACATTTAATATTTTTATTTATATTTCAATTTTTATCAAGATGCCTGTGGCAGTAATCTTCATTATTTTAATCATATGATTTTTATTCCATCCAGCGAAATTGATAAACAAGAGCAAGAGCTAAAATTTTAATCATAGCACATAATCTTTTAAAATGAAAATATTTGACAATGATTTAAGAAATGTAAATTAATGTGACATTTCACTTCGAATAAAACTCTCTAAATGCAAAAAGTAAAAAATGAATTTTGTTGCAAACAAGTCGATTAAAATGATGAGAAAATTTAAAATATTTTTATCAATAATGTTGGATTTGGATAACTTCCAAAAAAAGTTTCTGAATTTTAATTATCTATTTACGCTACACGATGAAAATGAAACTATTTATATTTCATCACAAGAGATAAATTTTGAAAAGACAGTTCTAGAATTTGGAAAATCAATTATTTTGCTGAAAAATGTGGTGCAATGATTTCACAGAAAGTATTGTTTTTATTTGAAATAAAACTCAAAAATCAAAAATAGCCTTGAAAGCTATTAGAAAATATAAATCTGTCAAAATATTAAATTAATATTAATTACAGTTTAATAAAGGTTAAGAACCAAATTTCGGCTCTATAGTAACAACAGAAAGAAACAATAAAGAAAAAATCATACATCAAGGATAGATTATGAAGCACTTTCCAACATATTTAAAATAATGTAACAAAACTGAACCGCTTAAAAACTTGAAATATTACGTCTCTTTTCACAATATATAAATATTAAACGCATGTCAAAACCGAATTTTAACTGTTCCCATCTACAATCGGAAAATTATTTGAATACTTTTAACAGCCCTATACATAATATAGGGACCTATATTACTTAAAAACATGCATTCCAAAATTTAGTTTATTTAAGAGTTACATACTATATCTCTGTTGAAAATTCCCCTTCAGCAATTTCCTCAAATAAGAGAATAGTATGTGAATACTTTGATGCAGTCCTATATATGCCCTCATAGCATGCATGATCACAGTGACGTCACAATGACTTCACTGTGAGTCACTTTGGTCACATCACATTTGTGACGAAAATGCCACCACTCAGTGACGTCACATTGTGAATGAGATGTGTCTTTCTTAAACATTTTTAGAAAATCGTCACAATGTTAATGTCAAAGAAGTCACAAATGGCACACTTTCCACAAATTGGTCACATTGTTACGTCACAAAGTGGTCACAATGTGACGTCACAAAAAGCTCTAAAACAGCCATAACGACTTCACATTTTAGTCACTGTGACTTCTCATCGACGTCACGTGACGTCACATCGACAATCGATGGTCACAAAGTCACAATGTGACTTCACAACGACGTTGCAGTAACGTCACCATGTCTTACGGGTGATGTGTAGCACTTATATATTAAGTTAAGTAGTATGAGAAAATTAGTTAAATTTAAAAGCGCATACTGGATGTTAATGAGTCCTCTCCAGGAACTATTTCGCAAAACCGATTTCTTTTGAGAGTTCCTGAAAATTAATATAAAATGCTATGGATGCATTGTTTTAACGTGATAGTAGTGAAATTCAGTAATTTATATCAGTTTCGATACATTTGAAATAGCATAATGTCACTGCAATACTCCTCAAATGATTTTTTTCCACCACAATGTAATCGAAATATTTTAAGTGTCCCTGTAAATGAAGCATTCACCGTACATAACTTCATATTGAATATCGAACATGTTTTGGTTCAATTACATGAAAGATATAATTACTGGAGTGTAGACAGACGGACAGACAAACCGAATGCATAAACGCATTTCAGCTTTGTCGGAAAGTGCTAACAAAGAACCAATTTGTATCCAAATAAAATTCTACGAAATTCATATTAAAATAAAATTACAATCTTTGATAAGAAAAAAAAAATAAATAAATTGGAGTGTTCGCTGAAAAAGTTGTGCGTTAGTAAATAATAATAATAAAAGTTATTGGAATTGAAGTCGGTTATTAAAATCAAAAAATATCTTCAAGAATGTATATTATTCAAAGCAAACAATTGAAATATAAAGATTTAAAAAAATAATTATATATTTCACATTTTATTTATTTTTCAATTTTTATCAAAATGCCTTTGGGAGAAATCTTCATTATTTTAATCATGTGATTTTTCCTCTATCCACCGAAATTGATAAATAAGAGCAAGAGCTAAAATTTTAATCATAGCGCATAATCTTTTAAAATGAAAATACTAAATGTAAATTAATGTGACATTTCACTTCGAATAAAAATATCTAAATGCAAAAAATAAAAAATTAAAATTGTTGCAAACAAGTTGATTAAAATGATGAGAAATTTTTAAATATTGGTATCAATGATGTTGGATTTGGATAACTTCCAAAAAAAGGTTTGTAGTTTCTGAATTTTAATTATCGATTTCAGCTACACGATAAAAATGAAACTATTTATCTTTCATCACAAGAGATAAATTCGGGAAAGACAGTTCTAGAATTTGGAAAATCAATTCTTTTGCTGAAAAATGTGGTGCAATCATTTCACAAAAAATATTGTTTTATTTTCAATGGAAACTGAAAATCTAAAATAGCCTTGAAAGATAAATGAGCCATTAAAAAGTATAAATCTGTCGAAATAGTAAATTAATATTGATTCTATTTCATATAGTTCATGCACCTAATTTTGCTTATGTAGACCTGCTTATCAGATGGTTAAAACTTTTATCGTTATCTCTTACCTTAAATCAACAATTAACAAAATTCAATATTGATCCATACTTTCTTTTTTATCGAATTACATCTTGTGTCGGTTCAACAATTAATTTGTTAATTATTTACCATGTAAAATTGACAAAATATTGCATCAAAGATTAGTAAAATGTTGCAATGCTGGTAATTGCTGATTAAGAGTTCACTTGTAAATGCATTAACTAATTATATATTGAATCATAAATAGATATTTTTATCTTTTGGGGCATATCAGAAATAATTCTATTTAGATGAGAATGACACACGAACAGGTGTGCGAAAGATGTAATGAGCGGATTTTGTAACTTTTCCTCAAATTTCAAGCTAGAACCAAGTCGAATCTCTAGCATATATCTCTAGCATAGCGAATAATTAATCAGGTGATTCATAGAGTTACTATATTTTATTCAGCTATTGATAGAAAAAATTCACTTTTGCTCTAAGTTATAATTATCATCAAGGTTCAACAGTGATAACAAAGTTTTGAACATTTAACGATATTGCGGTTTTTCTGATTACACCATTGAAGGCTTAACAACTAAACATTTTAGATAGTATGTATTGGTATAATTTTTTTACATTGATGCTTAATACTGCATTCATTAAAAATGATCCAAGTGAAATATCAAATTTCGGTATTTGCAGATTTAATCCATTAAGCAAAATTTCCGTTAACTGTAATTTACATTAAAACTAAATAATTAAATAAATGTTTGATTTCACAAGTTTTTTCAAATTGACATGAGCGCCTGAGTTTCAAAATTTGCCTTATCCAGAAAATCAAGTTTTAGGAAATCGCGAAAACCCACTGACTGCATCTATCGAGGTTCATTTTAAACAAACATTTTACAAAACCAGAAATACACGAGAAAACTTTTTTTTTCAGATTATAAAGTCATGTCGATGCAAGCTCACCAATAGAATAAATTGACAGAAACAATTAGATTTTTTTGAATTTTGGATAAGACTAGTTTTAAAACTCCCGTCTTCAAAGATAAGTCTTATTTAACTGCAAATGTAATCATTCGAAAATGAAGTCGCTTACACTTAAACAAATATTGGTAGGAATCAAACAATTTGAGTAAAGAAAAGTAGCCTACACTGTTTTAAATTGACTAAGAAGGAATATACAATAAAACTAAGTATATGGAGCATAGTGTCCTTTCCGGTCTCCTTTATTCATGTCTTAAAAAATACAGTTTCCGTCCATAGCTAAAACTGGCAGAATCTCGACAGTGGTCGGTATTTCCATAAATATCCATGTTAGAGAACATGGACATTAAAGTCAAACAAATAAACACAATATAGGTATGCACTGAAAAATTATGGTTAACAAAATTTGCACAGTCTTCTTAGACAATCACATTAATTTTTTCTGCTTTATATAGTGTATGTCGAATAAACATATTATTCGCACACACAGTATTCGTCAATTACTAGACATTCTCTAAAACTATTATGATGCTCACCTGGTCAACGATCCTTTTGGATGATCTATGTTTTTCTGAGGTTGAAGTGTGACTATTAGGGTCAGTATGGGTAGTTATGATAATTTTATGCACTTTCAACATTGTTATTTTTTCTGTTTGAAAAAGTGGTGTTTTTAGTTCATAGGAATCAACTATGAACTTATAATAACATATCTTAAGAGTTGTAACTCTTATAGCCCTCCCTTTTTATTAAGTTAAAAGAATGTTTATAAGTACCCCATCAAAAACTCATAATCACAAACTTTTGGAGTAATTATGACCACCATATGTCTGCTTTATACTTGCCTAGACACATTTCTTTGGGATAATTAAGACCATTACATCCCCAAACTGACAAATCCGTTTATAAAAATTTTGCTAAACTTTGTTCAAATTGCTATTTGGACCTCAAAAATTCTTCAGGCTAGTGATAAAAATATCTTAAATTAAAAATACATTGTGAGGTTAATACCTAAGCGTGAAATATGTTTTAACATACACATTTTTATCTATTATGGTGTTTGTCACAAATATCTCCCGGTCGTATTACCCCATCGAACCCTACTAAATGCATAACTCGGTGCACAAGATATTCTTGTATTCCGTTTCACCGGTAAAGCTCGTTAAAGTACCATAGTCATGATAGTTATGAACGTCTTTTTTCTAGAATTAGTTATATTGCACTATTTTACTTTAATAAAATTAAAATATAATCACCCAAGAAAAAACAGAGTTCCTTCGATGAAAAGTTGACGAAAATCTTTAAACTATTCAAAAGATAAAAATGTGTCATATATATCTAGATTTATTTTAAAAACAAACCTTGTCATTCTATGAGCCGTCAAAATAAATCTTTTCACATTTGGTTTTTATGTATGAATTTTTTTTTTTTTTTGAATTCAAGTGACAACTTGTCAATCACCTAAATTAAAATTTCAACTTTCAAATAAATTCCATTTAAATGGAATTCTTTCGAGACATGGGCATTAATAATTATATTTTATTTTGCATTTGAAAAAAAATAAATCTAGACAACTGATTAAATTCAAAATTTTAACAATGAAACGATTAAAACTGATTTTTTATACAAAATAAATAAATAAATAAAATAAAAATAAATAAATAAATAAATAAATAAAATAAAATGTATTCTGATAGGTCTCTATTTTGCGGTAGTGGATCAACAAAAAGAATTATTTACCAAGTTCCGATAAATAAGACATTTAGAAATTACGCAGAGTTCCCTCACTTTAAGCGGTTTCATTTAATGTGAAGTTTACTTTATGGGATAATTTTTCTTTCCGGGTGCTTCTGCATATAATTCAGTTCTAGTTAAAATGACATTTAAGTTAGTGTTTATTAAGTAGTGTTAGTGTTAAGTTAGTGTTATCTTTTCAGATTTTCATGAAAATCATGTGTGAAAAAATTCTATTAGCGAGCAAAGAACAAAATGTGTGATCTTGTGGAAAAAAAGTGCTTCTGTTTTTGCCAGCCAAAGAGCATTAAAATTACCTGCAAAAAATCATGAATGAGGCAAGAAACACAACAACCTCATAAATAGCTTTTTTAATTAGATTTTAAATTAAAACTGAGATTTATTGTTTTCTTAATGGTCACCTAATTAGTTTATGCGCCAATATAGATGGTGGTTAATTCAAATTAGATAATTGTCTATTTCATGTCATGCAAATATGTGCTTACTTGTAAAAAATAAAATAAATAGCACAAACATTATCATAGCGTGCTATGATATAGCTGTGTAGCGTACGTTTGATCATCAGTCATTATACGTTAAAAGTTCAGTTATAAATATTCTTAAATTAATTATTATTCATTTACAAAACAAACTTCAATTTATTAAGTCCAATGTAAGGAATTTAAACCTGCTCGCGGATTTAATACGCGCAGAGTATTTCATTAAAATATGTAATCTCTCTTGAACTTTAATATACTTCATTTATCAATGAGATTTTTTTTTTTGCATCTCAGCTCAATTAAAGAAGAACTGGATATTTGGATAGCTGCAGAGATATATAAAATTCATAGTCTACCACAAGCGCACCATCCCCACATAGCATGCATGTTCACAGTGACGTCACAGTGACGTCACTGTGAGTCACTGTGGTCACGTCACATCTGTGACCAAAATGCCACTCCTCAGTGACGTCACATTGTGACTGAAATGTGACGTCACATCTGTGACCAAAATGCCACCCCTCAGTGACGTCACATTGTGACTGAAATGTGACGTCACATCTGTGACCAAAATGCCACCTCTCAGTGACGTCACATTGTGACTCAGATGTGACTTTCTTAGAAAACTTTAGAAAATTACAAAAATTCTCCAAACCATGTTATTTACTGGTAAAAAAACGTGTTTTCTGGCATTGCAGAAGAATATTGTGCAATCGCTCTTATGTCACACATTACATGCACTGCATGCAACATGTACGTCATATCACATATATGAGATAAACCTCCCATCATATGAAACTAAGCACCCAGCATTGAACCTATCAGTGAAACTTCCATTTAAGGAAATTTCTCGTTACACTTAAATGCTTCGTTATGAAAAAAATATCGTTGAATAGAAATTCACGAAAATTCATGAAATTTGTATAGTAAACTACAAATAAAAATGGAAATATTATAAAACTGTGTTTTAATTTGGATAGTACTTTTTGTTATGCAATATAGCCACATAAAAAAAATCATTAGTATAATATCTAAAAAACCGCGTAATAAAGGAAGGGAAACAAAAACTGAATCGCAGCGTTCTAATTCTCGTTTTCTCTTGTATTTCAAATCGAAAAATTAAAAAAAAAAAATTCGAATATTACTTTGTGTGCGATCTCTTATGAAAGATACACTCATAAAAACTTTCGCATCTTTTTTAAGTATTCAGAGAATGGACCTATAATATTTTCGCGGAACTAGAATCCCTTTCTTAGCATATCGAAAAATTTTCGCATTTTTTCCTTTTTATTTAAAAGATAAAATAAATACATAATTTCAATTCGTACAATCCGCTGAAATATATTCACCAATCAATCTTAACAGCAATCTATCCTTTTGAATATTGTGCATGCACGGAAGTGCAACAAATTTTGCTAAGAAGAATTCTTTTTTAATATGAATATTAATTTAAATGTTAATTGCGTTCTAAAAGAAGGTTCAACAGAAAATTAAAAAAGTAGATAATTTCATTAAATATGCGCTTCGTTAAATGAAAGTTCCACTGTATTTTGAAACTAATTGAAAGTAAAATAGAAATGCGTGAAAAAAAAATTTAACTCAAAATTTTAATTAGGGATACCCTCATAAAACTAATGCGCATGCACATTCAACTTATAAATCTTCGAAGCTCAAACAACCAATAATAACAAAAAATCACCTGCTTAAAAAATATCGTTTGGCAACAACCAGAATAGTTGACACTAGTGTATTTATTCTTTAGAATATTAGGCCAGCTGCTCTAGTAACTTTGTTATGATGTTATGCGTGTATATTTAGTACGTAAGTTGAAAATTTTTAAAAAGTTATGCAGAAATGCGATCAGTTGACATTTTATATAAAATGCCGGTCCGAAAAAATACATTGTCAGTGGCGTTTCGTTAATATGAGCGCGCCAATGTCAATGTACTTCATTCGGACATTCCGACTTCGAAATTATCTATTTAGCTATTTGGATTATGAAACTTGAATTAGAGGATAATGCCGTTAAGAAAGAGGTAAGAAAATGTTATTTATCCTGCTTTTTTTATAATGATTTCTGTGAATTTCGTAAAAAACATGTTATAAAAGAATAAGTATCATATTAATTTAACTTTTTTGAATCCACTTACCTTAGTAAATTCAATAAATTTAACATTTATTTTGTTGAAATACGGAACAGCATGTCAACGATTTGAAAATAGTTAATAACATTATTTTTAAAATGCACTTTAATCACATTTTTTTAATTACATGGTTAAAATCAAATATTAATAAATTTAAAAATGTATGCATAATCAAAAGTTAACGTTATAATTAATATATAAAGGAGTTTGGGGTTGTTTAACTGTTGAAAATAGTGATAAATATATTAATTTATGCACTAATATTGCAAAAACAAATTTTTTAAAACTTTTTTATTACCTTTCTGAAATTCTCATAATCCCAAAAATTTGATAACTGTAATTCCATGACATTTATTATTTTAAACCATGTATCTAAAATAATTAAGATATTGATTTTGTGATAATAACAATTATTGATTTTAAAAAATGAGTAATTATCGCATTATTTTATTAATTTTTGATATCTTAATTGTTAAATGGTGCTGAAAATAACAATTTTGTTCCATTAGTATGTGTTCATTAAATCCTGATTCTAAATAGTCATAAAAACAATTACATGTACTTTTTTGTGGGATGTACATTACTGAAATTTTTAGTGTTTGATGTATTTCTATTATTTTCAATAAAATTTTGTCTAATATTGGGAAGTGAGACTGAGAATACTTAAATACTATTAATAGATTCATCTAATACGAAAAAAAAATGAAATCTAATAATTATAACTATTAATAAGGAAACTTTTTAAAAATAAATTCCATAAGGATGACCTTTACCGGCACATCTACACTATATGACATATACAATATATATATATGAGTTTAACTACGAATTTAAACCTTGGTGTAATCATACATGCGCACAGGCCACTATAGTAAGGAAATAACTAAGCGTAATACTAGAACTAATTGCCTCATCTTCATTAGTACTCGATTTTTAAATAAAATCTGTATATTACAAATATTGCGCATAAACTTCACGTAGTTTTATCAAAAGATAATTCTATATTATATTTAACAGAATGATTTTAATTGGTAAATTAATCAAACGAATATTAATTTTCCAAAATGAGTAAAAAAATGTTTAGATTAGGATTCGAACTAGAGACCCTCGATGTATGCTGCCAATGCTCTTCCAACAGAGCAACTTAGCACGCACAATTCACCCGGAGAAATATCATTATATACTCATACGAATAGTATGCATTTATCATACGAGTAGTTTGAAAAAAAATTAAAGTATTATTACATAGGGTTATATATAATAATGATAAGTATGCGTTCGTATTCACTGTGTGAATTGTGTGCGTCAGATTCTTCCAGGATAGTTCAGTCGACAAAGTATTGACAATTTGCGCGAAAGACTGCTTAGTTCGAATCCTGACCTGGACACTTTTTCAATCAGTTGGAAAATTACAACAAAAGATAATTAAAAGATATAGGGTAGATGCTCCAGTTTTGGCAACTGCACAAGTTTTGGCCACATTGGAATGATTTACCCTCTATTTAGACTGTAAATTGATTTTAACAAATTATATGCATTCTTACTCCTTAATCTAACACTCTTTTATTATTTTCAATCCCATTTGTTTATTTTTTGATAAAAAATGACTTGCAAAAAAAAAAAAAAAAAAAAAAAAAAAAAGAAAAAAGTGTAAAACTATAGTGTGCACTCACATATATTAAGGTTTTTGCTTAGGTAACAAGTTTTCACAATCTTTCAATATTAGGGATTTATCGAACTTTATTTGTTCTGAAACAGATTGCTATGAAGCTTTATGAAGTAGGCTTTCTCTCTGTTGCAATTTCATATTTAAATTAATTATTTTTACAGCTTAAAGTAGGGGTGGCCAAAACTACTTGCTTTACGTGCTAGTACGTGCTTTAAATTTGCTATGTGTACCAGTTATGGCCATTGTGTGGCCAAAAATGGCACAACAATATGCTCCACTTTTGGCCACAAGACTAATTATAGTGAAAATTTCAGCAATATATTTAGAAATGTTTTATGACTTATAAATTTAAAAGTTCAATAAAATTACAGCATGATTTAGTGGTTTCTTGTATTTTTTCAAAACAAAATGAGGAAGTTGCATAACTTTTGCAAAATTTCAAGCACATGAATTTAGAAATAACAAATAATGTGAAAATCTTTATACTATAAATAGGATTCATTTTAACAAGTTTAAAAAAGACAATTCTGTACTCTTAAAAATGGTCTAGATTAAACACTGTTATAAGATAGGAAGTAAAATTATGGCTTTTCAAAATTCATTGTCAGCTTTTCAAGATGGTTAAGTTTTGTAGTATCTCATTCTACCTTGCAACACAAGTTTACAGAATGGAGACCAGTTTTTACTATTTTTGAATCTCAAGTAATAGGGTTGTGCTATTTATGATGGCCAATTATCTATATGAGAGATATGGGCCAAAAAAGAAAGGAGATGCCCTCTGTGAAGGTCTTTCTAAGATCCTAGCCAATATTTACACAAGGAAATCTAAGGTTTGAAGAAAACTAACTCCAAATGATTAGGCTGACAGGCAGCTAAGTACGAGGAATTAAAGTTTAAAATCAGTTGAAAAAAATGGATTTTAGAGATTGTCAAAATACTATTTCATGTAAAAATGGAATAATTTCAAGATTCTAGTCATATAACTGTAAATATTGGTATAGTATAACATATGATATGTATAAATGAAAATATGCAAAATGTTAAAATAAGCTTTTTATGTCCTATAAGTCTTTTTTATGAATTAAATATATTTTTTGTTTTTAAATTTAAATGTTCAGTTAAAATCAGCTTAAGTATATTTTATTCGATGTTTTTATGATTTCATTTAAAAAAATGCAAATCTTTTTTATACAGCAAACAAATATCTGTGTGGTAAAACAGATTTTCCACAAAAATGCTTTATTTTTACTTATTATCAGTTAAAATGTTTGCAAAATTACAAGATATTAGGGCGGCCAAAACTGGTGCAGGGGTGGCCAAAACTGGTGCAAATTGAAAGAAATTACTTAACGAGTTATTACTCACAATCTAAAATATTTGATAGAAAGTTATTATAATTAACAGAAAGACAACTAAATTTACTAAAGAATACTGTTATTGCGATTTAATATGCTTTATTCAGTCTAAAACTATAAAATTTCCATTTCAACTTTTCTCTTAATGTGGCCAACACTGGAGCATCCACCCTATATATTTATAGACATCAGGATTATTGGTCAGAAATATTGGCAAGCTGTACAGTTTTAGATATGTGCTGAAATTTGTGGATATTAAAGCGAGTAAAAGTTTTTTTTTAAAAAGTTCAAAAAGATTAAACAGTTTGAACAGCATATTACAAAATGTGTGTCAGTTATAAATAAAATTGAAGCTATGCAATTTTCAGCATGTGGGGAAAATATATAAATATTTTTGAAAGGCAATATTTTTCAAATTTTAAAAACAACACCAGAGTTGTAAGGCATGTGAGGTAAATCGAATTTTTAACTTTAATTTAGAAGAAAGTCTCCTTACTGCAGGTAACTATTTTATATATTATACAGTATTTGTTCATAAATTGTCAATATATGATTTTAGGACTCAAACCCTATTTTAACAGAACATGGCGTGGAGTTATAGCTTCAGCAGTTCCTGTTTCTTTTAAATTGTTAGAGAATCGTTAAGAAAAGTTAAATCGTCACAGAATCATCATAGTGTTAACGAAAGTTTTGTCACAAACGATCTGCATCGTGAGTCTAAAATAATGGGACAAACTTTAAGGGAGGTGGTAGAGCTCACTATAATAAATAATTATGGCATAGAAATATATGACTGGAAGTGACGCGTTAAAACGCCACACTAGTCACTGTAAAAGACACGGATTATAATGTTAAGTGTATGGGAGCGCTATTTTCAAATATCTCGCTAAAATTTTAATATTTTCGCATATTTTTTTTCCATAGGATAGCTGAGGACGACCTGCAACTGGGCTGGTTTTTACTTTTTTGATTTTGGTTACAGATTAAGAGCCCACAATAATTCAGAACCAGTTTAAACCGGTTCTAAAACTGAAATTATTGTAATATAAAAAAAATATAACCAAAATCGAAAAAGTAAAAATTAGCCTAGTTGTGGATCGTCCTCAGCTATCCTATGGAAAAAATATCATGTAAAATATTGAAATTTGAGCAAGATATTTGAAAACAACACCCCCCCCCCCCATAGACATAACATTACCATCCGGGTCTTTTTTGGTGACTAGTGTAGCGTCTTGACGGGTGACTTCCGGTCATATATTTCTGTGCCATCATTATTTGCTATAGTGAGTCCTACCGCCCCCTCAAAGTTTGTTCCATGATTTTGGACTCACCCTGTATTTCACAATTTGGTCACAATGTGACTTGAAAGCATTGTCACTTTCGTCACAATTACGTCACAATGTTAATGACAAAATCGTCACAAATGACACACTTTTCACAAATTGGTCACATTGCGACGTCACAATGTGGTCACAATGTGACGTCACAAACAAGCTCTAAAACGGCCATAACGACTTCACATTTTAGTCACAGTGACTTCACATCGACGTCACGTGACGTCACATCGACGGTCACAAAGTCACAATGTGACTTCACAACGACGTCACCGTGACGTCACCATGTCTTACGGGTCTGTTTAATGCATTTCCGGCAGTTACACTCAAAATATAAAAGCCCCTTCGAAGCATTTTGTCTGACATTATTGTTATTAAAATTTAAAGAAATATACTGTGGTGTACGATACACACACAATCTATCTTTCGTTAAGTAACGCTTGAATGATATTTATATAGTATTTGACAAAAAATTTGAGCTATTTCATTATAATATATTTCTGTATCACATTTCAATTTTTAACTGAAAATTTTAAATTATACTGGTTTAATTTAGTCTTAAATATTCTTTATCTATAATTAGACAAAATTACCAAACTAATTCAACATTTTTTCAGGTATTTGGAAAAATCATGTTGAACATTCATTTTTGATAAAAATGACCTTACCCAGAAAAGCTGTTATTTTTCTATTCATTCATTAAATCCATTCGGCCGGTTACATATATAAAAAAAGATGACATAGTTCTAATGAAAATGTAATTAATACCCTGTTACATTTCCTATGAAAAGGTAATTAATGCCTTGTCATTCTTCATTCTGCTCATACGTTTTCTTTTCTAAAAAAAGTTTTATCTCTTAACAAATGTTCAAATTCTTTCTTCCCAATAATTACTGGATGTAAATTAAAAGATATTTCTCACTAAATCTTGATTTTGAGTAGCAAATAGCTGTTTTTTCATTCGGGTCACTTTAATTAGTATGTTAATCTATGATTAGAACTGACTCATTTTATTCTGACATTCAAAGCTTTGATGATCAATAACAAATATGCATAGAATAATTGTTATTTATTTCATTTTTAAAAGATAGATTTAAACTAATTACAGTTTCATTGTTACAATGTGTTATGAACTACAATAGAAAAATTATTGTATGTAGACATTTTTATAGGGTATCATGAAATAGTCAATATCATTATTCACAATGACAAACCTTTGAACAATACTTATAATTCAGGGCGATTTAAAATAACTGCTGAAAATAGAAAGAGCGATAATTTTACTGAACAAAATTTATTCAAAATAAAATTTTAAATACAATACTAAAGGAAAAAGAAATTTTTGATTGCGTAACTCCCAATCAATACTCCATTTCATATTTTAGGTTATGAAACATACTTTTAGTCACTAATTTCACTCATGACATCAGGTTTTAGCTTCAGCCATGTTTGCAAGATAATTAAATAACGGTTATCTTCAACAATTTCACTAGGAAAGAAAAAATGTACCGCACAATTTTGCTTTTGAAATCACACAAAAAACTGACCACAAAAGCGCTTCCGTTGGGCAAACAAAATTCACTTAAATGCTTATTACGTCTAAACTGCGTCAGTAATGCATATATGAATGAATTAAAGTTTAAGGTTTATATTTAGTACCCAACAACCAATCTGTAAAAGAAAAATATTTTTCCTTACGCAATTGCAAAAGTCAGATATTAAATGAGGTAAAATATATCTTTAATTTTTTTAAAATCAACAAAACAATTGAGTTTAAAATACATAACTCGAAAAGAAAACGCAATGCAGTGCAGGTTTTAAATATGAAAAAAAAATGTATTCTTTTCTGCGATGTATTCACGTATTTGTTTTTCTGTCTATAACATGTCTTTTACAACATGTTTAAATTAGCAAATAAACAAATTAACCCCATGTAAAACCAATACATAGCCAAGATTAGCATTACATTGGACGTATTTTCAATGATTAAAGTTATCAACATCAGTATAAATTTAAATCGAACTTCTTTTAACAAGGCAAATGTACGATGTATTGCTTTAAACTTAATCAGATATTTCTTAAGAAAAATTAGTCAAAATAACTAAAATTATTTTCTCTTTATCTAAAGTATTCGTAAAAATCATGCAGAACATTCATTCTTGATAAAAGTTATACTTAGAAACATTTTTATTTTTCCATTGATTCATTTAATCCATTCAGCCTAATATAACAAAAATACGACAGGATGACATATTTCTCATGAAAATGTAATTAATGCTTTGTCATTCTGCATTCTGTTCATACGCTTTCAATGATTAGAGTTCTCCTTCTTTTCGTAATAGGTCTTATCTCTCGATAAATGTTCAATTTCTCTGTTCCCAATAATTACTGGATGTAAGTTATATCTCAAAAGATATTTCTCAATAAATCATGATTTTGAGGAACAAATAAATTCTATCATTCATATCGCTTTTATTAGCACGTTAAGAAATAGTTAGAACTGACCTATTTTATTCTGCCATTGAAATATTTATTGAGTAAGAAGATATATGAGGAGCCCAGAAGCCAAGGGGTATAAGTGACAAAATTGAAAAAAATGAGTTAAGTGCACAGGCTATCTGGAAATATGTCTATTTATTTGTAGGTAAGGAGTTAAGAGTGATTTTTTCATTATGTACCGAGTTTTAGGGGCCAGTCACTTAACCTCTTTCCCAAAACTGTGAAACGATTGGAGGCCAAGGGGTATACGTGCTGTTGTGTCCGTTAACGTCTATATAGCAGAAGCACGACCAACGACATACATACAAAGCCATTTGCTTTTTTTATGCATTAAATATATGCATTTTAACTGTTATCAAGTAAGAAAAATCATGTGTTAAGCATGGATCATGAAACACTTTCGAACAATCCCTGAAATCTTAAAAAAATTTTGCTATTGAGGGTAATAAAGTGTTACAGTACATTGCCAAATATGTATTCTGATACTTTTTAACAGCCCTATGTTTTATTTGTCGGTTGATATATACTGTATAATGGGAAAAATTAGTTTAGCAAGAAAACGCATAACAGTTTGAAATTTCTCTTTCAGCAGTTTATATTAATAAATGGAAGCACACTTGTATACTTTTGTTCATCCTGTAGTTTATCTTGAATTACGCCAGTATTTAGCTGAAATTTACTTCAAATTAAACACACTTAAGACTACTGAAATCACATTTCCAGAAATTATCATTCATCGATGACCATGTGTAAAAATTTGTGTGTGATCCTGTATATCATTTTACCTATATTTTACAAGCATTTCTTAGTAAACTGAATGCAGTTCAGCATAGAAATACAAGACTTATTTAAAAGAAATCTTTAAGTAAAGTACGCTCATAGTCTGTAACCTTTACGAATATTTTTGTGTAGCCCTGTATAAAAACTATAGCATTTATACATATCATATAACGTGTATACATTTGGTGAAACTTAAAAGCGCAAATCATATTTAAAATAGCATTTTGTTCATCCATCAATCATCATCGATAATTATTCAGTAATTCGAATAGAAATTCGGTCCTATTTGAAATCTTTTTTTGTGTCCCTGTAAATACTGTGTACTTTGTATTATGTGCGAAATAATTTATATTAAGCCTCAGCGATATACATTAATTTTATTATACATGAAAATTGTAATATAATTAAAACAAGTCGCAAACAATTCCCTCTTTATTATTAGGTAATGTAAATCTTTGTATGGTCCTGTAAATAATTAATAACTATTCTTTTCACCTCAGATTTTATAGAATGTCTATTTTAGTGCAATTCATAAATGCATATAAATTTTAACATGTGACAAGGTGTAACATATTTTAAATTCATTTAAAACGATTTTTCCGATAACCCATAATGTAACGGAAAATTTTTGATTGTCCTTGTAAATAAACTAATCATGTTAGAAATATGTGCAATAAGTTGCACAGAGTCATTGCAAGAGTCATTTGCAATAAGTTCGTGTTGAAGTAAACATGAATAATTCCCAAAAATTTCAGGGCAATCCGAATATATTTACGAAAGTTAGGACAGACGAACGGACAAACCAAAATCATATTCACTTTTAAACTTTGTTGGTAAGTGTTAAAAAATATGAAATTCCAATATTTCTAAACTTATAATAAAAATTGAAAACTTATATTAGAACAAAAGTTTTTCATTTCATTAATTATATCAACATTATTCATAAATTTTTCGTAAATTCATTTTTTATTTCATATTTTTTCCTTTTTTAGAATTTATATTAAAACAAAATTTTGTCCTTTGATTTATTTGTATCAACATTAATCTTAATTTTTTCATAAATACAATTTTTTATTTAAAAATTTTTCATTTCTTGTGTTCATTCGGCACTTGTACCCTTTAGTTTTCAAGCAGTTTTCATTACTGCTTGGAAGCCAAGGGGTATAAGTGCCGAATGATGATAAATATTGCTTAGTTATAAATTAAAAAAATATCCTATTCCACCTTTTTTTAAAACAGTTATTGAAACAAGAGTTCAAGGATCATTAAGAAATAAGCAAAATTTTCTTATCTCAATTCATTCAATTACATTTGATGTGTAACTTTGAACTCAATTTACTCGAAATCTAAGTTTTGTCACTTGTACCCCTTGGCTTCTGGGCTCCTCATATCTCTTAAATAATTTTCATTTTATATGATGATTAAAATATAGATAAACTAATTGCAGTTCAATTGCTGTGGTATTTTACCAAATTACAATAGAAATATTATCGCAAATATGTTTTTTGTGTTATAAAATATTCAATAATATTATGATTAAATAAGCTGAATCCTAGATACAACAAAAATTTATATAATATCTTATTTGTACTTAGAATACAAATTCGCATAATACAAAGTGATTAAAAATAAAGGCTTTCATCTTAAGTGACAAATAACGTCGCTGTAAAGAAATAATTCAGAGTAAATTTTTTTATTATATGTGTAAATTTTGGAACGTTTATACAATTATAAACATAATGAATATCCGGGAAATCATTAATTACATCAGTCACATGGGAAAATATTTTAATCTATAAATGTATGATTAATTACTAAAAATATTAGAATATCATATTATCATCGAAGCACAAATACCTAATTTTTAAAATTATAATGCATACAGATTGGGGAACTGTGGGGTAACAAAAGAAGGATCACATAGTCATAAAATTTCTTGATCATCCATACTTGCGCTGTATGGCTGTATGGATAGGTGCAATGCCTTGTTGGAAAACTTACGGCCATTTATTTTCTACAGAGAGCTTTAACACCTCGATAAAATCAATATCTGTTTAATAGCTCGGTGTTTACTCAAGCTCTTTGAAGACAGAAAAGTTACGTATGCTAAACGCAATATGTAAACTAATGTTGATGTAATTAATAGCTGCATTATATAGACCTCCAGAATAATCAATGAGGCCAATACTTTTCTCTGCCTGACTGTTGAAGACTCTTCGTAGATTTGACATAGACACTAACTTTTTTGCGGTTCGCTTCTGCATCTGAACACGGTTTTTCTCATCGTTAAAAATCAACAGCATTCATTGCTCGTCTTGATGGCTCAACTTGTTTCGTAAAAGAAAAAAAATACTACAGCATAATAGTTTTGTAATAGTAAGTGCAGCAGTAGTACATAGCACAAAGGAAATTGAAATATATTTACTTCAATTGATTGTATAATGTTCGGCACATTAATGAAAAATAATAAACCCTCTTAAAAAAATGTTTTGAAGATATTGCTATTATTTAATGTGTTTATTATTTTTACAACAAAAAACGAAAGCGGGAAATAGAATGTAACTTAATAAAATATTTGCTACGGATTTTCTTTGCTATATAATTATAAATTCATACATCAAATCTTCAGAACACATTACAATAAACGCTGACATATTTAAACCTGAAGCAAAAGGTCTTTCCAGAAGTGTCACGGAGTAAATTACTATCACACAAAATATTTCAGTAATTAATATTCTAAAAAGCTTCCACAAAGTGAAACTTTAATTACACATAAACAAATATACAAAGAAAACATTAATTTTGGCTTTATTCTGACTTCCCACCTAAGTTATTGTCTTAAACTTTTATTTTCAAACATTAGTTTGATTAAATGAGAGAACAGAACTGGTTCGAATGTTTATACAGAGCAATATATCATTTTAAGTTACACTTGTTTTCTATGATTTCAAAACCCGGTGCAATAGACAAAGTAACAGAAGACCGTCTCGAGGAGTTTCTCTTTGGGGGATTTTAAGTAAAGAAATCATCAATTAAAAAAGAAGCAAATGAAGGTAGAACTATGTCAACAGCATTTAAAATTCTTTTTTGAATATCAATATAATTATGTTATTCAAAACATTTTTATGCTGAAGTATTAACGTCTTAAAATTTACCATTTCAGGTAAATCGGCTACTTTATGTAGGATAATTCTGGAATACGACATCAAAAATTTATCTAACATAGAAATTAACTTTTTGTATTTAAAAAAATTTTTTGGTTATTGCGTGAAAAGGTAGCAATTTAATAAAATAAAAAAAGATAAATACTGTAATGAAATATGAAATGATATCGATAATTCTTATTTTAAAAATCTTTTAAAGAAAATACTTTAAAAATATATTATATTTACAACAAAAAATAAAAGCGAGAATTAGAATATATCTTACTAAAATATTTGCACAGGATTTGCTTTGCTATATAATTCTAAGCATCCTTCACCAAATCATCAGAACGTGTTATAATAAACGCTGAACTATTTAAACATAAAGCAAAAGTTCTTTCCTAAATTGTCACACAGTAAATTCATTTTTCATCAAATATTTAAGTAATTAATGTTCTAAAAAGCTTCCACAAAGAGAAACTTTAATTTCACATAAACAAATATACAAATAAAACATTAATGTTGGCTTTAATATGACTTCCTACCTGGGTTATTGTCTTAAACTTTCATTTTCAAACATTTGTTAGAATAAATGAAAGAATAGAACCGGACGAATGGGTGTATAGAACAATGTGCCATTTTATGTTAAACTTGTTTTCTATGTCTTCGGAAATTTGATAAATAGACAATAAGTCACAGTGCAATAGACAAAGCAAGAGAATTTTGTCATGACACATTTAATTATGAAGAATTGTAGTATCATTAGTTAAAAACAAAACAACCGAAGGTGAAAAGATGAAACATAATTAAAAAATCTTCTTGAATATCAATGTAAATTAAATATTCAAAACTTATTTAGTGATTAACTCATCAAAGATTAACGTAACATTATGTTTGTGATTTTTTTTAATTTTACAAATTAAAAAGTTTTAAATATTTTTTTTCAACAAATTTATTTTAGATATTGTATATATGACTTTTATTATTAGAAATAAAAATCAACTGATTCGAGTAATAAAAAATTGAAATATGAATGAAGTTGTACAGACATTTTGACCTTTTTATTTGATTAATTTGGCATTATGTTTATAGGTGTATTATAAAGAATGAAATAAAATTCAGCACTTTCAGATATAGATACTGTAGCTGCGATACCATAAAGTATCTAATTTCCAATTTTCACAGCTTTTTAATTTAATCCATTTAGAAATGTCATTAACACACTGACTGATAAGGATCACTTTCCAATCTTTGTCAGCCAGTCCATAGGTCTCTTGGGACTGTTTCCTTGTCTTGGTGGCAAAACCCTTCTCCAAATCACTTGCAGAAAATTAAAATAGAAAGAGGAATAAACGATAATGTGAAAGAGAAATTACACCTGAAGATTTTGTTAGCTTATTTTAAAATATTTATGGTTGTTCAGATGTTGATACCAGTGACATTAGCAATTGGTTGGAAGCAGAAAATAATGAAGAGCTCACATATGCCTCGCTTACATAGGATTTAATAATCGCTTTGTGCTCAACTGAAGAAGATGAAGATACATGATTCAGACAAAACCATTATCAATGATGATAAACCTGAAGTTATAAATTATAATGAAGCAACTTTCCATTTTGAACAATTAATGATTTATTTTGAACGTCATGTGCAGACTACATCCAATCAACTACTTAAGCTCAAGGACCATGTGTGACCATGCAGCCTGAAAAACTGGCACAGCAGAATATGACAAATTTTATAATTACAAAGTAAACATTTTTACTGTCTGTAAATGTAAAATATGTTCAGTAAAAAGGTGAATTTCTGTGAACATGTTTTATTTCATTTCATTTGTTTACATTCTCCGGATAATCCGGATTTTCGACAATCCGGATTGGGCCTGGTTCCAGTTAATCCGAATTATCGGGTTTTTACTGTTCTTTCAGATTCCAAGAATGTGATAAGGTTAATTTCAATAATGAGATCGAAAACAATAGACAAAATTGCATGGTGTTTTCAAAAAGAAGGGAATAAATACGTAACCATAGATTGCTATTTTCTTATGAGGGCATCCCATTATCTTATTTGCATCAAATATACACAATTTAAAAAATAAAGCCTTTGTAATATGTTAGTTTATTTGAATTGTAAACAAGATTTCTTAATGTTAATAAAAAAGTTCTGAAATAAATGATTTAATTCTCTTTTAAATCCAGATTTTTGTTTCTATGAAAATTGAAAGATCTCATTCAATACCGATTCAACACTTTGAGTTTGTATACCAGCTAGATTGATATAAAATCTGAAATATTATAATGCAAATATATATTTATATATTTTATAGTGAATAACATACACGTTAAAATGTATCATTTTCTATAAAAAAAATCCTAGATCTAAGTAATATTTCAAGTCTCTTTCCATACAACGTCAGGGATAATATCTAAATCTTATATTTTATGACATATTTTAAGCTATGTTGTATTCAGTATTTATAAAAATTAGAGGTGTTATTGGACACAAATAAAACGCGACAAAATTTTAAAAGATTTTTTTCAACGTCCTAGAAACCTCTTGCGAAAGCTCTTATGCTGATATATTACATAAGCCAGTAAAAGAGAAAAAATGCGCTTCGACATTTGGATAGCGTTGATTAACAGCGAAATCCAAGTCACATATACTGATGTCAGAAACAATAAACTTTATTCTTTTTTACGACATATTTTTCATTCAGTTCCTTCCATGCTGTATTGATAATTTTTCAAGAAGTCCTAGAAGAATTTATTTAAATGCTATAAGAGTTTAAAGAAAGCAAGCGCAATTTTTTTTTTTTTTAATCTATAATTGTTCACAATAATGCTAAACGGTTTGACATGCTATCATGCTTAAATAACAGTTGCTAACGACTGGTTATCGTTATATATATATATATATATATAACGTTATATATATATATATATAACGTTATATATATATATAATTTTTTTGACATTTGCATGTTTTTTTTTTTCTTCTTTATTAATCTGTAGGTAGCATTGGGATTTTTATTTTGTTATTCTACATAGGTTTTTAAGATAAACTACTCTTAGGGATATATAATTTTAAATTTTCTATTACTACTTTTAAAAATTTATATTTTAAATTTCTTAACATTTGCATGTCTTTATTACTATTATTATTATTATTAGGATATTTAGTTTTTTTCCGCATAATTCTTTTGAGATAAGTCCCTCTCAGGGAAATTTAATTATAAGTTTATTATGAATTGCATTTTCTGTGCAGTTTATTCCTACATAGGAATGGCCGTTATTGTGAGATGTATGTGCTTCTAAGAGATAATGAGAAAATTTTCTATGTTTCCACTCAAATAAATAATGGCGTTTCCATTCTTTGCAAATACCCAGTTTATTGAAGGTTGTAAAGGCCTGATGTCAGTGTGAAATATAAAAAAATCAACCAGTAAATTTAATTACGGTATTTCTTGTAAATTCGATGTATGGAAAGTTTTAATTATACATATTTTTCCTGTTATAATATATTTCCTGTTATTATATATTTTTTCCTGTTGTTCAAACATAAGCTTAACAATATTTGAACCCTGAAAATATCTCAGCGCTGAAACAACGAAAGTAATATTTTTCACACAAATAAATAAGAAAAAATTTTAAAATAATTAATTCAACAAAATTTTTATGAAAATGTATACCCAATTTACCATTTATGATAGAATTTCAAGTATCAGAAATTTATTCATTGGTATTTTTTTTAGAAAATCCAAATGAAAAGAAATATTAAATAACTCATAATCTTTAAAGCTGTAAAATAGAATTCTAATTTAATCCGCATAAGCACGTCCTTCAGATTTTAATCAAAATTATGTCGTAAAATTGAATAGCGATCAAAAATGGAGATTAACAGAAAACTTTAATATAAAAAGTCAAATTACATCATCGTTCATTCCGAATGAAATATTTAATGATCAAAGAATATAAATGCAATATCTACGCAATGGAGTTATTTAAAATTAGTGAAAGATTTGTAAAATAAACAAAAAATCAAATTATGTTGCATTAATTTTTCTTTAATTTTTTATAGAATTTATTTTTCTTAGACAAGAGCTGAACAAAGGTTAGTGATAAATTAATGATCTATACCATAATTAAAACAAACCCAAAAATTTACCCACTTCTTGCTTAAACAAAGATTTTCAACAAGCAAAATATATAATAATAATATCAAACGAATAATATTAAAAGATTAAAATACATAAAACATTAGTTATAAAAATCACAGTTACATATTTGCTTTGGTTTGCGATTCTGCACATTTCCCCCCCAAAAACGGAAGATATACTTTGTGTAATGTAAATGTTTGCATTTATTTTGCATTAATCCAACAGCATGAGAAATAAAAGTATCTGGAATATGATAATCGTTCATATCACACATTTTTTTTTTCTTAATATTATATATGTTATTCTAAAGCAGTTTCAAATTGAATTTTGAAATATATATGATATACAGGGTGATTTTAAACTTTTTTTACAATAAAAGAGGGGTGATAGTACACATCAAGACAAACAATATTAAATAGGAGACCAGGGGTCCCAAACATTTTCCAAAGGAGATAGCCGCCATTAATGTTTAGGGTCCAAAATTTCAAATAAACATAAAAAACTGAAAAATCGGTCGATTGATTTGCGGTTTTCACTAAAACTATTCTTTATATCGGCATTTTCTTGAAATTAAATTATGAAGATAAATTTTAAAAAATGTCGATAGAGGGCGCTTTAGACTTTGGAGCAACGAACAACTATTTTTTGTCGGTATTTTTTACATCTCATTAAATGTTTTCTGAAGCTTAGACTCAAATTTTGAGCTCAAAATCTGAACAGTGGGGAGTGCTTAAGTAGCACAAACTGAGCTGTGTTCAGAGGGTTCAAATTTCAAATGATTATAAGAAATGAAAAAATTGGTCGATTGATTTGCGGTTTTCACTAAAACTATTCTTTATGTAGGTATTTTCGTGAAAATAAATCATGAAGATAAATTTCAAAAAATGCCAACAGAGGGCGCTTTAGGCTTTGGAATAACGAACAACTCTTTTTTGGCGTTATTTTTTGCAACTTATTAAATTCTTTCGTAAGCTTAGACTCAAACTTAAATTTTGAGCTGAAAACCTGAATAGTTGGGAGTGGTTAAGTAGACAAACTGAACTGTGTTCAGAGGGTTCAAATTTCAAATTATTATAAAAAACACAAAAATTGCCGATTCGTTTGCGGTTTTTGCCAAAACTAATTTTTAAATCAGCATTTTCTTGAAAATAAATTTTAAAGATAAATTTCACTAAATGCCGACATATGGCGCCTTAGGCTTTGGAGTAGCGTACAACTATTTTTAACCGTTTTTTTTTAATCTCATTAAATGCTTTCTAATACATAGACTTAAATTTTGGCTCAAATTTTGAATTGTTTAAGTAGCGAGAAATTGAATTGTGTTCGAGGAGGGGGGAGGGTTAAATTTCAACACCTGGTAACACTTCAGTTTGCGCTTTTTAACCTCTCTATTCAGATTTTGAGCTCAAAATTTAATTTTGAGTCTAAGCTTACGAAAACATTTAATGAGATGTAAAAAATACCGGCAAAAAATAGTTGTTCGTTGCTCCAAAGTCTGAAGCGCCCTCTATCGGCATTTTTTAAATTTATCTTTATAATTTAATGTCAAGAAAATTCTGACATAAAGAATAATTTTTGTAAAAACCGCAAATCAATCGACCGATTTTTCCGGTTTTTATGTTTATTTGAAATTTTGGTTCCTAAACTTTAATGGCGGCTATCTTTTTTGGAAAACGTTTGGTTCCCTGGTCTCTTATTTAATATTTTTGTCTTCATGTGTACTATCACCTCTCTTTTATTGTAAAAAAATATTTAGAATGACCCTGTATATATTTATGTATATATTTAACCTCCCTACCTTGTTCAAATTTTACTCAATCTTGATAAAAACATTTTACACCAGAATTGTTATTTAGAGTATTTTTATATATTTAATTGACGTATTTCTCTGAATCTGTTATTTAATTTTCTTTATCAAAAAAGTTCTGGTTCGAATCGTATAAAAGAAATTCTTGTTATGGGTCGATTAGACCCATTCAGAATAGGAAGGTTAACCTTGCCATTTTATAAGTATTGTATGTACATGCACTTTCGACCAACGAAATGCCATCCGTTTATTCTCAGAATTTCCAGAGAAATAAAACACAAAATTGCTATTTGACTAAAAATTATATATTTTTATCACTTTATGTTTAAAAAAATGCTCAGCTTTTCAACACGAATGCCTATTTCCAACATCATAATTTACTGTTTGGTAGTATTTTTCAGTAGAATACCACACAGAAAGTCATTCGTTTAAGTATTTTAGTAACTATAAACATTTATAGTTTATCCTAATATTAAATTCATTTTTAGTTATTACAAAACAGATTGAAATTCGGGCTGTTTTTTAAAACATAATACCAAAAATACCCAACAAATGTGCTATATTTTTAAATTCGCATATTTAATGCTTCTAGAAGTCAATCTATATTTTAAAGTTTATATACTACAATTTATATCTATAATTGAAAAGAGTTTAAATATATATATGTATGAGTTTATTGTATAAAAGTTTGGAAAAAAAATATTCTGTTTTACTTACAGAATTTTTTTTTAAGTATTAATTTCTAGAAAGTTTAAATATGAGAATTTGAAAATGTAGTTCTGTTCATCACATAATTCTTGAATTATTCTTAAGGCTGTTCATAAACCAGAAAGGGCAAGTTTATGCCTAAAGTTTTAATTTATATTTGTTTTTAAATGTATGAAATTAACAGATGTTGTTTTTCAGAAACTATCTAATTGCACTCATTTTCTCGGTTTTTTTTTTTACAAACACAATAAATCTAAGGGTTTCTTTTACAATCAGAATAGATTACTGGATCTGATACAACAGTATCCAGTGTATTGCCAGATGCATGTTTCTCATGGTTTGAAGTTATTTCAGTGCCAGTATATGGCTCAAGTATTTTCAACACAAGCTCACCAACAACGAATATTTGAAGAAGAAAATCGTCATGGAGATGCATAAACACGCATGAATTTACCTTTGATCGGTCATGCCCAATTTAGGTAATTTCTCAGAATAATGCTAAAAATGCTGTGACACCCCTTCATATAGTACAGTAGTAAACAAATGGCGACCGGAACATCAAAAATTTCCTATTACTAGCTTTAAAAAATATATAATTAAAAATTTTTGACATAGTATTACGAATTTTAATTTCCTATTCTACAAAAGTTTTGAGATAAACCACTCTGAGAGATAATTAATGTATTTATAAGTTTACTATGATTTGTATTTTGTGTGTAAATTATCTCTATAAAGGTATAGCTATTATTATAAGATGTATGTGCTTCAAAAACGGGTGTGCATCTCTAACACAAAGATATAATTAAAAAATTCTATGTTTCCTGTGAAATAAATAATGGCGTCTTTCGTTATTTGCCAACACTTAGGTTATTGGAAGATTGCACAGGCCTGATATTAGTTCAAAATTTAGGAAAATATTCAACCACTAAATTTAATTACTGTAGTTCTTGTAAATTCAATGCAAGGAAAGTTTTTATGATACATACTTCTTTCCTCTCATTCAATCATAAGCTTAACGATATTTAAATATGGGAATTTTTAGCACCTAAACAATGAAAGTAATATTTTTCACACAAATAAATAAGAAGAATTATAAAAAGTAGTTATTCAGGGAAAATTTTTTAGAAAACGTAGACTCAAGTTATAATTTAGAATAAAATTTCAAGTATCAGAATTTTATTTATCGGCATTTTTTTATAAAATCGAAATGAAAAGAAATATTTTATAATTCATAACCTTTAAAACTGTAAATTAGAATTCAAACTTAATCTACATAAGCACGTCCTTAAGATTTTAATTAAAATTATTTCGTAAAATTGAATAGAGCTTAAAACTGGAGATTAACAGAAAACTTTAATTTAAAAAGTCGAATTACATCCTCATTCCATCCAAATAAAATATTTAATGATGAATGAATATCAAAGCAAATGCTGTACAATATAGTTATTTAAAAATAGTGAAAGCTTTGTAAAATAAAAAAAAATCGAATTATGTTACATAAATTTTTCTTTTCTTTTATATAGAATTTATTTTTCTTAGACAAGAGCTGAACAAAGTTTCATGTTAAATTAATGATCTAAACCATAATTAAAACAAACACAATAATTTTCCCACTTCTTGCTTAAACGATAATTTTCAACAAGCAAAAGATTTAATAATTATATCAAACGCATAATATTGAAAGATTAAAATATATCAAATATTAGTTTTAAAAATCAGTGTTATTTGCTTTACTTTCCTATTATGCACATTTTCCTGGAAAAGCGAACGATATAGCTAGTATAATGTAAATGTTTGCATTCATTTTAAATCAATTCAACAGCATCATAATTAAAAGTATCTGGAATATGATAATCGTTCATATCTCACTTTTTTCTTAATAATATGTACGTATATTCTAGAGCTGTTTCAAATTGTATTTTTAAATACGTATCTTATAAATATGTACATTCGACCAACGAAAAAAAAAAAAAGAGTCATTCGTTTAATCTCCAAACTGCAAAGAAATAAAAACCAATTTCACTAAAAATTACGTTTTTTTTTATTTTATGTTAAGAAAAAAATCTTTGGGGTAGTCTTCATTCTCGAAATATACCAAATATTGAGATTTTCAATACGACTGCATATTTCCAACATCATATTTGACTTCTTGGTAAATTTTCCTAGGAATACCACGCAGAAAGTCATTCGTTTAAATTGTTTAGTAACCATAAACGTTTAAAGTTTGTCGTAAAGTTTTCCTTTTACAAATTCATTGCAATACAGATTGAAATGCGGGCAGTTTTTTAAAACATAATACAAAAACTGCCCGATAAAAATCAATAATCACTCAAACTGGAATAAAAAACTTGTTAGTCATAAGCTCAAATTTCCTTATAATTCGATTGGTAATTTATTGATCACAAAATGAAAAACCCATTTCGATTCCAAATCGCTTCCGTAGTTAGGCCGACGAATTTCATGTCTTTCCATTAAAAATGAATCTGCATTTGTGTCAAAATGTTTTGCGCTTGTTTAGCTGAGCATTTGAGAACAGCCTTTATAAAAATTTCTTTCAGTACAATCTATCTTCTCATGTTTTGCAAATTAGTTTATGATTAGGAGTTTAAAACATTAAATATTTCAAATTACTCAATGACAAAATGACTTTTTGTTTGCAATCATAAGAAAAATTGCTAGACAGAACAAAAATTAATCAAAATTATTTATTCCTTTAAACATTTTGGAGTTTAGTACACTTTCTGTATTTAAAGAAGATACCCTAAATTTCATTAAAAAATTAATTTAAAATGATCTTTCTTTCGGATTATGTTTTCTTTCTCTCAATTATTATTATTGTTTTATGTTGGACAGATGTAAGTCGTTGTGTTAAGTTTAATTTAAACTTTTAAATGTGTCAATAAATTGAACTTTGTATAACAATGAACAAAATTTTCGTGTCCTGTGTAATATAACATTTTCAGTCACAGGACACTTTTTTATGTATTGCGGGTATTTATATTTTCTCTATATGGTTTTAATTAATAGTGCAATTATTCCTTTAAGTTCAAAAATGAATATTTATCCGTGTGTTAACCACTGTAATATTTTATGTATGTTATTTACTAAAAAGAAAATGCTTAAAAATATTTAACGATAGCAGTTAATGTAGATTTATAGCAATACAAATTTTAAATTCATTAAAATACTCACTGTCATTTGGTCATTTTTCATAACGGTATGAAATAAAATTTTCAACTTACCTAAAGTAAATAAAATAAAATAAAATTAGATATATTGAAATAAGTTATTATAATACAATAGAAATAAACAATTAAAATACAAGCATAAAATTTGACACAATTAGAATCAAAGAAACATTTTAACAGAATTTTTATTATTAAATAAAATGTTAGGAAAATTATCTAGGGTAGCAAGGAAAAATGCTTACATATTTTATGCAAAAACTTTTATAATTGTTTTTTTAATAATGGTATCTTTCCCGATACCTTATTCCTTACACCAAATTAGGAATATACATAAAATATAAATTAAGTTTATTGATACGATTTTATAATCGAAAAAACAGCATATTTTATTATTATAGGTACATGACCTGAACATAAGAATTCTGCTTAGTGTCTACCCGGAACGCTCTCGAACAGATAAAAGGAAATTCGTCAAACCAAAACCGGACCTCGAACTCGATATAAAATGACAAGTGAGAGACAAATAATGCAAACAAGCATTAAATATCACAATTCTTGACAAATGTAAAGAAACATTTTAACATAACTTTTATTGTTAAATATAATCATTATTCGCACAGTTCTACCACTAAATTTTAAGAATATTTTCGAAATGTCTCACTGCAGAAAAAATCATAAAATCTGTGAATGAAGATCGTGATTACGAATGCTGTAGTTTAAAAATTAAATGTAAATTTTCTTATTTTTAATTGTGGTGCTAGAGTCCTTGGAAATTCCAAGGAATGTGAGAACCTTGTATAATGGTAGGAAATGCATTAAGAGGTATGAAGGAAAAAATGCTTATATATTTTATGCAAAAACTTTTATAATTGTTTTTTAATAATGGTGTCTTTTCCGATACCTTATTCCTTTTACCAAATTGGGATTGTATGTAAAATAAAAATTGCTGAAAATGTAAATTAAGTTTATTAAGATTTTATAATCGCAAAAAATCATATTTTATTATTATCGGGTACTTGTCTTGAACATAAGAATTCTGCTTAGAGTTAACCCGGAACATTCTGGAACAGATAAAAGTAAATTCGTCAGTACAAAACCGGATCTCAAACCCGACATAAAATAACGAGCAAAAAAAGTAACCCATGTTTTAAAACAATTACAAAAAACAAACTAAAATCCATTCTTTTTCTTTAAAACAATCACACATTAAAAAATAGTCAGTGCTTTATTTTGACATTCCGGTCGACCGGAACAGGATAAAGTGAATCAAAATGCGACCCGAAATCGACTATACCCAGAAACATTTAAGTTGACGTGACCCGAAACCAAACTGCATTGAAAAAAAAAATGTGTTAAGTTCACACGATACATGGTTCTGAAAGTATGGGGTAAAATTGGGTCCGAATCCGATGCAAAACGCAGATGACTTTGGATGGCAACTTGGAGGGTAACTTTGACTTTTTGACAGCATAAGTGAATTTCAGGATGATTTATTTCATTTTTACTCTATTCAAAGTAAAGAGTGAAAAACAGAAGAACACTGCAAAGAAAAAAATACTTCAATTTACGAGAAAGGCTTGCAGCAGAGTTGCCGGAATGTTTCCGATTTTGAAGAAAGTTCCGTCTTTGTAGTGTCCTTTTTTTTGCAACAGTATTTTGAAGCGCGTGAAGCGCATGCATGGCGATAAAAAATACATCAATCTCATTGGATGGTAGATTTCTACTGTAATAATTGCGCAGTCAAAACTCTGTAATCTTAAAATAACAACATCCATACGGAGAGATTCCATTTTTCTATCAAAACGGAAAACATCTAACCAAATTTAACCGAAAACAACCTGTCAGTAAACGAAAATTTTAACAGTGAAGTGAGAAACGTCCTAATTTTGAATTCAAATAAAATTACTCATAATTGAATACATAAAAATTAAATTACCTCATTTGAAAAAAAAATCAAGAATGCTTTTAAAGATTATTCGCGATTTCATAATAAAAATAATTATAATGATGATGATAATGATGGCAAATATAATAATAAAAATAAAAAATATATTAATAAATATTGTCAAATTAACCCTAGTAGCAGACCAATATTGATCCAACGTTGCGCCAATATTTCATTTATCGGAAATATTACCAATAAAACGTCAATATTGCTTCAATATTGGGATGTTTACATTTTGTCCTTATTTAGCCAATATTTGCAGCCAATATTATGCCAATATTGGGGTTTCATTGGAAATATTGTCTATAAAACGCCAATATTGTACAAATGTTGGAGTTTCATTGAAAATATTTCCAATGAAATTCCAATATTTAACAAATATTGGCGTTTTATTGGCAATATTTCCAATGAAATCCCAATATTGGCTGCAAATATTGGCTAAGTAAGGACAAAATGTAAACATCCCAATAATGGAGCAATATTTCATGCCAATATTGTGCCAATGTGCCAATTTTGGTCCAAGATATAGCCAATATTGGTCTAATATTGTTTGGTTACTGGGGAAGCAACGTCCTTACTTTAAATTCAATTATTGTAAAGAAAAGGAATGAAAACAGAAAGAAAAAAAAAAGACTTGTACCAATTTTAACCAAAGAAAATTCTATAAAATATATATTAAAATAAAATTACGACCTTTAATAAAAAAAAAGTAGAGGAAAGGAGCATTCGGTAAAAAAGTTACACGTTAGCATATAAGAATAATAAACGTTATTGGAATTATATAACTTCTTACTTTGAAGTCGGATACTAAAATCAAAAATAATTTCAAGAATGTATAATATTCAAAGCAGAAAAATAAAATATAAGGATTTTAAAAAGTAATTGTACATTTCATATTTTATTTATTTGTCAATTTTTATCAAGATGTCTGTGAGAGTAATTTGCATTATTTTAATCATATGCTTTTTCCTCTATCCACCGAAATTGATAAACAAGAGCAAGAGTGAAAATTTTAATCATAGCACATAATCTTTTAAAATGAAAATACTTGACAATAATTTAAGAAATGTAAATTAATGCGACATTTCACTTCGAATAAAAATATCTAAATGCAAAAAGTAAAAAATAAAATTTGTTGTAAACAGGTCGATTAAAATGATGAGAAATTTTAAAATATTTTCATCAATGATGTTGGATTTGGATAACTTCCAAAAAAGGTTTGCAGTGTATGAATTTTAATTATCGATTTCCGCTACATGATAAAAATGAAACGATTCATCTTTCATCACAGGAGGTAATTTTGAGAAAGACAGTTCTAGAATTTGGAAAATCAATTCTTTTGCTGAAAAATGTGGTGCAATGATTCCATAGAAAATATTGTTTTTATTTAAAATAGAAATTGAAAATCCTAATTAGCCTTGAAAGCTAGTAAATGCTAGTAAACATTTCCGGTTTGATGGGAAGTGCTAAATATAGACGAATGTACCAATTTGAATACAAATAAAGCTCTACGAAATGCAATTTAAGATTTACAAAATTACGAACTTTATAAAGAAAAAAATAAATAAATTGGAGCATTCGCTAAAAAAGTTCTGCATTAGCATATAATAATAATAAACGTTATTGGAATTATGTAAAGCCCTTGCTTTGATGTCGTTTATTAAAATAAAAAACATCTTCGAGAATGTATATTATTCAAGGCAGAAAAATAAATTACAAGGATTTTAAAAAGTAGTTGTACGTTTCATACTTTATTTATTTTTCAATTTTTATCAAGATGCCTGCAGGAATAATCTTCATTATTTTAATCACATGATTTTTACTCCATCCATCGAAATTGATAAACAGGGGCAAAGGCTGAAATCTAATCATAGCGCATAATCTTTTAAATTGAAAATACTTGACAATAATTTAAGAAATGTAAATTAATGTCTCATTTCACTTCGAACAAAAATATCTAAATGCAAAATGTACAAAATAAAATTTGTAGCAAACATGTCGATTAAATAATGAGATAATTTAAAATATCTCTGTCAATGATGTTGGATTTGGATAACTTCCAAAAATAGGGTTGGAATTTCTGGATTTTAATTATTGATTTCCCCTAGACGATAAAAATGAAACTATTTATCTTTCATCACAGGCGATAAATTTGGAAAAGACAGTTCTAGAATTTGGAAAATCAATTCTTTTGCTGAAAATTATGGTGCAGTGATTTCATAGATTTTTTTTTTTTTTTTTTTTTTTTTTTTTTTTAACAGAAATCGAAAATCCAAAAAAAGCCTAGAAAGCTATTAGAAAATATAAATCTGTCCAAATACTAAATTAATATTAATTATAGTTTATAAAGGTTAAGAAAAAATTTTTGCCTCTGAAGAATCATGCGTCAAGGATAAATTATGAAGCACTTTCCAACATATTCAGAATAATGTAACAAAACTGCACCGTTTAAAAAATTAAAATATCACATGTCACTTCAGAATAAGGAAATGTATAACGCATGTCAAAATCGAATTTCAGATGTCCCCATCCACAATCGGAAAATTGTCTGAATTATTTTAGCAACCCTTCATATGATATAAAGATTTGAAAAACACGCTTAAAAACACGCATTCCAAAATTTAATTCATTCAAGATATACATTCTATATTTCAATTGAAAATTCCCCTGCAACAATTTTCTCTATTAAAAATAATGTTATGTGAATACTCTCATGCAGCCCTCTATATGAGGTGTAGCATTTATATATTTAGAGTAGTATGAGAAAATTAATTAAATTTAAAAGCGCTTACTGGATTTTAATACGTTTTCTCCAGCAATTATTTTGCAAAACCGATTACTGTTGAGAGTCCATGAAAATTAATAAAAAATGCTCTAAATGCTTGTTTTAATGTGATAGTAGTAAAATTCAGTGATTTTTCATAGTTTCCTTACATTTGAAATAGCGTAATTCATTAAAATACTCCCCAAACGATTTTCCTTCCCAATGTAATCGAATTCTTACCTGTAAATGAACAATTCACCGTACATACTTCATATTCAATACCAAACATTTTATGATGACCCTAAATAAGCTTTATCAATTGCATGAAAACCGCGTATATGTACTTGAGTTAGAGCATAGACAGACGGACAGACAAACCGAATGCATAAACACATTTCAAATTTATTGGAAAATGCTAAAAAAGACGAATGCACCAATTTGAATCCAAATAAAATTCTACGAAATACATTTTAAGGTAAAATTACGAACTAGTAAAAAAATAAACAAATTACACAGTAAAAAAAACGGTGAAAATAACAGTGAAATTTGCTGTTATTACATCAGGGAAAGAGAAAAACGCATTTCACAGCAAATTTTGCTGTGATTTTTTTAGCTCATAATCCTCTATGACAGCCGAATTCTGTAGCGCATGCGCAACCACTGGTTACAGGAGGGAAAGGAAGCTAACATACTTCCGCTCCGCTTCCGTGTGTGGCGACGGCGAGTCGAGTGCCCGAGGTGACATGCTTACCTTTAGTGTTTATTGAAAAGAAAGATACACTACCATGGATACAAGTTTCAGATTTAAGGTAAGTGTAATCTTTATTTTCTAATGCCTTGTAATAATTTATCTGATTGTGTCTTATCTTTTGAAATCTTGTCACATTCTTGTTAATAAAATTGTCGCGTGTGTCAGCAGAAAATGTAAGGCCTATTTTGCGATATCTGCGTATATCAAAAAATTTTTTACATGTAACCGTTAGCGCGTCCCAAAGATGAACTGCAATTTTTGCAAAATGTATTTAAATTAAACGTATTTTCTTTCTTTCTTTTTTTTCCATAGCAAGCTACGATCTAATGAAGCCGTACACTAAAAACTTTTATTATCAACTTTACAAATTTTTTATTATCGAATGTAACTGGCTCGCATATTCTTAATTTTTAATTATCATAATTGAACAAATGTGGCGTATGATAATTTAGGTTAACATGGGTATAACTCGATGCGGGTCAATCATAGCATAAATTTTGTTGATCCTGTAACTGGTGTTCACACCAATAATATAGAAGGCTTGTGAAGGCATGTTAAAGCGACATTGCCAACGTATAATTGTCAACCGATTTTGCGTTCTATTTGGCAATGTTTCTTTTTGATAGAGCGTGTTATGATAAAAAAATACCAATTTTTAATAAATTTCTGGAAATTATAAGAGGGATGAAGTGGGAGGAGTATTCTATAAACCTTAATTGAATATTTTGAGCGTTCTATAATATTGTGGGTAAAATGTTAAGAAAAAAAAAAGATGCTTTTTTATATTACAAATTTCTTGTTTTGGATGATTTGCTTAGTTTTTTAAGAGCGATTTTTTTTAAGAACCCCCCCCCCCCTTTTTTTTGTATAAACAGCATTATAATTACCTTTCATGATGCTTAGTTTGATTTGCTCGTATAAAAATATTTTATATGGTAAAGAAAAAAAAATATCTCTTTAAAGACTGCTTTATGTCATTGTTGAATTAAAACAAAAATAAAATAATTAAATTTTTAAGAATGACACAAATCTTTGTAAAATATATAATAATCTATGTAAATATTAGTTTGCAAAAATTGGAGTAGCAGTTTTGAAGATAAATAATTAAATTAATATTAAATTTCAACTAAATGAATAAGACATGCAATTCAAAGCAAAAATTTCAAGATATCTACTAGATTATTTACAGTTTTTTAAATTGTTATTTTATAGCATGCAAAAATGTCCAAAGATTATCTCTGAAAGGTGTCTGTCTCATTGAGCTTAATTCCTTCCCATTCAAAAAGATACAATTTAGTTGGAGGTCGTTAATAAATGCATTACTTTCTGTCTTAAAAAATTTTGCCTACTTATCTGACCCCCCCCCCCCCAAAAAAAAAGGGGGGGATTAGAAAGGAAAAGTCTACAAAATGATATGTTTCAAAATAATTATTTACTATTTTTTTTTCTGAAACTGTACACAAATTTATCTTACTGCACAAAAATTTAAAATGCATTCAAGATTCTAATTGAAAAGTTTGAGATTATAATAAGCTGCAGGTATAAAACTAATAATTATAATAATCGCACATACAAGACCAACATTTAGTTTAACTTCATGAAACGGAACAATTTTTGTCATCATTTCACAAGCCATAATATTGTTTTGGTTTGTTCTAGTACATTTTGGCTTATGGAATTTATTATAATACAGTAGACTCCTCCAAATTCGCACATCTTGGGACCAGAGGTTATATGGAGTTTAGAATTTTGTTGATTTCTGGTAATTTTTTTGTAAATTCATTATAAGAAAATCTTTCAATATAGTAAAATAATAAACTAAAATGATCAAAACTGAGATAATTTTAAAACTGATTAAATTATTTATAATATAAAGGTCAAATAAATAATAATGTAAAATAAAATAAGCAGAATAAAAAAAATACACATTACTTGAATTATTTAATGAAATACATGTAGAATGATATAAAGAAAAAAAAATCTGATTTTGGCCCTACATATGAACTGAAAATTTCATTGTTTACATCTGCAAAGATATGTGGATTTTTTTTAAAGATTTCGAAAAAATGCAAATTTTATCAATAAGGCGCAAAAAAAAGAGCTTATTGGATTTTCCCCCCTTTTGGACAATGTATGATTGTGTTAAAAATTCTAAGTATGAAAGTAACTCATTTTAAGGGTTGTAAAAAAGCCTGGTAAAATTTTAAAAAGCAATGCTATGCTGGTGGCTTTTGTTAGTCTTAATCGGCTTTTTTTTAACCAAAATTAACCTTTATTGGCCGAAGTTGATTTTCTACAAAGAATTTAAATTGTTACACTGCACCTTTTTATGTGTTTTTTTTTAAATTAATTTTAAAGATATTTAGTTGCGGTAGACTTCAATATGACCTGGTTTCTTAATAATGAAGACGTTAATATTGGAATAATTATGGATTGCAAATTTTTCAGCTAAACTTAAGAAATCCATACAAATATATTTCTTTGGTTTATACTGATCTTAAGCCCTTCCTTTTTTTTGTCTTTTACTGTTTCATGTAATTAAAAAAAAAAAAAAAAAAAAAACAGTAGTTGAAATTCAAAGTTTTATATTACTATTCAATCAAAAACGTTACATTTTTACAGGAAAACAAACAATATTAAATAAGTAATGTCAGCTTTTAGCTTTTTCATATAGGTTTTCAATGAAAAACAGTGAAATGTTACAGTGGCTTGCGAATGGGGGGGGGGGAGGAAGGGGACGTTTGCTCTGTGCATGAAAATTTAGGGGATGCCAAATTTATACCACCAACATAACTTTTGGCCTGTCATAAAAAAAAGTTGGGAGAGGGGGGCACCGAATTCGGTCTTTGACCCGGGTGCAATTTTCTCTTCGCATGTCCCTGAAATTTTATTCTGCTTCCTAATTCCTTTGACGAAAAATGTAAAAAAAAAAAAAAATCCAGATCATAAAGCACGCAAGGGGAGGTTAAGAAAAAAATAATAAAAGTTTAACTATCATTATTTTTAAACACCAACCAAACATTGTGAAGCAGTTGATTACTGGAAGGCAGTCCATTACTGGAACATCTACCCTATATACAGCAGACTCCCTCAAATCCAGAAATCAGAAATCCACAACTCTCTAAAATCCGCACATATTTTATGGATGTAAACAATGAAATTTTCAGTTACGATGTTGCAGGGTTGGAAAAAAACCAGGTTTTTTTTTCAAAAAAAAAAAAAAAAAAACAAATAAACCGGTTTTTTGGTTTAAACCAGGTTTTTTTGGTTTAAACCGGGTTTTTTTAAAACATACTTTTTTATTACATATGCATGCATATTTATTGATAAAAATAAGACATTGTTAGATTATAAGTAGTATAACTTCAAATTTGAAAATAATTCCAGTGAATTATAAAGAAAATTGAAAAAAAAATCATATTTTAATTTAAACAATTATTGATAGACAGTTTTATGTTCAAAGAATAAACCACTCTAGGCAATGAAATATTGATACTTGGGAAATTTTTATAAACAATCTTCCGATTACTAATAATAAACATTTGATGTAGTTTGAATAATATAATATTCTTTTCCGCATTTTTTTAAAAAAATATTTGAAATGCTTCTTGGGGGTTTTGTTTTTTGAGTGACAATTTGAAATCAACATTTTTGGTCATTAGATTCAGCAGATAACAGGGAAAATATTAGATTGGTATTATTAAAATGCTATAAATAGCAACTAATCTTTGAATACTCTCTTATTCAACTTCACATTTTTATTCTTAAAGAATTTCTCCCCAATCAAAAAAAACGTTTCTTTTGTTTGACCAAAATCTTAAAAATCATCAAGTTATGCAGTTTATATATTCAAAATCATTGTACATGTTATGATAGATTGCTTTAAATAATTTGTATTTTTTTAATGAAAATATTTTACACTAAATATTGAATATTTTAAATCCATTTTATCTTTGATCAATTCAGTGCTCAATTCACATGCTCCTTAGAGCAATAGAATATGTTCATCAATGCATACAGATTTTCATCTTATGCATAAAAAAAATGATCTATCACTATATCTAATGCTTATTGCTGAAATAAAGTTTTAAGAGTAGAAAATATTCATATCCAATAATTTGTAAATCATAAAATATACAGAAAAATGAGAAAATGTCATTACTTTTTTTTTCTAAAAAAAACCAATTGGTTTTTTTGAGAAAAAAAAAACAGTTGGTTTAAACCGTGGTTTAAACCATGGTTAAAACCAATTGGTTTAAACCGTGCCAACACTGCGATATTGGGACAAAATTTGATTTTTTTAGTTTTGTATCAATTCCACATATTTTTAAATTTGCAATTTTTTTAATTATACTCTATTCATGTTTTTTCATGAAGGAAGAATTTTTTTTTTTTTTTTTTTTTTGGAAAAAATTTCAGATATTGCTGATATTGCTGGTAATCAAAATCTTACCAAATATAAATATGCATTAATCCAGGGGTGCCCCAGAGAGGGGTTTGGTGACGCAAGATGCGTCATACAATTTAGTTTTTTTTTGGGGGGGGGATTTGAGAAAAAGTACATTTTTTTGGGGGGGGGGGATTTTTAATTTTTTAATATTTCAAAATTTAATTCCAAAAATGTTCTTATGTTTTCTTTCTTTAAATTCTAGATAAGGGCAATAATAGCTCATTCTGCTATTCTCATTTCGCTATATCTTGAAGGTGCAGTAGATTATAAGTAGAATATAATTTACAATTTGTATTTTGTTTGGGGGGGGGAATGTTAAAGTATGAAGGGGTTTTTTGGGGGGGTATTTGCGTCATTAGGTTTGGGGGGGATGTCACCACTGCATTAATCAAGATTTTTTGATTATTGAGCCTGACTAAACTTTAAAAAAAAAATCCTTATTTTATGATTTTAATGTGAATTCGTAATGTACTTTTATGAGGCAAGTTTTGTAGAATAATTTTGGATAATACTTTTATCTTTATAATGAATATTTAATCATACATTATTGATTATTAATTTGACCTTTGCTATTAACATTTCAATCATTTAAAAAATATCTAAATTTTTATTACTTTAGATTATCCGCACTGGCAGATAATTCGCACTTGAAATTTTCGAGGTTTTTTAACAGATAATCCGCAAATTATACGCAGAAAAATAAGGTACTTCTTATACTTTTCCATCAGTATGGTTTGCATCAGTATAGCTTAATTCCTTCTGAATGCAATTCACCAAAATGGTATACTGTTGGGAATATGTATATGCAATATGTGTTTTTAAAAGTCTTACTTTTTTTATTTTTTTTTTTATTTCCAGGTGCTTGTTGAACATAAATCCAAACAGGGGAAATAAACAGCGAAAGAACAACCTAAAAGGTAACACAATGCCACGAGTATCATCATTGTTAAATAAATTATCGGATTACGAATGGTTGTAGATCATAACTTGTAGCTTGTATTTGTTGTTAAAATTAAACTTTTTTTAATTGCAATTCTTATGTTTTGTTTTTTCCTCTTTTAAATCTAAATTATCTTTCTGATTTATTTCTAATGAAACTTGTTCAATTGCAAGAAAAGACTTTTATATATAATTGTTCTTCCATGATCCCTGTTTAGGTACAATTACACTTTAATGTAGATATGGCAAATTTGCTTAAAATAGAAACAGAAATTTCTGACCTTTTCCAATCATCAAACAAATGTTGATGGTCAAGGTAGAATTTAGTATCAATACTTCGAAATTTTTTTTAGATTACTTGAAAGTTCATTTATCATAATTTATATTTCTTGTTTGAATTAACAATTAGTATATGTATGGGGAAACTTATATCTAACCATACAAAAGCAATTTTAAAAATGCATTTCTGATTGTAAATAATGCTAAGTTGAAACCACAATAAGATTTCATGATTTCATGAACTGGAATATTGTTCTGATATCCTCCATTACATTTTGAGTCCTGTAAACAACCAATATTACATATCTTGAAGTACTAATGGAACTCAAATAGCAAAGAATTTTTGGAAAGAATTAATAATTTTTCATGTTTTATCAGCAAAGACAATTTAAAAATGAGTTAAGAAAGGAAAAATGCCACTTTTCTTAAAATTTGATCAAGAAAATCAAGCTTTTCTAGAAAAAAATATTCAATGATGGGGTTTTAATGAGAACAGAGCTTATAATTAAATCCATAACTGTTTTACTATCAAGGTCTCACATTGTATAAAGGTACGTTTGTGGAAACAGACGTACAATTTCTTTTTCCTCCCTCCATCACACACATACACTGCTTAAAATTTCAGATTAGGTGAAGTTTAATTTTAAATTTTGATCTATCCATAAATGATGCCACACATTTCTTCAATATTTTTATCTCCCCCCCTCCTCTTTTGCCACAAAATGTCAAACTTCACCTTACTCTCCCTCCTCCTCCCTCTTGTTACATGTCATGCTATGTTACATAAACATATACTTGCCGTTCAGAATCAAAGCACTACCTCATAGAATGTATTTCACACTATATTTTTAATCTTTAACTATCTGTTTTAATGACATTTGTGAGCATAACAGTAAAAATTTGTATACTTATTTTATATGCAATAAGGTTAAAGTTTATAACCAAAAACAGCAATGAAATGTTAATATGAAAGAGCAATAGGAAAGATTAGTAATTTGCCGTTCAAAATATAATTTAATATGTTTGGCTTTAAATCTTATCTTTACTTTATAAACACAAAATACTTTTAAAATAACTTGAAAATTTAATCTATTGGTCTTATATGCTTTTATTTTAACCAAAATGCGTGATGTTGCATTTCTTTTTACCCCCTACCACCCTTTTGTCACAGTTTCTCAAACCCCTTTCCAGGCATGACATAATTTATTGACAGCCTCTGATACAATTTCGTTATTAAAACTCACAGGCAAAAGCTTCATAAATCCCCGGATTACTTGTACCTTTTGGATAAATTATGAATGATGGAATATATTTCCTCGATTTCAATGTGACATATATATATTTTAATTTAACACTCTATTTTGTAAAAGATCTTTGTTATTCTTTCAAATTAATTTTATTTACATAAGACCAAAAATTATGTAACTATTTAATTTCAAAACATGCATATGAAAACAGATCTACTTTACACTTTTGCATTTCAGAAATTTATTAATCTTCATGTAGAAACTTAACAATGAACTTAAGTCTATATTTAAGTATTGCAGTTAAAGAAAAAAATTTACATGTTAGCAAAACTTGTAAAAATGTAATGTTGATGTACTTGACAGAAATACTGCTTCAGAGAGAGGTGTATTTGTACTACTTTTGTAGTAAACTATTTTTATCATTATCAAAATGTTCTATTTTTGAGTGTTTTACTCTATTGGTAAACTTGGTATAAAAACTTGTTAATGGATTTGAAAAGAATTCACCAGTTTTTTAGAAAATATACCTGGTTTAAAGATTTTTTTTTAATCTAAAAATAAATTTTAATAAGTATAATGGCCCATCAATCCAAAAAGACACAATTCATTGTATAGTATATTTCTTACAACTTCCTTTTACTTAGTGTTGTGAAAATGATTGTAGTGAAAAAAATAAAAACCTGAGAGCACTTTAAAGTGTGTATACTATTTTTTAAAAAAGATTTTGTTAAAATAACCTAATGTCACATCCCAGTTTACTCATGCTTTAATAGGGCTATAATCATAAGTAATTAAAATTTTGTATAGCATATTATTGTCATATGTTTGATATCACTATTGTATGGAGTTATTTTTCTTTTCTTTATTTCTGAAATTCTGATGTCAAATAATACAAAATTATAATTTAAAGTAATTACGTTTAAATATTCCATACACTTTTCAACCTATGTCAATAATTTACTAGATGAAAATTAAGGTATAATTTACAGCTACTGAAAAAATTACAAATGATCTATTTAAAAGCATATACATTATGATGGAATTAAATTAACCGAAAAAAAAGGAATCTACAAAAGTTCTCAACTGATTATAAATTTAAAAAGCAAAAAATACTGAGAAAATGCAAAATTGTGTAACTAAAAAAACAAATTTTATGTTGAATAAGCTGCAAAAAGTTCCAAAGATAGGTGAGTAAAATTTAAAAAAAAAAATTTCTTAAATAAACAGCAAAAAGTACTGAAAAAAGGAGCCATAAGTCAAAACAAAATTTGCTTAATTGACCTCAAAAATTGCTGAAAATCAACGAAAAAGCAGTAAAAACAAATTTTAGTACATTAACTGCAAAAAATACTGAATAACTACAAACGTGCAGTTAAATCAGAAAAACAAATTTCAGTAAAATAATAACAAAAAATGCTGAAAATCTACAAAAGTACAGTAAAATCCGAAAAACAAATTTTAGTAAATTAACAGCAAAAAATGCTGAAAATCTACAAAAATACAGTAAAATCTGAAAAACAAATTTTAGTAAATTAACAGCAAAAAATGCTGAAAATCTACAAAAATACAGTAAAATCTGAAAAACAAATTTTAGTAAATTAACAGCAAAAAATGCTGAAAATCTACAAAAGTACAGTAAAATCTGAAAAACAAATTTTAGTAAATTAACAGCAAAAAATGCTGAAAATCTACAAGAGTGCTGTAAAATCTGAAAAAACAAATTTTAGTTAAAAAAATAGCAAAAAATGCTGAAAATCTACAAGAGTGCTGTAAAATCTGGAAAACGAGTTTTAGTAAATTAACAGCAAAAAATGCTGAAATTATACAAGACTGTTGTAAAATCTAAAAAACGCAATTGCTGTAATTATACTGTAAAATTTACTGGCACCCATATTGCCAGCATTTTTTGCTGTTTAATTACTGTGATTTTTTTTACAGTGTAGAGCATTTGCTAAAAAAGTTGTGCATTAGCATATAATAATAATAAACGTTATTAAAATTTTTTAACATTCTTATTTTCAAGTCGGTTATTAAAAGGAAAAATAGCTTAAAGAATGTATATTATTCATAGCAGAAAAAGAAAGTATGAGAATTTTAAACACTAACAGTACATTCCATTTTGTATTTTTTTATCCCTATGCCTGTGGCAGCAATCTTCATTATTTTAATCAAGCGATTTTTCCGCTATCTGTCAAAATTGATAAACAAGAGCTAGAGCTAAAATTTTAATCATAGCGCATAATAATCTTTTAAAATGAAAATATTTGGAAATTATTTAAGCAATGTAAAATGATTTGACATTTCACTTCGAATAAAAATATCTAAATTCAAAAAGTAAAAAAAATGAAATTTGTTGCAAACATGTCGATTAAAATGATGAGAAAATTTAAAATATTTTTATCAATCATGTTGGATTTTGATAACTTCCAAAAATGGTTTGCAGTTTCTGAATTTTAATTATCGATTTCCGCTACACGATAAAAATGAAACTGTTTATTTTTCATCACAGGAGATAAATTTGAGAAAGACAGTTTTAGAATTTGGAAAACCAATTCTTTTGTTGAAATAAAATAACTAAAATACATAAATGAATATAATTTTTTATTACTTTTTTATGACATTTAGCATGTAGTGCAATGATTCACATAAAATATTGGTTATATTTAAATTAATAATCGAAAATCTCAAATAGCCATATAAACTGTTAAAAAATATAAATCTGTCCAAATAATAAATACAATTAATTACTGTTTAATAAACATTATGGACCAAATGTTGGTTCTGAAGTACTTTTTAACATGATATCGTTAAAACTTTTATCATTGTCTCAGACTTATCAACTGTTAACAAAATTCAATATTGATCCATATTTTCTTTTTTTCGAATAAAAATATTCGGTTGGTTCAACAGTTAATTTGTTAAGTTCTGAACCATGCCAAAATGTCAAAATATTGAATCAAGGATTAGTAAAATATTGCCATTTTTGTACATTATGATAAGTCATAGCCTGTGAATGCATTAACTAGTAATAAGCGGAATTATAAATAGATGCTTTTATCCTTTGGGACAAATTTTACTTGGGCCTCTATTTAAAAACAAATGACACATGAACATATATACGAGATACGTAATGAGCGAATTTTGCAGCGTTGCTTTAAATCTCGAACTTGAACCGGTAATCGAACTTCCAGCATATAAATGTCTAAAGAATTCGTTAGAGGATACGGAGAATTCAATGTATTTTATTCAACTTTAGATGTTTGCTCAAAGTTAAAATCGTTATCAAAGTTCAAAAGTTAAAAAAAAAAAAAAAAAAAAAAAAAAAAAAAAAAAAAAGTTTTTTCAAAAAATAATGATTTTACGGTTTATCTAATTACACCATTGAAGGTCTTTTAATAACTGAAATTTTAATATTTAAATAAATATTAATAACTAATAATAATAATAATAATAATATAATAGTAAAGATCGTCGAATTGTGCAACGTACTTGATTTAAATTCATTTTTTATAAAGAAAAAAAAGAAAAAGAAAGAAATGCACCAAGTTAAATCCAAATAAAGTTCTACGAAATATATATTAAAATAAAATTGTGACCCTTAATAGGAAAATAAAATTAATAAATTGGAGCATTCGCTAAAAAAGTTTTGCGTTTGCATATAACGAAAATAACCGTTATTGGAATTATATAACAGCCTAATTTGAAGACGTATATGAAAATCAAAAATATCTTCAAGAATGTATATTATGCAAAGAAGAAAAACAAAGTGTAAGTATTTTAAAAAATACCAGTACATTTCATCTTGTATTTATTTTTCATTTTTCTTCCCAATGTTTGCGGCAGTAATCTTTATATTTTAATCATGCGATTTTTCCTCCATCTACCGAAAATGATGAATAAGAGCAAGAACTAAAATTATAATCATAGCGCATAATCTTTTAAAATGAAAATATTAGAATATATCAATAAAAAGAATTATTTATTAAGCTCCGCTAAATAACTAATGGTAGTTTAAATATATACAGATTACCCTCACTTTAAACGGTTTAATTTCATGTGAAGTTTAATTTATGCGGGTTTTTTCGTATGCTTCTGTATATATTACAATTATAGTTAAAGTGACATTTCAGTGTGATATTTTTTTTTTTCAATTAATGCACGATAAACTTCTATTAGCAAGCAAAAAAAAATCTTGTCAAAAAAAAAAAAAAAAAAAAAGGTGTGCACCTATTTCTGCCAGACAAACAGCATTGAAGTTATTTGCAAAATATTCACAAATTTGGCAAGAAACACGACATTCTAATAATTGACTTTTTTAAGCAGATTTAAAATAAAAAAACAGATTTAAAATTAAAACTGACTTTTTACTGTTTTCTTTCTGATCACTTAATTAGCTCATGCGTAAATATAGATGGTAGTTAAAGTAAATTAGGTAACTGTCTATTTCAAAATGTGCTAGTATGTACTAGTTACTTGTAAAAAAATAATAAATAAAGAGCAGGAACATTATCATAGCGTGTTATTGTAGCGTGCATTTGTAGCGTGCATTTCATTATCAGTCATAATAAGTTAAAAGTTCTGTTATACATATTTTTAATTTAATTATTATTCAATTACTAAATATACAACAATTTATTAAGTCCAGAGTTAGGATTTTATACCTGTTCGCGGATTTAATACTCACAGAGTATTTCATTAAAATATGTAATCGCTCTTAAACTTTAATATATTCCATTTATTAATGGGATTTTTTTTTGCCGCTCGGCTTAATCAAAACAACTACTGGATAATTGGCTAGCTGCAGAGCTGTTTAACCCTTCGGTCGCCAGCGTCTCTTACACAAATTTTATTTTGCCGCACAACTTAAAAAAAAAAAGTTTCCTTCAAGTACACAATTTCATTATGGCTCTGATTAAATAAGGTATATTTTATTTTCCTTTATTACTGACGACAAAAACGAATTTTGCAAGGAAAGATAATGTCTCGGCAGCGGAGACAATGGAGTGCCAAGGGTTAATATATAGAATCTACCATAAGCAAACTATGTGTTAAATACATTTCCGCAGTTACAGTCAAGCCATAAAAGCCTTTTCGAAGCATTTTTTTTCACACATTATTGTTATCAAAATTTAAAGAAATATATTGTGATGTACACTGGTGTTCAAACGTTAAGCATAATTATTAATTAATTAAGTAATGAAAGAAATATAAATCGAAATGTGGTGAAACTCCAGGTGTGTAAACAAAATAGTACGCGTCATATATTTTGGCGAAGAGTTTTCCCCGAAATCGAACAGGGGACCGTCAACAAATTGAAAAAGAACGAAGATCTTTTGGATAACCCTGTCAAAACTAATGTAGCAAAGGCGTTCAAACTGCACATTATGATTAAGTGGCTTATTGTAATGTACTGTGTTTATTTTTATAAGGATAGCATGGATACTCGTAGAGAAATTAAGGTTTTTATAAAAACACTCCTAAATTTTTTGCTTATAATTTGCAGAGTTCTTAATATAAAATAATGTTCTTTTCTGAAAATAAGAAGAGCATCATTGTACACAATACCCTGTCATCAGAATTTTAAAATAATAAAAATTGTTTGACAAATGAGCAAGTTTACTAAATATTTTTTTACTGCGCATGCGTGAACGCGATTAAAATTTCATTTGCATATTATGTTAGTTAAATGTATAGAGCAACTTTTGTGAAAGTCTCAAAAACATGAAAAAATTATGAAAATTATTCTCAATTATTCTCAATTTAATATTATTCTCAAATTATGAAAATTATCGTTGATAGAATGAGATTAAAATCCTTTATTCCCTAAATGAAGCAAAAAGATGAGGGGCTGTATCCATATTCCATTGTTTAGTGCCTACACAACATTGCACGTACAGCTATATTTGGATAAAACCCCTGATTTTTTTGCTTCCTTTTAGGAATAAGGATTTTGAGTTAATTCTATAGACGATCATTTTCAGAATTTTCAAGCTATGTTTTTGAAACTTTTACAGAAGTTGCTCTATACATTTAGCTAACACAATATGCAAATGAAATTTTGATATCGTTGACGCATGCGCAATAAAAAATTATTTACTAAACCTACTCATTTTTCATAAAATTTTTATTATTTTAAAATTCTGATGACAGGTTATTGTGTACAATGATGTTTGTCATATTTTCAGAAAAGAACATTATTTTATATCAAGAACTCTGCAAATTATAAGCAAAAAATTTAGGACTGTTTTTATAAAAACCTTAATTTCTCTACGAGTATGCATGCTATCCTTATAAAAATAAATACAGTGCATTACAATAAGCCACTTAAACATAACGTGCAGTTTGAACGCTTTTGCTACATTAGTTTTGACAGGGTTATCCAAAAGATCTTCGTTGTTTTTCAATTTGTTGACGGTCCCCTGTTTGATTTCGGGGAAAACTCTTCGCGAAAATATATGACGCGTACTATTTTGTCTACACACCTGGAGTTTCACCACATTTCGATATATATTTCTTTCATTATTTATTTAGTTAACAATTATGCTTAACTTTTGGACACCAATGTACAATACTCACACAACCTCCTTTTCGATAAATAAAACTTGAACGATTTTTATAAAGTGTTTGACGAAAATTTTGAGTTATTTCATTATAATACATTTCTGTATCATATTTCAATTTTTACTAAAAATTTTACATTATACTGATTTTAATACGATCACAAATATTCTTTAAGAATAATTAGACAAAATTGCTACACTAATTTAACTTTCAGCTGAGGTACTTGGAAAAATCGTGTTGAACATTCATTTTTGAAAAAAAATCATCTTACACAGAAAAGCTTACATTTTTCTATTGATTTATTTAATCCATTCTGCTGGCTATAAAAAAACGATGACATACTTCCTATGAAAATGTAATTAATACCTTGTTACATTTCCTATGAAAAGGTAATTAATAGCCTGTCCCTCTTCATTCTGCTTATAAGCTTTCAATGATTAAAACTCTCTTTCTTTTCGTAATAACTCTTATCTCTTAACAAATGTTCAAATTCTTTCTTCCCAATAATTACTGGATGTAAATTAAACGATATTTCTCAATAAATCATGATTTTCAGTAACAAATAGCTGTTTTTTATTCAGATCACCTTAATTAGCATGTTAAGATATGATTAGAGCTGACCCATTTTATTCTGCTATTTAAAGCTTTTATAACCAATAAGAAATATGTATTGAATAATTGTCACTTTATTTCTAATTTAAAATATAGATTTAAACTAATTACAGTTTCATTGTTACAATGTATTACGAATTACAATAGAATCTTTTTACATGTACATATTTTTACAGGATGTCATGAAATATTCACTAATACCGTCATTCACAAAGACAAACCTTTGAACAATTCTTATTATAGAGAGTGATTTAAAATAATTACTAAAAATACATATTCCGATAATTTTACTGAACACAATTTATTCAAAATAAAATTTTAAATACAATGCTGAAGGAAAATAAATGTTTTGATTGCGTAGCTTGTAAACAACAGTCTATTTCATATTTTATTAATGAAGCATATTTTTTGTCTCTGATTTCACTGATGGGATCGCTTTCTAACTTCAGCCATATTTGCAATCTAATTAAATAGCGTCTATCTTCAATAAATTCACAAAGAAAGAAAAATTATTCCGCATACATTTGTTTTTCAAATCACACAAGAAAATGACTTATGTGTTAAGTGATTCCGTTGGACAAACAAAATTCACTTAAATATTTCTAACGTCTGAACTGCGGCAGTAATACATTTATAAACAATTAAAGTTTAAGATTTAATAAATATATTCAGTACCCAACTACCAATCTGTAAAAAAGAATTTTTTTTTTCCTTATGCAACTGCAAAAGTCAGATATTAAATTAGGTAAAAGTTTCTCTTTATTTTTTTTGAAAAATAATAAGTATAGAACTCATATTACTGAAAGAAAAAGTAATGCAGTGCAGGTTTTAAATATAAAAAAACTCTGTATTTCCTTCTGTGATAAATTCATATATCTGTTTTCTGTCGTTTTTTATATATTTAAATCATAAAATAAACAAATTAAGCACAATGTAAAGCCAATACATAGACGAATTACCATTACCCATTTTCAATGAGAAAAATATTTAATATCAGTATAAATTTTAATTCAATTTCTTTTAACTAAGCAAATGTACGATATACTGTTAATCAAATATTTCTTAACAAAAATTTGTCAACATTACTAAAATTATTTCCCATTATCTAAAGTATTCGTAAAAATCAAGTAGAACATCCATTCTTGATAAAAATTATCACACCTAGAAACACTTTCAAATTTCTATTGATCCATTTAATCCATACAGCCTTTTATAGCGAAAATACGACACGATGACACATTTCCCATGAAAATGTAATTAATGCCTTCTCATTCTTCATTCTAGTCATACGCTTTAAATGATTAGAGTTCTCCTTCTTTTCGTAATAGGTCTTATCTTTCGATAAATGTTCAATTTCTCTGTTCCCAATAATTACTGGATATTTCTCAAAAGATATTTCTCAATAAATCACGTTTTTGAGGAACAAATAACGTCCATCATTCGGATTGTTTTAATTAGTACGTTAAGAAATAGTTAGAACTGACCTATTTTATTCTGCCATTCAGCGATTTATTGAGCAATAAGATTCAGCCATAAGAGTCTTAAATAACTTTCATTTTATGTGATGATTAAGAGATAAGGTGGTCTGGTGTAATAACGCCAGGCGGGGTAATAACGCCAAGTGCTAATATTATGCATAATTATGAAATAATCTGGTAAATGACACCCATGTGCTTTGCGCAGATGGGTTTTGAGTTATATAAATCGCAAAAAACAGCTTCAAGCTAATTTCTTCTATTTGCAGGTGTTATTATTTTTACAAGCAACTAAAATTAACGCTTGATCTAAAATTTGCGAAATACGTTTTGTGATGTGCAGACTATTTTTTTTTTATCCGGAAATACTTTGTTAATTACATAAATTTGTAGTGCATTTCATGTACTTTCAAAATGTTGTTGAAGATTTTGGGTAACTTCTCGAGATAATTTGTAATTTAAAATGTACTGCTCAATAACTGTACCGGGGTAATAACGCTAATCCTTGGCATTAATACCCCCAGTTGATTCCCAACAGTGGCCGAGCTACATCCTAACTAGTGAATCAAATAAACACATTTAAAACTGCGCAAAGTTTCTAATAATTCTATTTAAGCGGTTTTTTAAGAAAAAAGAAGCTCACGGTCTAATATTCTTTTGCCTCCTCCCCCCCCCCCCCACACACACACCACACCTTTATTTTTCTTACACTTTCACGAAAAACTGAACATTTTCAATAGCTTAGAATGCAATTTGTCAATTTCTAAGTTTATAGAGTTTTTATTTTTGGAATTGGACAATCTACATGCCATTATTCCATCTTATTTCATAGTTTTGTTTGCATGGCGTTATTACCCATATAGGTGGGTAATAACGCCAAATAGCATTGGTCCATAAATCACACCATTACATTTTATGAATATATATCTGTTAAATTATTTTTTTTATATAGATAGTCAATGAGTTGCTGTATCAAATCATATATTTGTTTGAAAAATACAATCTAAAACTGAGGCGTGAAAATTGGTAGAACCTTAACGCGGCGTTATTACCCTAGGGTACCTTACATAAACTATTCGATTAATTTATAACACGATTATTCAGTCGGTAAATGAATTATAACACATGCAAATTTTTCAAGTGGGTGAAAAAAGTCCGGGCCAGGATTCGAACCAGGGGTTTATTGACTGCAGCTGCCAATATTTGTCCAACTGAGCCATCCCGAACGCATTTTCAGAAAGAATCACGTTTTGAGCACCTTATCGCCCGAACAACGATTGGCGCGGAGATGAAGTCGATGCTACGCACCCTTTCTTGTTTGTGACGTCAAACGCCTAGCGGATAGCAATCCTTCCTTCTGCAAAGAGATCGCGCTTATTGTTCATTTGTTTTTCCCTAAATGCTATCAAGCATTTAGGGAATCAAGCATGAGGAAATGTTATCCACCGTTGTTTACGATTAAAACATAGTTTAAAACATCAAAACAAAACGACGATTGGCGTTTAGCGATGCAGCTAGCTGAACGTTCTCGCTTTCGCCAACTCGCCAAGGTTGGTGCTCAAAACGTGATTCTTTCTGAAAATGCATCCCGGACAAATACTGGAGGACTGTTTTACCCAATTAACCTCAACCCACTTGGAAAATTTACATCTGTTATAATTCATTTACCGATTGCATAATCGGGTTATAAATTAATCTAATATGATTTCGTATGCAGCGTTTTCTGCTGTTTCCATATACTAACCATCGATTTATTCTGTTTAGATGATCCGAAGTATCAGACCAGATTGTGTCATCGTTGAGGTTACTTGGGTGAAATAGTCCTACATTATTCGTCTGGGATGGCTCTGTTGGAAGAGCATTGGCAGCTTCAGCCAATACATACCTGGTTCGAATCCTGGCCAGGACTTTTTCACCGACTTGGAAAATTTACATCTGTTTTAGACAAACTAATTGCAGTTTAATTTCTATGATATTTTACCAAATTATGATAAAAAAGAATTGGTAGTTATGTAATAAAATAAAAATATGATACCTACTGTAATGAAATAACAAATATTACCGATAATTGTTATTTTAAAAATATTTTAAATAAAATACTTTAAAAAATATATTATTTTTACGACCAAAGACAAAAGCAGTAAATAGAATATCACTTAATAAAATATTTGCTCCGGATTTGTTTGTACATATAATTATAAGTACCCTTCATCAAATCTTCAGAACATATTACAATAAACGCTGAAATATTTAAACATGAAACAAAAGGTCTTTCCAGAAGTGTCACAGAGTCAATCACATAAAATATTTCTGTAATTAATATTCTAAAAAGCTTCCACAAAGAGAAACTTTAATTAAAAATAAACAAATATACAAAGAAAACATTAATTTTGGCTTTACTCTGACTTCTCACTTTAGCTATTGTTTTAAACTTTCATTTTCAAACATTAGTTTGATTAAATGAGAGAATAAACAGGACGAATGGGTGTACAGAACGATATATCATTTTAAGTTAAACTTGTTTTCCATGTCTTCCGAAGTTTGTGAAATATACAATAAGTCACAATGAAATAGACAAAGCACGAGAATTTTGTCACGAGGCATTTACTTTTGGAGAATTGTAGTATCATTAGTTAAAAAAGTCCTTCCGGCAATGCCGGGAGGAAGAGGTAGCTTTCATATATTTATATATTTATTTATTTATTTTAAAGTAAGTTACATTGTTCAAAAATACTAAGCTCAAATTAGTGGAAATAATCTTATAAAATTAGTGATTTTATAAGATTGAATACTAGTTTTTGTCAAGACTGAATATTAATAGGAATTTTTTAGAAATTAGTCATCTTTTATTCAACCTGTTTTTATTTTAAGCGATTTAGAGAGTCGCCAAATTCCACGACATCATAAAGTGTATGCCATTTTAAAGCAACATGATGGATCGTTCAGATCAGACCGTTTCAAAATGTCAGCCATAAGCAAAATTCAAAGTGCTATAACTGAATCATTTTTCAATATATAGACAAAATAAAAAGTGTTCTAGAATCGTTGTTTTAAGTTTTAACAAGTAAAAGAAAAATATTTTCAACTTTTAATTTTTTCGCATTTAATTTTAAAATTTAAATTAAAAAAAAATTTAAAATGGCCATCATTTTGAAACAAAATGGTGGATGATGCTGGCCAACGAACTCGGTCGAGACATTTGTATGTACTATGTACATATCAAGTTTCATTGAAATCGGTTCATAAATACGCGTGTTATCACGTGACAAAAATCAGATCGTTTCAAAATGTCAGCCATAAGAAAAATTCAAAGTGCTATAACTCAATCATTCTGGAAGATATGGACAAAATAAAAAGTGTTCTGGAATTGTTGTTTTAAGATCTAACACTTAAAAGAAAAATATTTTTCAAATTTTGATTTTTTCGCATTTAATTTTAAATTTTAAATTTTTTAAATAATTTAAAATGGGCACCATTTTGAAACAAAATGGCGGATGATGCTGGCCAAAGAACTCGGTTGAGACATTTGTATGTACTATGTACATACCAAGTTTCATTGTAATCGGTTCATAAATACGCGTGTTATCACGTGACAAAAATCAGATCGTTTCAAAATGTCAGCCATAAGAAAAATTCAAAGTGCTATAACTCAATTATTTTGTAAGATATAGACAAAATAAAAAGTGTTATGGAATCGTTGTTTTAAGTTCTAACACGTAAAAGAAAAATATTTTTCAAATTTTGATTTTTTCGCATCTAATTTTAAATTTTTAATTTTTAAAAAAAATTAAAATGGCCGCCATTTTGAAACAAAATGGCGGATGATTCTGACCAACGAACTCGGTTGAGATATTTGTATGTACTATGTACATACCAAGTTTCATTCAAATCGGTTCATAAATATGTTAGTTATCGCATGACAAAAATCAGATATATATATATATATGGTTATATATATATATATATATGGTTATATATATATATATATATGGTTATATATATATATATATATATATATATATATATATATATATATATGTCAATATTTGAAAGGAGGGTGGTTTTGGGGTCTGGGGGTCATGATCGGTGAAAATATACCAAAATTTTCCAGAAGTGGTTTCCTCCTGACGGCAGCAATAGGTAGCTTTTTACTTTTTGTAATGAAAGCTACCTAAAACAAAGAACTGAAGGCGACAAGATGGAACATAATTAAAAAATCTTCTTGAATATTAATGTAAATTAAACATTCAAAATATATTTAGCGATTAATCCATTAAACATTAAGATAACATTATGTTTGTGTTTTTTTTTTTCAATTTTATTGTCAATATTTTTTTTAACAAATTTATTTTACATATTGTATATGTGACTTTTATTTTTATAAATAAAATTAATCTATTCGAGTAGTAAAAAAATTGAAATATGAATGAAATTGTGCAGAAACTTTAAATATTTTATTTGCTGAATTACGTATTATGTTTACAGATGCTGTATAAAGTAATAAATTTCAGCACTTTCAGGTATTGATATTGTAGCAGTGAAACGATAACTATGTACTAAAAATGTAATGTACCACTTCAAAGTAAATGCTACAAATATTTTCATATGGCAAAAATTTATTTCATTTGTATTGACTGTATTTTGTAATTGATGTTTTTGCAACGTATCATATATTACATTAAAAAATTTTAATATATAAATATATATTTAACTTAATTAGTCATTGATATTTATGAAATAAAATTTCATTTAATTTATGTTAAATATAAGAGATGCGGTCTTAAATGAGTTAAAGTTTTTACATTATATAAATCTATAATTTTCATGCAAAACTGATATAGACACTAAGGACAATTTTTCCGAAAAAAAATGATATTTTGCATTTTTTATTAATGAATCGAAACTACTGCAGAAAAATAACTTTAAAAAATGTGATTCAGCTATATTACATAAACGCATATGTGTTATACGCTGTTTAATAAAAATAAATCAATATCAAGGCTTAATGTATTCCAGGTACTTCATATTCAACCAGATAAATAAAGAAATTAAAATGTATCTTAGCAAAAATGTTATGTGGTTGGGGCATAAAAATATTACATACAGTAATAATTTAAAACTATTTTCAGAGGATTATATATTAATCTAATTCCAGTTTCCAAAAAGTTATGTGATAAGGTTAATTTCAATGAGGAGATCGAAAACAAAATAGACGAAATTACATAGTGTTTTCAAAAAGAAGAAATAAATACATAATTACAGTCGAGTCTCTCTATAACGAAACTCCATACAACGAATTTCTCTATATAAGGAATTTTTTACTGGAACGGTGGATTTCGTTATATAGAGACTCGACTGTATATATTGCCATTTCTTATGAAGGCATCGCATTATATCATGTTATTTGCATCAAATTTACGCAATTTAACAAATAAAGCCTTTCTAATATTTTAGTTTATTTGAATTGTAAACAAAATTTCTTAACGTTGATAAAAAAGTAATAAAATAATAGATTTGATTACTCTTTTAAATGCAGATGTTTCTTTCTATATAATCGAAAGATCTCATTCAATACCAATTCAACAGTTTGTATACCAGCTAGATTGAGATAAAATCTGAAATATCATAATAGATATATCTATTTATATATTTTAAAGTGAATAACATACACGTTAAAATGGATCATTTTCTATAAAAAAATTTAAGATCTAAGCAATATTTCACGACTCCTTTCATACTATGTCAAGAATAATATATTGAATCTTACATTTTATGACATAAGACGTTACACATTTTAACCCATGGTATATTCAGTATTTATAAAAAGAGAGGTGTTATCGGACGCAAATAAAACACGACACAATTTTAAAACAATTTTTCAACGTCATCGAAATTTCAAAAACCTCTTATGCTAATATATTACATAAGTCAGTAAAAAGAGAAAAAATGCGGTTAGACATACCTCGATAGCGTTGAGTTTTAGCGATATCCAAGACACATATATTAATGTCAAAAACCTCTTATGTTGATGTATTGCATAAATCAGTAAAAAGAGGAAATGTGGTTCGACATATTCGGATAGCGTTGAGTATTAGCGAAATTGAAGTCACATATATTGATGTCAAAAACAATAAACTTTATTTTTTGGTACGAGATATTTTTTATTCCGTTCCTTACAAGCTATATTGCTAATTTTTGAAGAAGCACTAGAGGAATTCCTTTGAAAGCTATAAACTTTTTAAAGAAATCAACCGAAATTTGACTTTTTGCCGAATGCAACTCTTTTTAAAAGAAAATCGATAACGGTTTTATTTTGTAGTTTGAATGTTTTTATTTCAATACGTATCAATTGTGAATGCAGTTGAATATCATTTTTAAAAAGAGGCTTCTTATTTTGAATGTATAACATTCACATGAAAAATATACAAAAATCATGCTTTAAAAAAAAAAAAAAAAAAAAAAAACATGATACGTGTTTAAAACATCAAACTCTATTTTTTAAAACTATTATTACATAGCAGCAAAAGTTTAATGTACAAAAATGATTAATATTCCAAATTTTTTTTTATTTAAAATAAAACATGAACAAAGCAAGGTCACATTCGGACGTAATATAAATGATTCTATATCCACAGCGTTAAACTTTGATTAATGCAAAATACTGCCAACAATATTTTACATTTTGCTTTTTAAATTTCAATAATTCTGATATATCTAAAACAAGGAGAAAAACGAATGCAAGATAACAAATTCTAAAATAAAAAAGGGATTTTCTTGTCTCTTTAAGAAAAAAATATGAGCAAATATTTCGAATACTTCTGCTTTAAATTATTGAAAAAGTGTCGGAAATACTAAATTTGCATAATATTTCGATTTCGAATAATCTGAGTACAAAAAATCTCAAAAAAGAAGTAGAATTTTTCGTTTCGCATTATCGTAGTTTTCTGAAGTATTCACATTGTTATATTTTGCGAAAAGATACAGAAAGACTTTATCTGATTTTCAGTCAAGTAACAGACTGATAAAGTAACAGTAGTTGAAGAGCTTATTGGAAAAATATGTTACATTTCCTGAAAATCTATATATATATATATTTTTCATTGAAGGTGCTATTTGATGTTCCACTTCGTATCAAAGCTAAAAGTACCTTAACTATAATTAGTCTTGAAATTTCGTACATTATACTTATTAAATGTACTTAATACTTATTAACATTAAATATTTTAATGTTAAATAATTGATATGTCATATATATATATATATATATATATATATATATATATATATATATATTTATTTATTTATTTATTTATTTATTTATATTTGAAAATGAAACGTTTATTAGTTTCTTTAAAGAGTTCTATAAATCCTGTTGACATATAAAATGATGTTATCAAGAAGAAAAATCAACAATAACATTCATAACGTAAAGCTTTCACTAAATTTTCTCACTATTTCATTTTTGTTACTTAAAATATTTTCCACTAAGCACTGCAGGTATGATGGTAGATTAACGGATTTAATGGTTGTTGCACTTTTGAGCATGAGTTTACATATTTTAAACAAAAGATTAAAACTTACTGAATGGAATTTTTTTTACGTACAAAGTTGACAAATTCCCTCCTAATGTGTTAAACCTTAAACTGTATTAAATCGAATAGCAAAACGAGTTTTAATTTTGATTTGTTTAAAAATATTTTCTGAATAAAATGAATACTAGCGACAAAAGGTACAGTCGTCTCCCCCCAACACACACAAAAAAGGGGGGTAAGTGTGATCACAGATCGCACGGAGGGTTTCGTTTAATATTTTTTTTTTAAACAATTTATCCTTTAATTAATAAATCTACAATGTTAATTCACAATTATTAATTTCCTACATACATAATAGCACCTATAAATTTACTTTTAAAATAATTATAAAGGGGAGTTATTTATTTTAATCAAATTGAAAATGTTCAAATTAAAAAATATAAATAAAAGAAAAAATTCCAAAATTTTTCGAAAATCCGACATTAAAAAAAATTAGCAGATGTAAATAAAATTTAAAATTTTTAAAAATGAAAAAATGTTGTATACACAAAATTTAAAATGCTGAATTATTAATAAATTTCAATGGCTTTTAAAATAAAAAGAAAGTAATATTAAATAAAATAATATCATCGGGGTTCGAACTAAGAGCCTTCTGTTTATTAGCGACATGCTTTAGCTCCACGAGAACCATTGAAGCTTACACGAATGAAGCCTGCATGAAAAACGTTAACATAATGATTCTCTCATAAAATTTAAATCGAAAAAATGAACGGATGAGATTGAAAAATCAATTTTACTAGCGTATTAATAAAATATTTTTCAAAATTTTATGATTTGTCATGTGGCAAGGGGTATTCAGCTGTAAGTAAATAAAATTTGAAGTCTCTGACTAGTAAGTTTTTGTATAAGGACGGACAGACAAAGGAAACAGACAATAAGGGTTTCGTCAGATGAATAAAACCCTAAAAAGGAAGAACGAACTCCCCGAATTTATAGTATAAAAGTCCGCATAGGGGGTCGTCTCATGCTAAAATTGTATTTAGTTCCGAAATTTCAACATGAATACATAATTTGATTTTTTATTTACATTTTTCATTAAACTTTAACCTAAGAGGGGAAATCATGCTATTTTTTTTAAATGTGAAACATTTTTTTGGTCTTTTGTTAGAGAATAACATGCAATAAAAGATTATAAGATAATTATGATGATACTGCAATAAGGAATGGTTTATTGAAAACTATGTTGAATGGTACGTATCCAAAACAAGTTAATTTTAAACCTTAAATTCAATTTTCTGAAAACAGATTTTTTCTTATTGTTCTCATCATGTTTCCAAAATTAAGAAACATGGAAATAGTAAATACTGTATCATATTGTTTTTTGTATGTTTTTGTTAAAATTTTATTGAAATTTTATCATTTTGTATTTTACGGTTCAATTACTTGAAAAATATTTTATTCTGGGAATGTAGATATGAGGTACAATATTTAAAGAATACATATATATGAAATATTAAGAGGAAATATCGAACATATTTTTCTAATAATGCATTTAACACAAGTATGTCGAATCAGCCTCTTAAAGTATTTATAAAATACGTAAGCAAATATATACAACTTACTCCAAAAAAATAATTTAGAAAAATATTTAAGGCTCCAAAACTTTGTTAATATTGTGTTAAAATGATGCAATATTAAGGATACCAAAATGCGAAGTGGTTCGGTCAAGTAATTTAGATAGTATGAATATGTTTCAAAATTGGTACTTCTTAAGCACAATTTATTTACAATTGTTTTAAAACTACATTGTAATGAAGGTTGTTTTGAAAACAAAACTGAAGAACTACCACGCGCAATCTTCTGTACTTTTAGAGTTGCTCATATGATACTTCTAAAAATTGACTTCAATTAAACATTCATGGCTTATAAATATTTTTTATATGTACTTCAACATGAAAATTTGTCTTACAATTAAATTTGAGATTAGTATTTTAAATGTTTAAACATCCATTATTCCTAAACTGCTTGGACGAATGATTTTTCGCTTGTAATTTAGAAGGAAAAATCATTAAAAAAATTTTAAATGTGTTAAAAATTACGTGCATGTTTTGAAATTTTTGAGTTTGGTTGAATTTGTCCATGCGCAGAACACCTTTTAAATCTATTTTTTTAGTTTACATTTTAAGGAAATATAATTTTAAGTCAAACGACATTAGAATTTTTTTGTGTGTGTGTGTCAACTACGCAAAAATACAACAACGTAGCATACTGTTATCACCTCGAGTCCTCACTTCTGGCTTCTGAAATATTCATAAATTCCCTGAAAAAATACGGTTTTTGCAGTTGTAATTTACTTAATTTTTCGTACTTTTCTAATTTAGTAGTAGACCAAGTTAGATCAGAGTGCGGTAAAACCCCGATAATTCGGATTAATTGGGACCAGACCCAATCCGGATTATTGAAAATCCGGATTATCCGGAGAATGAGAAAAAAATAAATAAAACATACATAATGTCTTCTTTATACTAAACATACTGAATATTTGCAGACAGTAAAAAATCTTCTGCTGTGCCAGTTTTGTATAACTTTTGCGGACCGCACGGTCAAACATCCGCATGAGCACTGTTAGTTTGTTGGGTGTGCTCTTCACTTGATTTCAAAATAAACCATTAATTGTTGTAAATTATTTGCTGCTTCATTATGGTTAATAGCTTTTGATTGATAATAATTGGTAATAGTGTTTTCGTCTGAGTTATCTTCATTTTCAACTTCTTCAAAATTCATTCATTTTTGCTTCATTCAAGTGCTAATGTCGATGATATGAACATCTCAATAACCATCAATTTCTTTTAACATGCAGAATTCTCGGGTACAGTTTCCCTTTAATTCTCGCCTATTTTTCCTTCTGTTTCAAGCTTGCTTGTAATTTAAGAAATCTCAATTCGTAGACCATAAATTCTACCACGACTTTCGGAGAGTACTCTCAGCAACTTGCTTGCAGACTTTGATACATTGTTGTTTCTTTGAAAGGTAACATCAAAGAGTTTAAACGTAAAATATTATGGTAATCTTCCGAAAATATTTCAGAAAGAACTTTTTTTATTCAGAATACAAAAATGAAGTGAATTAATGTTATCGAAATTTTGCCGATCGCTTTTCAAACTTTGAAAAAAAAAACTGACCAGACTGATCTGGATTATGCGAAAATCCGGATTAGCGAGGTCCGAATTTGCGGGGTTCACATTTATTCACATTTACATCAGGTATTACACTTTTTTTTCTTTTTTTCAAATTCACATTAATATTTTCTTTATTTAGTAATAATTAAAACACAACTTAAAAACTGGAATAAATCAAAATTTAAATAGGTGAGAAAATGGTAATTAATTTCCCGCTTTGAAAATTGGGATAAATCCCGATCGCTTTCCTTCCAACTAAGACATACTTCCACAGTCAATCAGCATTATAATTTCGATCTGTTTGGAGTACGTAATGATGGACATGATTAATATTATCAATTTTGAATGCAAATTAGAATCGAATTTCACATTTACATTTATTAATACTCAATGGGAAAATTGTGGAGAATTCATTTTATGTTTAAAGCTAATTCTGAAATGACTGAGATAAAGATTTTCTGTTCAGCGACACGATGGTTTGATCATTGCAAGAATTCACATGCCGAATTGTTATGATGTGGTAAACAAGTTTGGGTTTTTAAGTTTGATGGAATGAAGATTTAATTTTCTAATTAAATGAACCTGAATTACGTAATGAAACATTTATTTTAGTTTATTAATGCATAATAAAAGTTTACTTAAAGTGATAATTTAAGTTATCGTATGATTTATGCGATTATTTTCTTAAATATAAATTTTTGAACTGATTTAAACTGTAAAAATTAACTTCTGATTTTATAAATTACTATTGTACTATTAAACAAATAACTAGTGTATACATATGCCATATAGTAATACCAATCCTTTAATATGTCTTATTTTTAAATGTTATTCCACAAAATTAAATCCCACATAAAAACACTAAATTATTTTTTAAGCCAATTTTAACCATGTATTTGCATTGCCAGTTCAGATCCTACGAGTCCTGGAGGATCTCTACTAACTCGTAGATATTCGATTACATAATCTTAGATATCACTTACTTTAATTATACATGTAAGTATACAAATTTAAGCTAAACATTTATATGAGCTATAATAAACAAATTTATCTCAGAGAATAAAACTATTGTTAATTCAACATATGTAAATATTAAATGGAGAATACAAGAACTATCAACTGGTGTTATTGTATTTTCCATGCAAATATACATTTGTGCTGCCAGACATTTGTGTCCGTTTTGCAACTTTAAGGCTTTTTAAATGTAATTTTATCCTAAAGACAATAGCGAATACGATTTTTTACGTAGAGTTTAAATTCATTTTAATGTTTTTTGCAATGTCAGTTATGCATTAAGTGTACCATGTAGTAAGTTTATTTAGGTTAAATGCAAAGTTTTAAAGTTTATTTTATGCAGCATTTGTCAGAATACCTACTTATATTTAATATTTTCTTAAAATAAGCTAGAGAATTTCAGATAATGAATCCATTGTGCCACCAAACTGAGAATTGCACTATCTTTCTAATGAAAAGCAAGAAAATGCGAACCCGTCCCCCCAAAAATATTCAGCACAAAAGTTAAACTAAACTATTTCCAGATATTAATCTCAAAATATATTTATATGAACAGCTGTTTCAAAAGCATTAAAATTGAAACAAAATCAGAATATACAAAATTAACTGGATAATCTTTTAAATTCGACTTCTAGTTTTAACTTTTCATGGATTTCTCAAAATTTCAACAATCACAATTAAAAATAAATTTTAATTTCAACTTTTTTTAAAAAAGCCAATTCATAGAAGAAAAATCTGCGGTTATTCTAGACAAATTATAAATTCGCGATTCATTGTAAATCCTCAATTAGATACTTTTTTGGAAATAGCTAAGTTTATTTAAATTAAAAATAAGAAATAAAAAATTTAAAAAACAGATTCTCTCTGAAAGTGAGAATTTTCTTTCAGAGAGAATTTCTTTTAATATTTTGCAATCCGGCATGGTTTTAACATATTTCATTTACTTTAAAGTAAGTGTAAAATATATTTATTTAGTTTTTATCAACTGCATTCACGCCAACAAATGTTCTTTCTGAGATAATTAAAATCTTATAATAGAAGTCATTAAGCAATGTCTTAAGAAAGTTTAAATTCCAATTTTCAGATTTAAATTACACAGTTAATTCACTATTATAATATTTTGCAAAGAAAATTATATAAAGTTTTATAGTTACATTATTTTGATAAATATCATGCAACGAAAATTTATTACATATTTCAGTAAATGTCAAAATTAGTTAAACATAAAACAAAAAATTATTTAACAAATGTCCCAAAGTGCATGACTTTCACACCAAGAATATAAGTAATTAATATTTTAAAAAGCTTCCTCAAAAAGAAACTTTAATTACACGTAAACAAATTTGCAAAGAAAACATTAATTTTGGCTTCACCCTAACTTCCTTCTTCACTTATTGTCTTAACTTTTCATTTTCTAACTTTAGTTGATAAAATAGTGAAGAGAAATGGACATATGGGGGTAAGCATAGTAGTATATCATTTTAAGTTAAACTAGTTTTCTGCTGTTTCGAAACACTGACAATGAAACAACAGCTTGTTAGGAGACAAGAAATTATTAATTAAAATGGGGAAAATTAAAGCGAAAAGGATGAAAGATCATTTGAAATACGTCTTTGAATAACAATAAAATTTAATTATACATAATATGATTTATGTTAAATTGTTAACATCTTGAAATTTATCTTTCTAATATAAATGGTCTGTTTTGTGTTTTTTGAAAATTCTGTAATACCTCAAAGAAAATTTGTGTAATGTAGAAATTTATCTTTTGAATATAAATGGTCTCTTTTGCGTTTTTTTAATATTCTGTAATACCTCAAAGAAAATCTTTCTATTATCAAAATTGGCTTTTATCTTTTCCTTTTGATAATGTTTCGGCCGTTGCGTGAACAGGCGACTAGATAAATATTAGTACAATAACGCGTTGAAAATAAAATATGAAACGTATTGTAATAAAATGTGAAATACTGTAAATGCTTGATATTTGGGGAAACTTTTAATTAAAGTACATAAAAAAATTGATTATATTTATAACTAAAAATAAAAACAGTAAATATAATATACAGTAACAAAATGCTCAGGAACTGAATTTCTTAATAATAATGCGCATCATGCATCAGAATCTCAGAATACGTTAAAGTAAACGTTGAATTGTTGAATGATAAAGCAAAAGGTTATTTTTATAATTGTCATACGGTAATTTAATTTCACACCAAATATTTAATTGATTAATGTTCTAAAAACTTTCACAAAGAGAAATTTTAATTACGCGTAAACAAATGAACAAAGGAAACATTAATTTTGGCTTTATTCTGACTTCCCACCTCAGTGATTGTCTTAGCTTTTAACTATGGAACATTAGTTTGACAAAATGAGATAATAGAATTTGATCAATGAGTGTACAGAGCGATATATCATTTTAAGTTAAACTTATTTTCCATGATTTCGAAACCCTCTGTAATACACAAAGTGACAAAAGCTTGTCACAATACACTTTCATTTTGGAGAATTGCAAGTAAAGAAATCATTAATTAAAAATGAAGCAAATTAATATAAAAATAAGAGAAAACATAATTTTGGAATCTTCTTTAAATATCAATGTAAATTAAACATTCAAAAATTTTTTAGAGTTTAACCCATTAAAAATTGGCATTGTGATCCATTTTTTCAATTTGATATGACAATATTTTTTTAATAGATTGCATGTATAACATTTATTTTTAAGGAAAAAAATAATCTAAAATTTCGAGTTGTAAAAAAATAGAAATACAAGTGAAATAAAACGGATAGATTTGAAAATTTTTATTTGATAAATTTCTAAAAATGTTAATAGGCGCACACAAAGAAAGCAATAAAATTGAGGATGGTAAGATTGTGGCTGGGAATTTACAATTATGTGTAAAAATAAATGTAATGTACCGCTGCAAAATAAATTTTCAAAAAATGTTCATATGGCAAAAATGTATTTAACTGATATTCATGTTAAGTTTTTACATCATATTATATGTCACCTATAAATATAATAATGTCTTTTTTCTTCCATCATTTAGTCATTAATGTGTATAAAATGAAAATTTATTTAATTTGTGTCAAGTATAATAAGGTGCGGTCTTTAATCTTTTAAAGTTTTTATGTTGTAGAGATTTATAATTTTTACTAAAGCAATTTGCCCGAAAAAGAAAAAAAAAAAACAAATTCTTCCTTTATTCATGATTTCAACCTTATAAAGAAAAATAGCAGTTTAAAAGCGATATTACAATTATTATAACATAACACCAAAGCATTGAGATACTGATTAATAATTATAAAACAGTATCAATATTTAATGTAATCCAAACATTTTAAATAAAAACTTTACCGAGTTTGTTATTCAACGAGATAAAACAAATAAATTACATTGAGCTTGAGCAATAATGTTACGACAATCTCGTGTGATATCTGAAGTATAAAAATTATTTTTTACTGTTATATTTTAAAGCTATTTTCAGAGGTAAATACACCAAACACTGACCAGCTTCCAGCCAGTTATATAATAGTGTGATATGAGAAATTAGAACGAAAATAAGTTAGACAAAATTAAATAGTGTTTCCGAAAAAAAGGGGAGCCTCACAGATAAACAAAAAAACTACATTCGAAAAAATTATAAAATAGATTATTTGAAAGCTTTTTTTTTAAACCATTGTATGGACAGAGAAATTAAGATATACATATGTAACGAATATAGGGAACAGTTCAAGATAGTTTTAAGTATATTTATATACTCTGTAAAAAATTCAAGAGGTTACTAAAAATTTTTTAGTAAATTTGTATTTCACAGAATTTTTTAGTAACCATTACAAACTTTTTTTTTTTTGCCAGTGAAACAAACATTTTTTTTTTGTAAACTGAACAAAAGAATTTTTTGTATAACTAACTTAAAACTTTTTAGTATGAGCCACCAATCAAATTTTAGGAATAGCTCCAAAAATATTTTTAATAACCATTACGTGTGCCCGACGGGTAGGAGCTTCCTTCGAGCTGCATACAGTGGGTAATAAGACGGACGAATAGTTTCGGCAAAGCCGCAATAGATGGCAGCACCAAACATTGCTACCTGCTCCGACAGGATATTCATAATCCCTTTATTTAACTAGTAGTTACACTGCATACAATCGGTGCGTATGTGGTGGTGTCCAGCATCGAACCCGGGACCTTTCAGCCTGGAGTTCAGTGCTATGACAACTAGGCTATCACGGCCACACCAAGTGAGTTTTAGTGTTTAAAAACATAAAACTATTGACTCTATCCGTTGCTAGCTTTTTTCTAGTAATTCTTACAGATTTTCTTGTAACCGAGTAAGATTAATAAAAAAATTTTTAGTAATTTCAAGGATTACTAATTTTTTTAGTAGATCGACCCTTTTTTTACAGTGTAGTCTTTATAAAAAATATAAGATATATTTACTTTTCATGATACAAACTAATGCAAAGAAAAAAGACCAAATATTACGAGTAGTTAATATAGATAATACAGATTGATCACATAAATTAAACTTTACACAATCTAGGTTGTTTTAACTTGCATCGCTCAATTTTTCCGTGGTGTTTGGAGAATCTATGAATCAGTAGGTAAAATGTTATGTTATAGCTACAAATGAAGAATTGTTTAAAATGTAATCAAAATGTTGATCTCACTTCGTACCTAAAAAAATTGAGCAATATATTTCGATTATTTAATAATCTAACATTTTGTTAAATAAGAAAACATCTTTTATATCTTTACATTAAATACAGATTTTTACATACTAATTATTCAAAATTAATAATATGAGTTTTAAAAGGCATTATCATTAAGCAAAATGTGACGCATTATTTCAATTGGATGAATTTTTTCCTGGGGGAAGAATAATAAAATAAATGAAATATTTTATGTCATAACATGTTTCATAATTTAACCCAAGTTGTATTTTTTATTTATAAAATGAAGTATTATTATTTGGCACAAATAAAGAACAAAACATTAAAAAAAAATTTCAACGTTTTAAAAATTTTCTAAAAACGTCTGAATCATCACAATTGAATAAGTCACAGATTATAGAATTCCCATTAAACGCTAGATGCGTAGTTTTATTTTTTATGATTAATATTTTATGATTAATTTTTCGCACATTTATTCAATCAGTAAATAAACCATATGTTACTTTTAAAAGTTGATGAAAAAATTCTTACTTATAAATAAATAAATAAATATTATACTTCTCATTTAAATGTAGGATTTACTTACATATTTGTGTGAAGTATCATTCATTTATAATTACTGGCGAATATTTTTTAACGCTTTCTCCCTCCACTTTTTCCGTACAAAAAATATTTTGCATACATTTTGAGAACATTTGCAAAGAAAATATACTACGATTTGTACTTTTTAGAAATAATAGCGTAAATAGAACATAAAAAATTACCTAGTTTACTATATTCGCACGTATTTTTTTTTCTACAAAATTCGAAATATAATATCCAATGCAAATACAAAATTTCGGGTTTTTAAACTAACTAGTTTCATATAAAAGCTAAAATATTATAAGGTATGTAGCAGTTGCAAAATGAATAATATAAGCATTAAAAGGGATCATTTCCTATAAAAATCCAAGATTTCAGCAATATTTCAACACTCTTTTTTATAAAATATCAAGGATAATATATTGAATCTCATTTTCTATGACATATTACGTTACATATTTTAACCCATGTTATATTCAATATTTATGAAAAGGCGAGGTGTTATCGGACGCAAATAAAACATGACACAATTTTAAAACAATTTTTCAATGTCATTGGAAATTCCAAAAACCTCTTATGCTGATGTATCACATAGAGCAGCAAAAAAAGAGAAAATATATGGTTCGACATATTTGAATAACGTTGAGTAATAGCTATATCCAGATCACATATACTAGTGTCAAAAACAATAAACTTTAATCATTGGTGAAAAGATATTTTTTACTCAGTTGCTTGCATGTTGTATTGCTATTTTTTTCCAGAAAATTCTAGAAGAATTTATTTGAAAGCGATTTGTTTATTAGAAAAGTAAAACACATTCAGACATCTGAATGCTATATTTTTTGTGAAATACGATAGAGGTTTTATTTTGTAAATTGAACGGTGTCATTTTGGGTAATATAAAAATTTAAAAGATTAAAAAAGTAGAAAAGTATTTGAAATCGATTTTTTTATGTATCAAATGTATATACTATGGAACTTTTTTTTATAAAAATATTTGCGACACAGTTATGTGCAAGTCTATTCAGACATCTGAATGCTATATTTTTTGTGAAATACGATAGAGGTTTTATTTTGTAAATTGAACGGTGTCATTTTGGGTAATATAAAAATTTAAAAGATTAAAAAAGTAGAAAAGTATTTGAAATCGATTTTTTTATGTATCAAATGTATATACTATGGAACTTTTTTTTATAAAAATATTTGCGACACAGTTATGTGCAAGTTTCTGGTAACTTACACCTTTTTCTTAAGTGGGGAAACGCATGTTCAACAGCTGTTTTATTATTATTATTATTATTTATTTTTAAAAACTGAAATCACGAACATTTATTCAATCACAGTAAATACAAAATAAAATTACGTTTAGATATAAAAAGAAAAAAAAATTAAAATAAATGATGGCGCTATAACTGCTTAAATTTGGATCTTACGATATGTACAAATCCTTTTAGTTACTCAAATGAAAAAACTTTTTTCTTATTAGAATAAGTGTTTACTCTCAGCACAAACCTAAAAATTTATTTAAACGACAATTATACATATATATTACAATTTCTTTATAAAAATAAAATGTTTTTTTTTTTCAAAATGTCCTTAAATTTTCTTTTTTTAAAAATTTTATATTATATATTTAGGTCATGGTGAGCGTAAAAATTTTCTTCAATCTAAATTTTTCTTGGTTTATTGATTCTAAACTACAAATTGCAGGGTGATCTCCGGTGCAAATCGTAGGATCCAAAGTTAAGCAGCTACAGCGCCATCATTTTTTGCTCAATAATAATAACAATAATAATAATAATTCTAGATTTAAACATCAATATTATTTTGTATTTTACTGTGATTGAATAAGTGTTCTCTTTTTTAAAGTTTTGAAAAAACAGCATTTTACACGATTCTCCCTCCTACATATATATTTTTTGCATTTACTTCTTAATGTAATTAGTTAAGTATTAGATTTTGTACACATAAAATAGTTCCTTCTTGGGATACCCTTTAGTGTCTATGTTATTTGATGTTTTGTGTAATTTGGTTCCTTCTGTTCCGTTATATGCTTTTGACATGTTTGTATTCTAAACACCAAATAGCTGTTTTTTTCGTATAGCAACGGAAGATTAATGCATAAAAATTAGTCCGAATTATAGAATCGACAAAAAAAAAAAAAATATATCAACAAAGCAAGCGCAATTTTGAGCCTAAAATGAATGATTTTTACTTTCCAGTGGTAATTTCTGTTACAATTACAAAGCATTGCCAACAATGATTTTCATTTTGTATCTGACATTTAAATAATATTGATATCCAAAATACGAAGTAAACGGAAAGTATGAAAGCAAATTTCAAAGTAAAAAAGACTTTATAAAAAATTTATAAGAAGGTCTCTTTATAAGAAAAATGAACAATTTTTTTGGAATACTTCTTCTTTAAATTATAGCAAAAAAGTCAGAAACGCTAAATTTTCATAGCCTTTCGATTTCGAATAAGTTGAGTGCGAATATTCAAAAAAAAGAAGTGCATTTTCTTTCACATTACTCTCGTTTTCTAAAGCATCCATTTTTTTATACTTTATGAAAAGATGCAAAAAGACTTTATCTTATTTTCAGTCAAATTACAAATTTAGAAAGTAACATTAATTGAAGAGCTTACTGGAAAAACATGTTAGGTTATATTTTTTTCAAAATAAGATTTATTTTTCCGATGAAAGTATTATGGAAAGGTCTATCACATGACAATACTAGATATACCAAGATTATAATTGAGGACCCCAGAAGCCAAGGGGTATAAGTGACAAAATTGAGTTAAGTGCACAGGGTATCTGGAAATATGCTTTTTTCAATTCAGGTAAAGAAATATAGGTCATTTTCTTATTATTTGGGGAGTTATAGAGATAAACCACTTTTTTCGAAAAACAAACAATATTGATTAATTATACATTTAAAGAAAATTGTACTTTTTTTTAAACAGTTATTGAAATGAGAGTTCAAAGATTAGAATGCCACAAGCAGATGTTTCCTATTTCAATTTAGTCAATTGATATTGATGTGTCAATTTAACATCAATTATCTTTAAACTCAATTTACTCCAAATCGACATTTTGTCACTTGTACCCCTTGGCTTCTGAGGTCGTCAATTAGTATTGAAGATTTCAGCCCATCATTTGTTAATATTTAATGTTTTAATATTAAATAATTTAAATATTTTTAATGTTATTTTAAATTTGAAAGATAAGTTTTTATAAGTTTTTTTTTTCCTCAGAGAGTTTTGTAACACCTGTTAACCTATCAAATAATTTATACATAAGAAAAAAATATTATTATAAAAAACGTGTTCGCTGTATACACTTAATTTTACATATATGTATTCTTTAAAAAGTTTAAAAAACTAAACTTAAAATGCGTTCTATGCACAAAAAAATCGTCTGTTACAAAACCCGGTGAATTTTGTATTTTATTTCGTTTTTATTTATCAGTTAAATGATTTCTAATTTATTCCAAACTTTCTTTACATTCATTACAACTCTCTTCACAAAAATGTATTTTAAAGAATAGTTGTGTGAGTTATTTTCTCCACTTTAGATTAATTCAGCTTGAACGGCTAAAAGAATGCAAATTTATTCATTCGTGTGTAAAATATTTTTCCGAAATTTCAGGAAATACCAATGAATTATTTTCGATAAATCGTGGAACTATTATAAACAAACAAATGAAAGCAGAGTTTTAATTGATATATGTGCCACAATAACAGATCTTTATTATATTTAACTGCTTACATTACAATTAAAGTTTAATTTTAATAACTTCTGAAATTGAGTTTTAAGGAAAATAGTGTTTTCTTAACTTTTGTTTAAATATCTTTTGTCAGAATGTATTTTTATTGTAACTAATTTTGCAGGCCTTTTATAAATCAATGAAACAGTTTCCTCTTAAATATTTTATTTCGTCGAAATTCGATGCGTTTTACCTTGTTTTCATAAACGCTAAAAACATGTATGGTTATTTCATTCATACTTTATTTAATCTTTCGTAATGTTTATACTAACACATGTATTATCCTTCCTTTTTTATTTATTTAAAAAAACACGTTATTATTTTCTATATTTACTTATTTATTACACAATCACTTATTAAACTGGATTAAATCAAAATTCAAACAGGTGAGAAAATCCTAATCAATTTCCCACCTTTGAAAGTGGGGATAAATCCCTCCTTCTCTCCCAACTAAGATACCTTTTCCTGAAGCCAATCACCATTATAATTTCGCTCTATTTGGAGTAAGGAATGATGAACATAATTAATATAATAATTTCTGAATGCAAATGGGAATCGGAATTCACTTTCACTTATAGCAAAATTCAATGAGAATATAGTTGAAAATTCATTTTATGCTTAAAGTTAACTCTCATACGACTGAGATAAATATTTTCTGTTCAGCGATTTGATTTATGTATTTGAAGAAATGCATAAGCAAAATTCTTACGCTGTGGAAAACAAGTCTGAATTTTAAAGAGTTTGATGAGACAAAGATTACATTTTCAAATTAAATGAAGCTAAATTACATTATAATACATTCATTCTACTTAATATTATTGTATAATGAAAGATTATTTTAAATCAATGTTGATGTAAGTTAATCATGTGATTTATGTAGTTATTTTCTAAAATATAAATTTTTGAAATGATTTAAACTGTAAGAATTAACTTCTTATTTTTCGAAAGAATTGTTCTTTATCAAACCAATAGTTTGTAAATACATAGGTTATAAAGTAACACGAATTCTTTATATTTTCTTAATTTTCAAAATTATTCTGCAAAATTAAATTCGACATAAAAACATTAAATTATTTTTATGCCAAATTTGACCATCTACATTGTATCTACATTGTCAGCACAGATCCTACGGGTCTCGAGATACCTGTACTGAGTCTAAATCTTAGTTATAATGTAGATAAATACGTGCAAACACGATCAACGTACTGCACATCTCGGGGAAGTAATGTAATCGCGTTTAAAGTAAAGCGATATTTCTTATTTTGTCAAATAAAATCTTTATAAAACAAATTTATTTTAAATCCGTCTTTCGTCCACGCATGTAATTTTTTTTCACTATACCAACTTATAAGAAACACGCGGAAAAGTTAAATGAACATGAAAATGTAGAACTTTAAGCTAAACTCTTATGTGAGCTTTAATAAATAAATTGTCACGACAGAATAAACGTGAATTTAATTTATTACGTGTAAATATTAAATGTACTAAGTTAGAACCACCCCCTACACTTTTTGTTCCTTATATTCAGATATTATTCTATAATCTCAAGCGTCTGTGCTCGTTTTTAAGCTTGCTAACTTTTAAGCTTGTTTAACATCAATTTATCCTTATGAAGACCGCAGATGCTATTTGGAATCTAAAGACTGGATTCACTTTAATGATTTTTGTAATGTCATATAAATGGTATGTGCACCATTTATCAAGTTTTATTTAGTTTGAGTACATTTTAAAATAAGATAGTGAATTTCAGTTAAAGAATTCATTGTGTCAGAAAAAAAATATTTTCAAATTGTGAACTACACAATGTGCCTAATAATTTGTATATTATAAAAAAGTAGTATTGAGTACAGAAGTAAAACCAAATCATCACCAAATATTAATTCTAAAATGTAATTGTATAAACTGATGTTTCAAAAACAGATAAAAAAGGGACAAAATCAGAACATTCAAAATTAACCCGATAATGTTTCGCAGTTTTAAACTTTTCGTAGATTTAACGAAAATTTTAACGTTCACAATTAATAAGTGTTTGTCATTTCGACTTCTATTGAAATTCAAATTATTGAAGAAAACATCTAATGTTACTCGACATAATAGAAAGTCGTAGCTTATTATACTATCTAAAATAATTATTTTTTTAATCAAGATATACTAGTTTAAATTAAACATAAAAAATAAGCAAGTTAAAGAAAAAAAGATTATCTTAGATGGCGAAAGTTTTCTTTAAATATTTTGTATTCCGACATAGTCTTGTCATATTTAATTTATTTTAAAGTAGTTGAGAAATTTAATGAATTTAGTTTTTAGACACTGCAGTCGTGCCAACGACAGTTGTAACCTATGTAGTTAATTTCTTAAATTAAAAGTTAAACAAAGAGTATTAAGAAAATTTTAGTTTAATATTTTTAAATTCAAATTGCAAAGTTAGTCCATTTTTACAAGCTTTTGTAAGGAAAACAAGAGAATTATATAAAATTTTATTTCAATCTATATAAATTGATATATTAAACAACAAAATTTGCTTTTGAAAACAGTAGAAAATAGGTAATATAGTGTTTGTTTACAAAAAAAAAAAAAAAAAAAAAAAAAAAAAAATTCTACCATTTCTATCACTAATTTAAAATTAAAATCATGATTGTATATTTCTTTAACCATATGAACTCTGATGGGTAATTTTTTTAAATTACCAGTGTCACATTGTCAGCTATATTTTTGAAAGAAAAGATTCGGTTACTATACATACGGAAAATGCATTAAATATTTTTGAAATTAATTTACCCGAATATTCCGGTGCCATTGTGACATTTCTGAATTAAAAATAACTGGTAGAAAACTCAACCATTACAACACAAAGAGTTAACATTTGGGGGAAAATAACAACACTGTGAGTCTTGTCGAAAGTATAAAAATATATGATAAATAAATACGTATAAAGACATCGAATTATGCCTATCAGATTTCGATCTGCTGAATTTACACCAATATTTTTAAATAGTAAACATTGTTAAATGCCCTAGTATTTTTGTAAATAATACTAGCGAGAGAGGTTTTAAAGAAGACCAAGCACTAAGGATCACATTTAATTAAATTCCATTAAAAATACATATTTAAAACCCTAATCAAAATTTGTAAATATAATATAATTAAATATTTATTTGCTTAAGAATTTTATTCTTTCATGATATAATTATTCCTTTATACATATCATTCATCAAAACTTCATTATGTGTTTCAGTAAATGTTAAAATAATTCAACATAATGCAAAAGGTCATTGCAGAAACGTCCCAAAGTAAATTAGTTTCACCCAAAATTCTTAAGTATTTAATATTCTAAAAAGATCCACAAACGGAAATTTTAATTACACGTAAACAAATGTTCAAAGAAAATATTAATTTCGGTTTTACTCTAATTTACCACTTCAGTTATTGTCTTAACATTTTGTTCTCTAACTTTAATTTGATTAATACAGGGAAGAAAGTTGGACAAAAGTGGGGTATGTGCGGATAAATATATCATTTCAAGTCAGCCTTTGAAATAGTATATTATTTGTTGTTTGTTGTAGTTTTGTTGTGCAAAGAACGAAGTAAGAATAGCTTGTCAAGATATGCTTAAATACAGGTAATTTTAAGTAAAGATATTATCCATTAAAAATGATGAGAATAAAAGTGAAAAGACAGAACCATCATTTAAAATTCTTTTGTAAAATATAATATACTATAATATAATTATTCATAATATGATTCATGTAAAATTATTAACATATAAAAAATTATCATTTTCAGGCATATCGGTTACTTATAACATGTTTGGTGTTAAAACATTAACATCTTGACATTGGTCATTTTCGGAAGTGTTTTATGTTTGAAATTTTTGGATTAAACTCAGAGAAAATTTGCCTTACATCGATTGACACTAAAAATAAAGTTAGAATTCTGTTTTTTAATGCATCTTAAGAAAATAACTTATATACGAATAAAGCACAAATAAAAATAAAATAAAAATCAATTTCAGTAAGTAAAATTCACACAAAGTACAAATAAAAACTATATACTACTAAATAAAATATTAATTAAAATTTAGACAAATGAAAGTTAAACAGGGGAAAATCATTAAAATATTCTTCTTTAAATATCAGTATAATTTAATTATTTATAATATAACCTGTGTCAAAGTATTAACATTTTGAAAATTATCATTCCACAGTAAATCGTCTGATTTAGGTTTTAAAATTTTGGTATACCTCAGTGAAAATCTATCTACACTGTAAAAAAAAGGATCGATCTACTAAAAAAACTTTAGTGATCCTTGTAATTACTAAAAAATTTTTAGTAATCTTTGTCGGTTACAAGAAAATCTGTAAGAATTACTAGAAAAAAGTTAGCAACGAATAGAGTTAATAGTTTTATATTTTTAATAGCTATTACTAAAACTCAGGTGGTGTGGCCTTGATAGCATAGTGGTTATAGTAACAGACTCCAGGCTAAGAGGTCCCGGGTTCGAAACTGGCCACCGCCAAATACGCCCCGAATATATGTAGTGTAAGTGCTCGTTAATAAAGGGATTATGAAAATCCTGTCGGAGCAGGTAGCAATATTTGGTGCTGCCATCTTTTGCGGGTTTTCCGAAAATCTTCCGCTTTAGAAATCTGGATGCAGCTCGAAGGAAGCTCCTGCCCTTCAGACGCACGTAATGGTTATTAAAAATAATTTTGGAGCTATTACTAAGATTTGCTTGGTGGCTCATACTAAAAATTTTTAAGTTATACAAAAAATATAGAATTGTTCAAGTTAAAAAAGGAATGCTTGTTTCATTTGCAAAAAAAAGTTTGTAATGGTTACTAAAAAATGCTGTGGAATACAAATTTACTAAGAAATTTTTAGTAACCACTTGAATTTTTCTTTACAATGTAGCATCGAAACTAACTTTTCTTTTATTTTTACAATGTTTTGGCCGTTGTATGAAGAGGTAGTAATTTCAAAAGAAAATTAGTTTACATTTTATATAAACACAACCTACTGTACTATAAATTGATATGTGCCAATGTTTTATATAATTAAAATCGTTTAAATAAAATACATAAAAAATAGGATCTGTTTATAACTGAAAACAAAAACAGGAAATATAATACAACATAGCAAAATATTTATTCGAGAACAAATTTCCTTAATAATTATACACATCATACATCAAAAACTTAGAACACATTTCAGTAAACGTCGAACTCTTTGAACATAAACAAAAAAGTTTTTGCAGAATTATCAATAACATAAAATTCTTTCACACCAAACATTTAAGTGATTAAAATTCTAAAAAGTTTCCACAAAGTAAATCTTTAATTACACGTATACAAATGTGCAAAGAAAACAATAATTCCGACTTTACTCTAACTTCCCACTTCAGTTATTGTCTTAAGTTTTCATTTTCTAACTTTAGTTTGTTTAAAATAGCGAAGACAAATGCACAAATGGCGGTAAGCACAGAAGTATATTATTTCAAGTTAAACTTGTTATCTATTATTTCGCAGCACTGCGCAAAAATTAAAGCAACAAAAGTTTGTCACCAGGCACCTTAGATTAGTGAATTGTACGTAAAAAAATAATTAATTAAAAATAAAACGAAAGGGGGAGGACTTCATTTGAAATTCTTCTTTTAGTATCAATATTAGTATTCATAACATGAGTTGTTTTAACCCTTTAACGTTCATTGGTTTCGCCACGAGACCACAAAATTTCAATTCCGATATGCAACACTGACACCGGTATTTTTATCTAAAAATATCCCTTTTATTTTGTGTGTGAAAAATTTAGAAATATATTTGTTCTTAATTACCGGTGTAATTCATTTATTTCGACATCTTAGCAATGAAAATGCTATGATCGTTAAAGGGTTAAAGTATTAACATATGGAAATCTATTGTTTTTAGGTTATTAGTTATGTTTGAAAAATTTTGGTATATCGAAAAGAAAATTTACATAGCATCAAAAGTTACTTTTCTTTTGTTTTTACAACGTTTCGGCTGCTACGCAAAGAAGTAGTATAACAAACAAATTTTATTATAACAATCAATATAATATAAAAATACGAAACTTGCTTTAAAAAGATGTATAATATTACCAACATTTGATATTTTGAAAATCTTTCAAATAAAATACATAAAAATACATATTATATTTATTACCAAAAACAAAAACGGTAAAAAAAAACATAATTTAATGAATTATTTGTTTGAGAACTGAATTACTTTACAGCTATACATATCATACACAAAAATCATCAATCATATATTGCTATTTAAAAAAAATTGATCAAACGAAGGCATAAAAACGAAAACATCACTTAAAAATTTTCTTAGAGTTTTAACCTACCCTACTAACTTAACCTATTTATTTATAAAATAATTTGTGTTAAATTACTATCATCTTTATATTTATAATTTTCAGGTTAATCGTCTCTTTTATGTTTCAAAATTCCGGTATGCCTAATAGTAAAGACTACACAGGATTTTATTTAGCAAAATTAAAGGTATATCTAGAATTATTTATTTATTTTATTTTATTTTTATTTTTTGGCTGAGTTAACTTGCGACCAAAATTTCTACCCTCCCTCCCAAAAAATATTAAAATGTTTCCCAAAATAGATTTTTTTATTATTGTTTTAGGGGAAAAGTATCTAGAAATTCAGAAATTAGACAAAATTTGCAACAAATAACATTATATAGGATAAACAAGAAGGAGGGGAGCCTGCCTTTCAACACATGCCCTATAAGACCTCCATTAGTTGGACTAAAAGAGAAAATTTACCTAACATTGAAATTCACTTTTCTTTTATTTTTATAATTGTTCTGTCGTTGCGTGCATATGTACGGTCATTGTAAATTTATCGTATTCAGATTTCTCTCAGATATCTCTAGACCAAAAAAAAAAAAAAAAAAAAAAAAAAAAATGATGTAAATTTACAAAACAAGTTTTTGTAAATCTACATAAATCTGTATTGTTACTAAAATTTTATCGGTCACTCGGGATAGTCACATGATTATTTTTGTTCAGTTACATAAAAGGTTCTTCACATCCCAGTTTCAAAAAAAAAAAAAAAAAAAAAAAAAAAAAAAAAAAAAAAAAACAGTAATTTTATAGATTTTTTTATAGTGTACGAGCTACACTTAATTACATGCTAATATTGATCCTCAGGTTAATTAACGGATAAATCACCTAAATGTGCGTTAATTATAATTCGCGTTATCGTCGAAGGATGAAAGACACAATTACACAATACTGCCCAACAAAAATATCATAAATACTCAACTGTTAAATATTTAATAGCTACAAGAATTAACAAAGATAGATACTCTTTAAAACTTTCAGATTTAATTCATTTTTAATCTGTGAGAGAAATCAGAAATAAAGATTTCAATAGTTTAGAGCAAATAGCTCATGATTGTTTTCAGCATCTACCCCAAAATACGTGGCATATATTTACCTTAACAAGTAAATTTCATTCTACTCAGGCTTAATTTGCAATTATCAATGATACAAAATAAAACACAATCTAGATTTGTGCAGCAATTAATGTGAACTGTTCCATTGCCATTCGGGTAATATTTGAATGCGAATGCAAAGAATAATTAAAAAGAAGTAAAAAAATATGGCTAACCTGGAAAAAACCTGAAAAATAAATTATTTTCTTCGCTAATTCGATGATATTTAAGTTAAAAACACATTAAAAGTTTTAAAATGTGTGATGTAAAATGCGCCTTTACCGTAAATTAAGAAATTTACACAATATTTCAACAGCACATTTTTTAAAGTTTGTCCTAAATAATAAATTGAATTTAATGTTTTACGGCGCACAATATTACATAATTTGATTCAAGTTATATTGTTTATTTTTAAAACGGAGTATTATTATTTGAGACAAACAAAACGCAATACATATTTTAAATATTTTTTCACGTCATCGAAATTTAAAAAAAATGGATAATCTTGTATAATGAAAATGACATTTAAAGCAGGAAAATTCGGCTCGGCATGCTCGGATAACATTGCCTATTATCCATATCCAAGCAACATGTACTGTTGTCAAAAACATATTTCAATTTTTATTATTATTCAGTCATTTGTAAAATGAATTTATAATTTTTAAAGGCAGTCAAAAAAATTTTTCATTAAGACGAATATTTTTAATAAAATACGCAATCAGATATTGGAAACGTTCGCTTTTACGAAATGCAATAATATTCTTATTTTATAGAATGAAATGAGTGTTTTTGCAACTTGCTATTATCGACAATGCACTTATATTGCTGAACATTTCAAATTTTGTTTTTTAGGAAACAATATTTCATGATAATCGTTCATGACATGTTATTCCAAACAATCGCAATTTTATAAATTCTTAAAATGAAAGAGTGGTTTTAGCTTCTCAGAAATAGCTGTAATTTTCGTGAATGAGTTGTTTTTTAAATATTTATTCATCTTGATTTAAAATGCTTATTTAAATTACTCATCTTGATTTAAATTGCTTAAAAGCAATTCGTTTTCTCGAGTTGTTTCAATTTTTTATGGGAAGCTGGTTTTCAAGTCGTGAGGTGAGTGAATTTTAACTTAACTTGATTTATTTTGTTGTTGATGTTTTAAGAGAGCATATAATTTATTTTTCATTTACTTTATTTTTTGCAAATAGTTTTTAAATCTTTGTTCTATCTCTTCTCGAAAATTTCCTAATTTTAATTAGTTTACCTCTGTATTTTGTTTATAATAAATCAATAATATTTGTCGTTTTTTTACGATACTATTTCCAAACTACTACCATTTACAGCTGTTTTATTTTTCTGTAGTATCACGTGCTAAAGATTGAGTTTTTCTTTTTCAATATACACACATGTATAAAAATCATTTCCCACAATATTACTTATGCCCGATTTTGCAAGAATTAAAATAATGTGTGGCACTTAACATCGTTAGATATTTAAAACTTCTCAAAAAGTATAAAAAGAAAACATTGTTTTTTTTTTTTTTTTTTTTTTTTTTTTTTTTTTTTGTATTTCATATTATATATTACATATTTCTTTTATTTTATTCCATGAGCTATTTTACCGCTGTCATTATCTTTTCTGAATGCTTTGAACATTAAGCAATCATTAATCAAACTCTGAAGTATATTTTAAATTGCAGAAATCACTCTGATTTAAATGTATCTTAATAAAAGAAAAATCCTTTTTAATAGTTAGAAAATGTAAATTGAATGAAATAGATAGTCGAACGTGAAGAATATAAAAATTTTTGAAATAAGAGAATAATGCTGGGGAATCATTACTTGCAATATTAAATATTCATGCATACCTCTATTCAAATTCCGTGCACAATAGAATAAATGATTGTCTCACTGTTAACTAAAAATATGAAGCTAATGAAAAATGCTCTTTCAAATATGCATCATTATCTGATAATTATCCTTATTTTTTAAAGTCACAAGATATGAATTTTAAATAAAAAAGAAGCATTTGAAAAATCTATTAGGAATTCGTATCTGCTGTATTTAACTTTCTCTTTTCGTTTTTATTTATTTATTTATTTTTATTTATTTTTATTTATTTTTTCTTTTTCTATTTTTTCTGTTGTTGATTCTTTAATTTTTTCATTAACCTATGTAAATTTAAAAGTCTGATCAAATAAGTTATGATACATACAAAATAATTACTAACAGTCTTTTCCCCCAGATATTTGGATTTAATCTTTTAATGTATGTTTTCTTTTTTTACATAAAAAATTATAGTTTGGTATGCTTTTGTTAATTATCTGCTAGAGCAATCGTGAAAGAATTCATTTATCTTTCTGACGGATATAATGTCAACCCCGACTACATAACAAAAAGTCCTTAAATATATTTTTTTTATTACGTACTTACTTTTAAATATCTGTATATAACAACTATTCAACGATATAATATTTTTTTTAATTCTTTTAATAGTTTTTGAAATTAATAATGACTACCTTGAAAAAATAGAAAAACACCAGTCGAGGACTTTGCAAGCAGTAGCAAAGACTTCTAAAAGTATATACTAAAGCAAACATTGTTTTATTTTTTTGTGTTTCATATTATACATTTCTTTTATTTTATTCCACGAGCTGTTTTGTTGCTGTCATCGTCTTTTCTGAATGCTTTGAACATTAATCATTAATTAATGAAACTCTGAAGAATGTTTTAAATTCTAGAAACCAGTTTGAGTTTTAGTAAAAGAAAAAAACCTTTTTAATAGTCAGAAAATGTAAATTGAATGAAATAGATAGTTAGCGGAACGTGAATACTAGAAAATTTTTGAAATAAAAGAATAATGGTGGAGAATCATTACTTGCTATATTAAATAGTCATGGACATCTCTGTACAAATCCCATGCATAATTAGAATAAATGATTGTCTCACTGAGTATTGAAAATATAAAGCTAATGAAAGATGCTCTTTCAAATATGCATCATTATCTGATTATTACCCTTATTTTATAAAGACACAAGATAGAAATTTTAAATGAAAAATAATTTGAATAAATATCAGTGATGGTAATGTGTAGCATTTTTATTTTCTTTTAATAAATAATATAAAAAGCTATTAGGAATTCGTATCTGCTCCCTAGTAGAAAACCAACATTGGTCCAACTTTGCGCCAATATTTCATCTATTGGAAATATTGCCAATAAAACATCAATATTTCTCCAATATTGGGATGTTTACATTTTTCCTTTATTTAGCCAATATTTGCAGCCAATATTTATGGTTTCATTGGAAATATTGCCAATAATACGCCAATATTGTACAAATGTTGGCACTTCATTGTAAATGTTTCCAATGAAATTTCAATATGTAACCAATATTGGCGTTTTATTGACAATATTTCCAATGAAACCCCAATATTGGCATAACATTGGCTACAAATATTGGCTAAATAAGGGCAAAATATAAACATCCCAATAATGGATCAATATTTCATGCCAATATTGTGCCAATTTGCCAATATTGCTCCAAAATGTAGCCAATATTGGTCCAATATTGTTAGGCTACTGGGGCTGTATCTATCTGTCTTCTTTTATTTTTTTTTCTTTCGTGTACTATTTTTTATTTTTTTATTGTTATTGTTGTTGAATTTCTGACTTTTTTCTTAAAAGATGCAAATGCAAAATTAGAAAGTTTGATCAAACAACTATGGTACACGTAAAGAATTAAGACTAATAATCTTTTTCGCACAAATATTTGGATTTATTTTTTAAATTTTTCTTTTATCTTATTTGGTTCGGTAAAAAATATATTTTGGTATGTTTATGTTAATTATCAACTAGAGCAATGGTGAAAAATTTAACTCATATTTCTCAAAGATATAATGCCAGAATGTCATTTCCGAGTTACGAAACAAAAATTCTTCAAATAATGTTAAATTACATATTTACTTTAAATTTCATGTAATAACAACTATTCTACGATATAAGAGTTCTTAGAATGCGTTTGATATTTAGCAAAATTAATAATGACTATCTTATAAAAATAAAGAAAAAACACTAGTCGAGCACATTTCGAACAATTGCAAATACTTCTAAAAAAATACTAAAATAAACATTAGAAAATATTTTGTATTTTATATTATACAGGGTGGTCATAAAAAAACTTTGCAGATATATGGAGCTCTAACGGCCAGCGGTAAACATTTTCCACATGGGTGCCATCACAGGTATGGCACCCATGCGGGAAATGGCATGGAAAATGTGTAATCAAAATAAAAGTTTTAGTTTCTCCGATCTGTATTGTAATCAGAGATTAGTGTACTGACTCTGCATGATATGCAAATTTCCTCCTTGCGCCCCACTCGAGTTTTTTCTATGGGGGGGGGGGGAGGATTCCCTAAACGGTTTTTTGTGCGTGCATAACATGTCCGTTTCTTGCGATACACGTACGGTTCCAACGCTCTTTAGGGATTTCGCATGCGCTGAGCATTTTGCGATGAAAAAAATGTGTGTTGCCATTGGAAATTTTCGAGTTTCTGTAACTATAACCGTAACCGTGAGCGCCATTTTCTTGTCGTTCACAGAATCTTGAGCTCATACCTCTGAATAGCTATATCTGAAATTTCATTTCGATCGGTTGAGCGGACTGGCCACTAGAGCTCCGTATATCGGCAAAGTTTTTTTATGACCACCCTGTATATTTCTTTTATTTTATTCCATAATCTGTTATATATCCGCTGACATTATCTTTTCTGAATGCTTTGAACATTAAGCAATGATTACTCAAACTTTGAAGTACATTTTAAACTGCAGCAACTAGTCTTAGTTAAATATGTCTTAGCAAAAGAAAAATCCTTTTTAATAATTAGAAAATGTAAATTGAATGAAATAGATAGTTAGCGGAACGTGAAAAATATAAAAATTTTGAAATAAAAGAATAATGCTTGAGAATCATTACTTGTTTTATTAAATATTCATGGACATCTCTATTCAAATCCCATGCGAAATTAGAATAAATGATTGTCTCACTGAGTATTAAAAATATGAATCTAATGAAAGAAGCTCTTTCAAATAATCATCATTATCTGACAATTATCCTTATTTTGTAAAGAGATAAGATATGAATTTTAAATAAAAAAATCATTTGAATAGATATCAGTGATGCTAATGTGTAGCCTCATTTAATTTTTTTTAACAAATAATATAAAAATGTATTAAGAAATTCGTATCTGCTGTATTTATCTTTCTCCTTTCGATTTTTTTAAAAACTCCTTTATTTTACTATTTTATTTTTTTACTCCTTTATTTTTACTTATTTTACTATCCTTTATTTTACTTTTTCTATTTTCTTTTTCTATTTTTTATGTTGTTGTTGTTTTCTCGAATTTTTTCATTAAGGGTGTATTCGAAAAAACGCTTTTTCACCTCCAACAGCTCGAAATTCTCCGATACAATTTCTGACACATTTTTAAAAGTAGAAACCTGAAACTTGCTGAGGGGATTCTTGAAGAGGCGTATAAGGTGCCGTGTGATGTATTTTTAAGATCAATTCATCAGAATTTGATTTATAAACATTTACCATCTCAGCATGACCCTTTTTTTCGTTCACCGATCTCCTGCTTCGAAAAAATCTGTTCAAAATGCCGTTTTCAATCGCTTTTTTAAATATTTTCTACATTTATCAAAGAATTGACTATCACGACACCTTGTGTACTTTCTAAATAAGAGAATCTGCAAGTTTGATGCGTTTGAGAGCAAAAGTGAATTCAAAAATAAATCGGAAAATCAGGAGTTTGAATCGAAATACACCCTTAACCGATGTAAATGTAAAAATATGATCAAATAAGTTATGATATGCATGAGAATAATAACCTTTTTCTCACAGATTTTAGGATTACATAATTTAATGCATCCTTTTTTTGTTTTGTTCAGAAAAAATATATATTATTTTCTTTTTGCTAATTATCAGCTAGAACAATGGTGAAATAACTAACTTTATTAAGTGATTTTAATAAGAGATAAGTGATTAAGTGACTTTATCTCGTTTAACGACACTTTATCTCGACTCTGTGCCCTTGCGGACACGTGTTGGTTTAGCTGATGACGAGCTGTTATTGTTGTCCTGCTTTATTTTACATTTTATGGTAATTTTACAAAGTGTTTTAATTTATTTTTTAATTATCGCCAGTGTTTACGGCGTTTTTTTTCTCCACTATTCCACTTTTTGAAACGAGTCTAAGAACAAAGAGAAAATAATGTCATTTTTCAAGCATAATCTATGTTGCATATTTTAATATTAGCATTTTCTTTTATACATAACATAAGAAGCTAGGCCAAAGAAAAAAAATAGCTTACTTAAATTTACTTATGATTTTATGCCTTTTATATCGCATCTAAAACATATTTTCCTACATTAAATGCCCTATTTTTGCCCACATTACTTGCTATATGAGAGTCTAGAGTAAGCTAAAGTAGATAATATTTTACGTTAACGATATAGAAACATACGTCGGGACATCCATGTAAAGGATGTCGTTTTATAAATTGCCCTTTTTTTTTATCTTACCAAGAATTATTTTGTATATCTATGTCATATATTTATGCGATTATCTGAATAACCACAAAAATTGTTAAATAAAAACTTTGGACTATTTAAAATATATTCCATCGTGTTTAATCATGATTTAAATAAACATAAATATGAGACAATATTTCTCAACTTAAAGCAAATCTGCAAAGAAAAAAAAAGCTATGTAAGAAAACATATGCATGCTTAAATCGTTGCACGTATTACTTTCTCATATGTAAGGATTTTTCAAAACATAAATTTTTAGTCTACTTGAATACCTCAATTAATTGTTTTAGATGTCAAAGTGAAGTTTTATTATTATTTTTTTTATTAATTTTGCCTTTGATCTCGAAGTTTATTTACTTTTTTAACAATAAACATGGATACTCTTGCAAATTATAAAAATAACTTTTCTTTTTATTTTAGCAGAAATACGTATTGTACAACACCTAAATTTTATGTAAGAAACAAACACAATTATTCTACAAAAATAATAGATTTCATTCTCCTTCAAAATTTCAGGTATATCAAATATTTTTCATTGCATTTTGAGTTTATAATAAGCGATCTTTACTTTTAAAAAAATAGAAAAAATAGGCTTTTAAAAAATAGAAATGACTATGAAGAAAAAAAATATTTTTTTTCAAGCTTACTATTTATTAATTATTTTGTAGTGGTTGTCATTAAAGTATTTATGTCTCTGTCAAAAAAAGAAAAAAGTAAATAATAATAATAACAATAATAATAATAATAATAATAATAATAATAATAATAATAATAATTCCTTTTTATTCTTGTGCACTTCTTGCAGTTCCTATGCAGCATCTAGTAATATTCTGATATTTCTTTATTAGTGTCTGGTGTCTTTATGACTAAATTTATAGTTCATCAATTCGGAATTCTAATATCGTTATAATCTTTAAATTTATAATCTATCATACAAACAGAAAATTTCGAATGTACTTGATGAAATGTACGTGTACGAAGTGCACCTGATTGCAATTGATATATCCCTCGAAATAAAGCTGAATAAAAAATACGAACCGAAAAAAATTGCCCTATTCACTAAAAATATGTACTAAAACAAATTCAGCTTACAAAATGGAACACATATAAAAAGAATATATTTAAAATACACTTAAAAATTTTATCAACGTTTCATTCGCTTCTGCGAACATCGTCAGGATAAAAAAAAAAGAACAACAGAAAACTTCGTCGTTCATATTTCTTTCCATTGTACCCTGAAGACGTTCACAGAAGCGAATGAAACGTTGACAAATTTTTAAGTGTATTTTAAATACCGTATTTACTCGTGTATAAGGCGCACTTTTTAAAAAAAAATTAGAGCAAAACTCCTAGGTGCGCCTTATACACGGAATAAATTTTTACTGTTGGATGCAGTCGAACGATATACATATGAAAAAAGAAATTATTCAAAGAAGATATTAAAACTCAGAAAATGTTACTTAATTGAAGTATTACTGCATATTTATTTCACTCCTTGCAGTTTTTTATACAACAGAGCTAGTGACATTATCTAAACGCTAATTAGCAATTCTCTTTACCGTCACTCATTCCTATTTCCCGTCATTCTCTTACAACCCGAAGTCGAATAAAGAATACTGCCCAGTTAAACTGATGGCATTGAGCTCACAGGATACAAATACTAATTGTACATTAAATCCTTATATTTTCGAGGGTTAATCCCGTTCGAAAAAAAATTTAAAAGGGGAAACAGCTCTCTCCTTTCCTCTTTTTTTATACTTAATCATTGAACCTCCTATACTATCAAAGACATGCTTTATCATATAAAAAATATATATCCAAAATTCAGAGCAAATGAGATAATTCTTAATAAAAACCCATTTAGTATTTATATAATTTAAAAGGAGTTATCCCCCTCTTATATACTTAACCATTAAACTTCCAAAACTATTCAGAGATTTGAACGAAATCTGAAAATTCTGCTTGAAAAACCCATTTATATAAATTAAGGGGGGGATTAGAACCCCTGCTCCCCCTATTTATACTTATTCAATGAACACCTAATAACAGTCACGGAATCGCCTCATCAGAATGATCCTATCCTAAATTTTGAACGAAAACTTAATTCTGCATGAAAATCCCATTTATATCAACTAAGGGGAGGGGCATGAGCCCCCCGTTCCTCCTCTTATACATATCGAAAGAACTCCAAAAACTAATCAGGGAAGCGCCTTGTCAGGATATACCTACATACAAAATTTCAAATGGATTGGATATTTTTATCATGAGTTATCGCGTTACGCACGAACGTACGAACGTACATACAGAACGGACGGGCACACAAGCTCTCAGGCTATGATAGCCTGTGAGCTAAAAATGCATTTTCGTCTTTTCTGGTTTGGTATAATGTTTGTTTCGACTTTTTTTTTTCCCTGAAATTCATTTGGTCATTCTTCATTAGCGTATCAAATTTATGGTGCGCGTTATACACGAGATTTTAAGAAATCGCAATTTTTACTTGTAATGTAGGGGTGCGCCTTATACACGCGTGCACCTTATACACGAGTAAATACGGTACATTATTTTTATAAGTGTGCCACTTAGCAATCTGTATTTATTTTAGTACACATTTTAGAACAATTTAAGATGCAATTGTCCAATTCATAATTATTCCAATAATCACTTTTTACTTACCCATCATACGTAGTATAGGGTAAGTCTTGCAATCGTTTTGAAAATCGAAAAAATTTTTTTTGATGGATTTACACGTTTTAGACACTGGAGATCTCGAAAAACATATTTTTAGAAAAAAAAATTGCCGTCCGTCTGTCTGTCTGTAAACGCTCTATCTCCCGAGCAAATTTAGATAGAGACTTGAAATTTTGTATGTAGTTAGTATGTAAGAATGGGACGAAGCCTATTTAATATCAGCAACCTCGATTATCTGGAACTATTTTTTTCGGACTCTCGAAAAATTCGTTCTGATGAAAGATATATAAAAATTTTCGAATTTTTTTTGTTCTAAGGAATGTATGTAAAAGGCAATAAAATAACACACATTTTGCATATAGAACGAAGTCGATCGGATTATTAGTTGCCGAGATAGTTGTAATCTTGTTTTCCACATTCTTCGATTTTTCATGACCTGTATTTCATTCAAATTTTAATTCACAGGTATATTTTAATTGGAAATGAGACGCTTAATCCGACGCAGTTAATTGTTAGTTAATAGAATTATTATTTTTGGAGTTATAAGGATGTTTCTTTTACGCAGTTCGGTACTACTTGAGTAGTTTGGCGTTTTATATAATTTGTCGAAATTGGTACATCAGCAGTTCTTTAATATAGCATTACTATGTATATTAACAATATTTAAATTTTGTTTGTGAATTGCAATGCATTGTATAAATAGTTTTCACATGTTTCATTTTCATATACATATCCATGATGGGTAAGTATTACGGTGGCCCCCAACGACTAGTTTACTCCGCTGGCGAAATGACGATTTGTAACATAAGGAATTAAAACTTCATCATTTCTAATCTAAAACCGAACGGACCCAAGTTTCCTATGAAAGGTTAAACTTTACCAAAGAAGTCAAACATGTGTCCAAAATTAAGGTCAATATTCAAAAGTTTCACGCTTGTTATAATTTCCATTCAAATAATACCTCTATTAAAATTATGTATAGTATTAATTGTGTATGTTATTACTGCAGCGTTTAGTGCCAGTCATATTTTTATATGACGTATTCTGGAAGCTAATAAGGCATGGTACTTTTTTAGGACTGCACATTGCATTCATTTATATACTGCATTTAAAAAAATGTTCAAAGTTATTAAACTCTTTCTCAAAAACTGCAATTCTTAGAAATTTTCATGTAATGGTAGCAGCAAAAATTCATTTAACATAATCAATTATATGAATTTTTTCATTTAATATAATCAATTATATGAATTTTTTCATTTAACATAATCAATTATATAATTTTTTTTTTGTTACATTGCATACAAAGTTCTCAGAATCCCAGTTTCCTAGGAAAAATTTAGTTTTCTGTTTTTTTTATAATATTCCTTATCTTAGAAATACACATACGTAATATTCATAAAAAAAGTTATAGTTACTATTCTTAAATTATCAAACAGCGAAAAAAAAATCTTAAATCAATATTTCAATATTTGACATATTTTTATAACTTTGTTTTCAAAATTCACTTTTTTGTAGCATTTTTTTAAGCCTTGTAATTATAAACACGCGACTATTATTTTTATTGCATTTATTCTTCTCCAAACGAATATTTTAAAGTTTAGCTACGTCCAAAATTATTAAAATAAAATATTGAAATCGCTTCAGAAATTCTGAAAGAATAGGTATTTTCCACGAGATTTCACGACTGTATTCCCCCGACCCATTTTAAACATCAAACATAAAAATAAACTTAATTTCGTACAGCAGATTAAACATAATGTTCGCAAAGTATTCGGTATTTAAGAATTTATAACTCATACTGCATCAAATTACACATTCTAGGACGCAACGTGAATTATATTACTTCCATAGCGTTAGAAGCAGTTACAATTCAGCGCATAGCAAACTTGATTTTACATTTTATATCAATTTTAAATAACACTGTAAATTCGATATTCCAAAAAAAGTGAAATAAAAAAGAGAGAAAAAGAAATGTAAAATTCCAAGATACAAATGATTGCCTCTTTTTTTACCTGGAGAGAAAACTAAACGAATTTTCTGGAATGGTTTTGTTTTCGATTATAGCTAAAGTTTGAGAAATCCAGAATTATTTGCATAAAATTTCGATTTTGAATAATCTGGATACGAAAGTGTTGAAAAACAAAGGAATATTCTTTCTTATTTTCCTTGTCTCAATATCATTCATTCCCTGTTGCGTTTTTTTTTTTTTTTTTTTTTTTTTTTTTTTGTAAAAGTGTAGAGTGATTTTCTTCGGTTTTGCATCAAATAAGACGTTGAAAGTAAAACTAGTCATTGAAATCCGCCGTAATACTTACCCATGAATTGCATAGTATAAAAAATGAAAATGAAACATGTGTAAATTATTTATAAAATGCATTGCAATTACAAAATAACGTATTGTATTACGTTAGTATTGTATACGTTTAATAAACAAATAACGTATTTTATGTTCCGTAATTTATGTTATGTTCTTTCTTTATGCGATGTACATCCACATAGCATGCATGGTCAGAGTGACATCACAATGAAGTCACTGTCAGTCACTGTGATCACATCATATCTGTGACCACAATGACATCACTCAGTGACGTCACTGAGATGTGACTTTTTCAAAAATCTTTAGAAAATTACAAAAAATCTTCAAAACATGTTATTTGCTTTAAAAAACAATTTTGTCACAACGTCGCTTTTGTCACAGTTTCGTCACGATGTCAATGTCAAAGTAGTCACAAATGACATATTTTTCACAAATTTGTCACACCGTGACTTCACAAAGTGGTCACAATGTGACGTCACAAACATGCTCTAAAACGGTCATAACGACTTCATATTTTAGTCACTGTGACTTCACATCGACAATCGATGGTCACAAAGTGACAGTGTGACTTCACAACGATGTCGCAGTGATGTCACTATGCCTTATAGGCAGGATTCAAAAATCTTCAAATTTTCTAAAAACAGTTTATTGCACTAAATTTTTCTCTGATTTTTATGCTTAAAGTGACGTTTAAATCATGTTTCTATTGAATCTATATTATGTCTCTATGTAATTAGAAAAGGTAAAAATAAATTTCTCGTTTTGGTTTGTTTTCAAAATCTAACTTTCAAGCTAGAGTTGTCACGAAATTATTTCTAGTGAAAATGCGTTTTTTTCATGATGCGTTTTTTTCCAAATTTCTCGGAATTAAGTTGTTATAACCCAAGAACCATTAAAATTAAATGCTTCAAACTTGGAACGCGTATTTTTTATTGTCTTTTTTAATTTATGATTCAGCAAATTCGAAAAAAATATTTATTTTGGAAAATATGATTTTTTAAAATAAAAGTTACATTATTACTTTTGAAATTTTTAATTTGATATTTTTATGTTTTTAATAAATATTTTTAAAATTGCCGAATCAAACTTAACGTTTAGATATTTGTGTTTAGTTATATACCAAAAAATTTAAATTCTACGAATAATATCTTGAGTTATAACGTTTTTAAATTAACCCCCCCCCGTCTTAAAAAAATTTAATGTTGAAATAGAAAATAAATATGAGAAGTTATATCATTTTATTTTGTGTAAATAATATGGTTAACCATCATAAATAAAAAATTTAATATTTATGTCAATAAATAAAAATTATTTTAAAATGTGTCCCGTACCCCGTTATAAAGAATAATTTCGATAATTTTTGTATACGCTTCATCAGAATGAATATTTCAAACTTCCGAAAAACTATTTATAAACAAAAAAAACTTCCGGATAGCTAAAGTGACTGAAATTTAGCTTCTTATTTCTCACTATTATATTTCAAATTTCAAGTCTCTATTTGCATTTGTTCAGTAGATAGTGTGTTTTAAATCTTGGCTTGATGACATCATAAATTTTAAAAGCTCTATTATTAAGTTGCGGATAAGAAACATCCTTATAACTCCAGGAATGATAATGATAGTAACTTACAGTTTACTGCGTCGGATTGGTCGTCTCAAATCCAATTAAGAAGTACATTTGAATTGAAATGAAAATTAAATACAGGGTCATGAAAATTCGAAGACTGTGGAAAATATAATTACAAATATCGCAGCTACTGCTTATCAGATGACTTCATTTTTTTATTCAGAATTTATTTTATTAATATTATATATATATATATATATATATATATATATATATATATATAACATACATGAGGAGCCCAGAAGCCAAGGGGTACAAGTGACAAAATGTCGATTTGGAGTAAATTGAGTTTAAAGATAATTGATGTTAAATTGGAACATCAATAACAATTCACTAAATTAAAATAGGAAACATCTACTTGTTGCATTCTAATCTTTGAACTCTTATTTCAATAACTTTTAAAAAAATAGAGTACAATTTTCTTTAAATGTATAATTAATCAATATTGTTTGTTTTTCGAAAAAAGTGGTTTATCTCTATAACTCCCCAAATAATCAGAAAATGACCTATATTTCTTTACCTGAAATGAAAAAAGCATATTTCCAGATACCCTGTGCACTTAACTCAATTTTTTTCAATTTTGTTACTTATACCCCTTGACTTCTGGGGTCCTCATATATATTTCACAAATTTTAAAGAATTTTGATAATTAGGTTTTCGGTAAATTTTCTTTTCAATTATTACAAACTATATACATACCGAATTTCAAGTCTTTAACGTAATCTGTTTATGACATAGAATGTTTACAATCAGACACAACGGTAAACAAAGAGATTTTTTTATTTACTTTTTTAACTATTACAAGACTTATGCTAGGTACATGAAAGGTAAGTAAAAAATCCAAACTGAAAATTAACATTTGAAACAATCTTAGAAATTGCTAAATTTTATTCAAGATGTAAGTTTAATTGAGTGTAATTAACACTACATCGATCACCAGTTGATCGATCTAATTAATTAATGCAAATTCGAAAAGGAAAGCATTTTTTGTTTATTTTTTGAATTGATTAATCATTACGGATAAAACAGATTGAAAGATAAAAAAAATTAATTGTAACAATAAAATAGTATAACCCAGGCCTGTCCAACCTTTAATAAGCAGGGGCGCATCTCAGTATTTGGCGAAAAGTGAAGAGCGCCATTATTAACATGCTCAAAACACGCAAAAAAATTATCTAAGGGTACTAATACCGATGCATATATGCAAATTTATTTAGCAATAGAACACATAAGTCCCCTAAGGATGTGAAATATTACCACATAGAAAATCTCTTCGAAATAACTATAAATCGTTGTAAATTTTGAATTATACGTTTTTCTTCGAGGGGTATATAAAAAAATAACATATTTGAAGAAGCCAGAAAACTAAATCTTGCCTATTTGTTAAGATAAAAATCGTATATTAAAATAAAAAGGTAACCAGCGATATTGTTAGATTTTTTGGGGACGCAAAAATATAGATTTATTTTGAAGGTGTAAATTTGCCGATATGAAAAGTAAAGAAACAAAGACAGGCATTATATAGTGATCAATCTAAGGGAGGTTCTAAAGAGACCGTGGAAGAGAATGGAAATAATTTCGCATGATTTTATAGATAAAAAGAAAATTACCTAAATTTTCAAAGTTCTGAGAAAGAAAATGGCAAGCCCTTTCTCGTCTTTAAAACAGATAATCGGCCAGCGAAAAAAGATAATTTTTTATGCGTGAAATACATTTGAGTAGGTTTTAAAAATATCTCAAGCAAATATAAAGGATTTTTAATAAAGCTTGCTTTAAAAAAAGAATTTTATTCTGAAAAAATGCTAGTAACGTGCAATCTTCAAAAGGGCGCCAAGAAAACTTGCAAAGGGCGCCGGGTTGGACAGCCCTGGTATAACTAAATGCAAAATTTCATCAGTATAAAATAATCGGCTTTATCATATGCTTACTGATTTTAGTAGACACTCTGTGATTCTTTTGTAAAGAAAAATTATACAGAGGATAAGAAAATAGGGTTTTTATAATGATAGATTGATTTATTTTGCATACATTTTTAGTTTACAGTAAAGTCATCACTCTTAATATTCCATTTCTCCAGCCAAGCTCTATATTCATTCATCTTTGTTTAGAATAAAAAATAGTTATTAAAAATAACAAATATTTAGTTTAAAATCTAAAAATGTTGCTAGCTGAAAATGGTGGTTTTATTGAACTATAATGATAACAAAAACTAGTAGAATAATCTCAAAATTCAAACAGGTGGTATAAATTCTAATCAATTTTTCGCAAGAGTAAATAAAATTATAAGTAAGTTTAATTATCTCTAGCCTTTCGTCAATCAGATTCCTCTCTGCTTCGAATAAGGAATAATGTATGAAAATGAAAATCAGTCAATGATAGAAATAAAATGATATAAAGAAATTCAAAATTGTGTCTTCTAGTTGCAAAACCGATTAACTCCACAAAATTGAAAAATGCATTTTTCTGTATTTGAACTTCTACGTAAACGTTCCTGCCCTGTAGTAACAGTAAACCACGCCAAAGGATTTAAGTCCCTATGTTATATGCGTTTGAATATTACGATGTGTTGCAAAACTGTCCTAATTCTTCACTCGATGAGTTTCAATACCGGCTATCTCCGTATCCGTTAATAGGCGCTTCTGTTCCTCCCTACAAAGAACTCTTACTTGTTGATTAGATTATCGCTATCGTGTTTTCTCTCACCTGTGACTGCTTTCTATATAAGGCTGTAAGACACTCAACGTCTATTTTACTATTGTTACTTATACTTATTTCATTATATCAATTACTTTTTGTTACTTACCATTATTTTATTACTGTATAATTGTTCTGTAAAAAACATTTTTAATAAACATAGCTGGGTGGGATTCGTTGAGCTACCTGGCTATCAGCCCTACCTGGCTGAATCTGAAGCTGAATCTGGTTCATAGCAAGTTTCTATAAATTTAGTTTCGTGTTTTTTTTCTTTTTTTTTTACAATTATGGAAAAGTTTGTGAAAGAAGTGTCGCCTAATAATAAGTTAATCATCCTTAAATACCTATATCATCTATACCTCATTTTAAATATACAGTTGTCATTCTCTTTGAGTTCTGCGACTAATAAGCGAAGATGTACTTAATTAATATTATCAAGCCAATTGGATGTCACCTTCACGATTTTCAAAACTTAATAGCAATATGATAGAGAGAATTCCATTTATGCATATAAGATATAAAGATTTTCAGTTAGTCAATTTGATGATTTGATCATTGAAGAAATGCACATGAATAATGTATGTGTGAGCTTTGATAAGAATGGTTGAATAAGAAGTTTTCTGATTACATTAATAAAAAAGAAAGATCAAATATTTAATTGGAAAATTCAGTATAAGTGATAAAATTAAAAATCTTATGTTGAGGTATGTTATTTAATGACTGTGTTTCATATATATATTTGAAATAATTTAAAACAGGAATAATTTTTTCACTTCCTGAAGATATTTTCCTCTTATATCTCATCTCTTGTTGCCTTCAAAGAATGCATATATTTTTTAATGGTGTTAGATTCCATGTATAATATATTTCAAGAACTTAACCCAATGTAACCTAACTGAAGTTGTAATGGTATTGGTAATGGTATATGGTAATTATTATGGATGATATTGCATACTAAAATATATAGTGTAAAATGTATAGTATAGTATAAAATACATAGTGTAATTTTTAAGTATAAGTTATTTAAAATGCGGCTGTGTTAAAATAAATTAAACTTATAGAAATTAAATCAAAAGAAAATTCAATTTTATTTAACATATGGATAGCGTTACAAAAATATTTAGCACTAAAATAATTATATAATGCAAATGAAAAGTACAAAATTTAACTGCAATTTTAAACGTAGAAAATAGAGATTAATATTGTTTGTCATGCGGCCTTCAATAATAAAATATTTCGCACTAAAGTATTTCATTAATAGAAAAGTTAAATACAAGTTATTTTAAATGTAGAGAGAAAAAAAATATGGTAATTATTCATAATTTCGCATTTAAAATTCACCATACACTCATTTTTTATTCAATTATAATACCAACAATAATCAGTGGAATATAACAGAAAATCAAACAGGTGTAGAAATTATAATTAGCTTTAAATAAGCAAATCCACTATGCACCATTTTCAATAGTCAGTTGTCACTCTTATTCAGTTATGTTTAGACTGAGCAGAGATGAACTTATGTAATATTATCAAGCCAATATATGAATTGTAATTGGATTTCATCCTCATAGCTTTTAAAACTTAATAAGAATATGGCAGACAGAATTCCATTTATGCATAAAGTTAATTTTGAGAAGGGATAATCCAGTGTCATTTAATTTTCTACTGATTTTATATGTTATGAATACGGTTCTTATGAATGAACCGAAACATGTCAACTTTTTAATTTAATTTTTATTTGTGACACCTGTTCTAAGTAAATAAATATGAAATGTTTTTATACGTGAATGAAAAAAGGTGAAGTGATTTTGTTTTAGTTTTTGAAAAAACGAAAGCTAACAACAGTTTTAACATTAGTACAAAATTTCCTGTAGAACACCAAATATTTATAAAACGGCGGCTGTTAAACTTTTATCAAGAGTGTTCAGCAGATAAATAAAAAATTGCTATACTTTAAAATTATATTAGTTATTCATTAAAATATAACTGAAAATGTTTTTACGACATTCATTTTAACTCGATAAATGAAAAAAACATATTGACTACAAACCCAATCATTGATACATTATCATAATCAAAAATTTTAAATATAGTTTAAATGAATTGGTTAATATATTAAAATGTTAAAGATAAAGAATCCTTTAAAATAACGATATATAACTAGCACCATTGAAAGATGCTTCTTAGATACATCATAATAATAAGGAAAATACAAAGCGTTTATATTACTTGATTAGACTCAAAAAATGTATGATAAACTCTTAACAATATGCAAAATGATTAATGCTTGTCCCGATATTCTATATTTTGGGGAACTATTAAGGATAAAAGAATTAACAAAATAAAAAATAAAGCAAATCATAGTGCAAAAAAATGAGCAGTGAAGAATATTTGTTGTGAATATCCTTAAAATTTATACATTCAAAAAAATATATATATATCGTTTAAAAAAATTAAAAATGAGCAATTTTTCTATGTACTGAGATTTTATAATATTTTAAAATGATAGCGAGACATACGTATTGGAAAATATATAGCTAACGAATAGATTGAATTGACATAAAGTACTGCCCTCACACTTGATAAATATCGAGTGTTTACATTTTCCCGATATCCTACTTATATAAACAAGAAATTCCTTGACATTTTATTACGGATATTTTCTCTATAAATCAAATGTGAAACCAATCCCGTTTATTTCAAAAGAAATATTTTTCATTAATGCAATATTGGACATCGATTTATTCAAGATTACCATTATCGATTCTATATAAAGATATACGAAGAGTTTTGGCAAATTTTACAAAAAAAAAATATTAGACAAAAGGATAACAAGTTGGAAATTCCACGTGAAGCGTAGCAAATGAGGTGCGTTCGTACGATAACGAAGTTTTAAAATATTCAGATCTTGCTGATATAGTAGAGCGTACTTTGGATACAGTATACTGGTCAAAATCTTTGTGTTCCTTTAAATATGCAGGGAGTAATTTTTATTATACTTCATTAACGTATATCTTATTCATAAAATATGAAGTAGTTTAATATAATTAAAACACGCCCCAAACAATGTTTCCCCTTATAACATTATTTAGTGGAATACATTTGTGTGGCCCTGTAATTTAATAATAAATATTCTTTGCATAATAGATTGTACAGAAGGTACATTTTAGTACATACTTCATAGATTCATGTCAATTATATTATGTTCAAATCAGTGTAACACCTTTTAAATGCATTTGAAACTTTTTTTTCCATTGGTCGTAATGTAACGGAATACTTTTGATTGTCCCTGTAATTGATCTATGCATCCGATTTTCATAACATTTGAAATGACTCGACAAAATTATGTAAAAATTATACATTTTAAATTTCAAACGATTAAATGCATTTGAAACTTTTTTCCCCATTGATCGTAACGTAACGGAATACTTTTGATTGTCCCTATAATTGATATATGCATCCGATTTTCATAACATTTGAAATGACTCAACAAAATTATGTAATAAATATATGTTTTACATTTCAAACGATTAAAATGCATTTGAAACTTTATTCTCCAATGACCGTAATGTAACGGAATCCTTTTGATTGTCCCTGTAATTGATCTATCCATCCGATTTTCATAAAATTTGAAATGACTCGACAAAATTATGTAATAAGTGTATGTTTTAAATTTCAATTGATTCGGTTGGGTAGTTTTTGCGTTGTTATATGCGGACAGACAGACGGTCATCGACACATAGACAGACGGACGGACAGACAGACGGACAGACAGACAGATTGACAGACAGACGGACAGACGGACGGACTGAACGACAACAATAGGTGTACCTATTTACATAATTACGAACGCACCTAATAAGTGAAGGGAATAAATAAGAAATATTTGTTCAGCTTTACTTGTTGCAACCAAGATGTTCTCCACAACAGGCTTGTATTATCATGTCTGCATTTTATTACGTTATCCTTTTTTAATTTTGCTCATTACACATTTGAATTAAGTTATTTTTGAGCGGAGATAATTGTAATCAACAATATATATTGGCGATCGATTTTTATGACATTTTTTATATTGCTTTCAAAGTACTGACTTGTATCTTTTAGACTTGTACGTGGTTTGGTTAACACAAAATCTTTGCTGACAATAACCCCAAATCCAAGCAGAGCCCTACAACCAAAAAAAAAAAAAAAAAAAAAAAATCATCTAACCAAAATCGAACTCCAATCGAACTGAATCTCACACAGTTCGGCCCAAATCGGAGAAGAATACGAAATATTCGTACCTGAACTTTCCTAAATCAGAATTGAAAGGATCTTAATTCCCGTTTTTGTACAGTTACGTAAAAATCTATAATTACATGTGCAGTATATATTTTATGTTTTTTTCTTTAATTATAAAACATAATATATGTGCACACATAAAAATTCAGCAATATCGCTTTCAACTCTAAAAACATTTAGAAATATGTTTTGAAAATGCATATGAAACCGAAATCTACCGTAAAAAAATGAAAACACAACCCGAACCCAAAACATTGAAAATAAACCTGAATCACAACAAACATAATTAAAGACAACATCATCCGAAAAACGGGTTGGGTTGGACTTGCGTAAAATTGAGTTACCTGCCCTGATGCAATGTTCTAGACCAACTGGTTAAAAGAGTTTCCTATTTTTTGGTTGAATTTCAGCATTTATTAAACAGTATACTTGGAGTCTGTATATAAAATGTTTCTAAATATAATATAACTTTAACTACAAAATAAAAATTATATGTGTTTACTATGCAACTATGTCATTCAGCAATAACAGCAATAACATGGGCAACGACATGGAGTGGATTTTGGAATGTTGGATTTTGGTTGTTTTGTATGGCTGTGTCTCTCAGGCTTAGGTAATATAACTGTATTGCTGGTTTAATGTATATTACACACACACTGTTAAAACTAATGGTGACACATTGCACCTTTTAAAGGTGAAAGGCTTGTCTCACTGATGACACCCCTAAAAGAGCCAAAATGGCACCTTTAATTGGGGTGAAAAGATGACACCCTTAATCCAGAGTGCCCAATGATAAAAAATTAAAAAGTATACAAACCGACTTTTGGCCCTCGTTGGATTCGAACTCACAACGTCTGATTACAAGCTCAGCGCTCTAACCACTCGGCCATCAAGCTCACCTTCAAAGCCTCCCTGAAATGTTCAAATGTCTTGAAATTCAAAGGTTGTTTTATATAATAAAGCTCGCCAAAAGTTAGCCGAGCGAAATTCTAAACGAAATTGGGATAGTGTATAGTGGTGATAGTCATTATAGGAAAAAATTGCTGCGTTGATCCACCAGTGATAGCGAGTTGAAAGGCAAGGATACATGTAACAGAGCATGCGCAAATGACTAAGGGGTGAAAATTCTTCAACGGTATGCATTGCGCGGCACCCTAATTAGCGTGAAACACTCATTGTCGCCCCAAACACATTTCCAAGCCCGCGGGTGTCAAATAGTAACATGTTTTCACTCCTGGGCGCCAAATGCAACCGGTTCGTCACCTTTATTTTTAACAGTGCAAGTTTAATTAGGCTATATATTTTTTGAATGATCTATATGATGTTTACTGTGGCGTTAGGTTCTTGTGAGGAAGTCTTATGATATCAAATGATTTTGCACATTTGATTTTTTACATTGTGACACTCTGATCATAACCCACTGCCACTACATATAATAGTTTTTTTTGCATATTCATCCAGATGTGTTGCTCTGTTTTTTAATACTGCCCACCGCTGATGAGATTCACAACTTTTTATTTTTGTTTTTCTTGTTCGAATTTTATCTCCTTTAAAGTTTATTTGTTTGACTTCAGTTTTATTATTGTACGGGACTCTGGATCTGTCGATACACTTTAATTATTAAGTGCTATATACTACCTCTGACAATAAAGTTCGGTGAATAGTCTTGTAACATAAATGTAGATGGAATATTAGCGAAAGTTACCATACCATCTTTCTAAATAGTTCCCTCCCATAACTATGCACCGCTGAGATCTGCCATACATGTCCTGGGAAATTCCCAAGACGTGTTCTTTTGGGATGGAGTTCAAAAGCTTGTCAGCAATAAGGTCAAATCTCTTTCAAAGAGAGTTTGAGTCGTGGAAATAGGAAGACGTCTGTAGGATTGAGACCTGGCGAGTTATGGTGGATGTTTAATTTGCTCCGCGCCTCATGAATTTCTTGCGGTATTTTGCAAATATTAAAACCAAACTTTAAATTGATCTTTTGTTCTTTTATTTTCCTGTTCTCAATAAGGAACCAATACACTGAACAAGGACTTTGTAAAACACGTCTTATGCAGAACATAAACGACGCTCAACTGAACAACGGTGGGGGAAGATGATCAACATTTGCCTCTATGCAAGTGTAGCGTTTTGTTTCACCAGTGTTCTAGATCGGCCGTTCTGAATTCATTCACTGAACTTTATTGTCAGAGGTAGTATATATATATATATATATATATGAAATAGTTTTCTTTGTAATTAATTATTATAAAAAGTAAATCCATCGATTTTTTGTTACCGAAAAAAAAGTAATATATTCTACAGTGAGTTTCTAATACAATACCTTTATAGCTGAAAGCAGTTTTGAAAGAGACAAGCAACCAGAATAAGTAAATAGCGATAGAAGATTTTTTTCATTCGGCGACTAAAAAGAAGTAAAGTAGAAGTTTATTCGTATAAATGGTCTGGAAGTATAATGCTAATTTTAAATATTCAAAGACAAATGATTTAACTACTACTATAGAAAACTATAACTATTTTGTCATTAACATTAGATTATTTTATACGATTTGGGAAAAAAAAAAGTTTCTGAATTTAAAGACAGACTGAACATTGCAGACAACAGTCCGGACTAAAATAGCTAAAAATGTAAATATAATGAACCAGATAATTAGCTGTGCGTTCCGAATATAGAAAGATATGATATAAAACATAAATGCTTTTGGATAATTATTTATGACATTCCATTCAGCTCTTTTCATATATTACTATACAATTAGAATAAATGGTCGTTTGGCTGATTATTCAAAGGATTGAAGCTGAATAAAAATTCTATTTTGGAAAATGCAACATTATCCCATAATTATTTTTACTTCCTAATGAAGGCAAGATATGAATTTCAAATAAAAAGATAAGTTTATTTGCACTGATATCAGTATTGCTAGTTGGACTTTTTGTTTTCAGAAATCTTCGATATAATCAATTTTTGTTTCGCTCTATTCATCTGCCATTAAATAAGGAGAATATTTATTTTTAAAAAAGTGGTAGCAATCAAGCAATTTGAATTTTTTAAAATCTATTTCAACTGTTAATAATAAATAATATCAATGGTAATAATGCGTAAGTTTTTTTTTGCGGGGGGGGGGGGTAAGTAGTTTGTCATTACATACTTTTTGTCTACATTTTCTGTATTTATTCTTTTGTGTATTAAGCGATTTTATTTATTTAACCAACACAATTATAGGATTTAAAACTTGTCGAGTTATTTTATTAGTTAACGGATGCATCGACATTTAAACAAAGGGGAAATGCACCAGAAGTAAAACAATATTCACTATGTAGTGTGACCATTGATCTTGTTGCCAAGTATTCATTTTAACGATTGTGTCTCAAATATTATTAAATACATATATAAAAAAATGAGTTAGTAATATTTTATCGTTGACTGTTTACTTTAAATTACATACCGTTTGCATGAATATCTTTAATTGAAAACAATTAGTTTACATAAATTTATCTAATTTCATTACATACTATAATATAGGTTGCATTAGCAAAACAAATATTGCACGAGAAGGTTTGGAGGATCGCTTCAGTAGTTTTCGAGAAAAATGTGTAAATTTGTAAGGTCTTTTAAATTGTTTTTTTCCTTGCCCCCATGCCGTTACAATAAAAAGCATTTTTTCAAAATTTCGTTATATTCGAAAGCTTTTTAAGATTTCTCTTCAATATAGGAATAAAATGTTTAAATAGGCAATTTAAATGATAATTATTGTGTAAACAATATCTTCACAAATAAATGTGAAGCATCTGAAGCAATCTGAATGAAGTTGTTCTGTAAAAAAAAAAAAAAAAAAAAAAGATAAAACTCAAATTTTCATATTTCACCCATTCTATTTTTTTTTATATTAGCATATTTCTTATATTTAACAGACCAAAACCTGAAAGTAAAACAGCTTTTTTTCGTTTACCTAGGTGCTTTTGTGCCATATATTGCGTTGTAAATCTTATTTTCTTTCATTAAATGTCTTCTTTTATCTCCATTATTTCTTATATGTACGTCTAAAAAAAACTAAAGCTCATAATATTTGACTTTAACAGCACATAAATGCTGTATTATGTATTTTATAAATTGCCTTTGTTTATCGTAGCACTTACTGCGATTAATTTCATTCCCTTGTGACATAGTACATTTCATATTTATGACGTGTAATCTTAGAAAGAAGCTTCCTTACGAAAACTTCCGATTGCAGAAAATGCATCCGATTGCATATTTTAAATAACTATGACTGTAAGATGATATGAGAAAACAATTTATTTAAACATGCTTTCATTAAATAGGTTAAATGGTGTAAGTCACGAATTTTGGAAAAAATTGCATTTTAATATCTCAATGAGATTTATAGATATACTGACGAATTTCTTTTTTGTTTATTTCAGGAATGGATAATGAAACATTTCCTAATAAGAAATTTTAAAGTACGAAAGCCGTATAAAAATTTTCTTTTTGTATTTTCTCTAATAGATCCCAACCCAAATTTGGACCTTTTTTTCTGAAACTTTGTAAGTGGAAGTACTGGCCGAGAAGAAATATTTTAGGAGATAGAGTGTTGTTTCTATATTTGTGATTCAACCACTTAAAGTTAATTTACTACTATATTTGCAATAATATTTTAATACATAAAGACTAAGACTATTCCTTATTTTTGTACTTTTACTGTATGTTATATGTAAAAAGAATTTAATGACAAGGTTCAGGAAAATGAATTCATCGTAAGAAAATATTAATTTTTTATTGAAAAAAGAATACTAATGTGCGATTATGGAAACACGATTCAAAATAATCAAGCAACATCTTATCGAATATGCTGAAACAAATTACAGATTTTCCATGTGTTCATCGATTTAGGATTCTTAAATCTTTCCGAAAATCATATTTCCAAAGAAATTCGATTACTAGATATTTTATCTAAACAGAACAGACCGTATTTAGCGTGTTGATATAACGTTGCTCTTATTCAACATAAAAAATGGAGAATAAGGGTGTTGCTCTGATTAATGGAACATTGTTTGTAAAAAAATCTCATAACTATTTTTTATGGAATCAAAAATTTTAAATTGAACAAACAAAACAAACTATGATACGGAGATCATTTTCTAAATTAAACATTTTTCGATAGAAAATTGAATTTATAAAAATACTTTCTATTAAGAAACTAAATAATTCTAAAAAACAGCTTTATCTGAAATTATTGCACACTGTTTTCTTAATTCAAATTTTTTAACTTACTGTTTCGACGAATTTGTGATATAAAAAAATTTCTATTTCTCGGCGCGCCTCAAAAGTTGCACCATCGGGCGCGTTGTATCTGACAGATACAATCTGTATTTCGCATCATATATTGTTTACAAATGAGTTTTAAAATATTATTCATCGTCAGTTTCTTCAAACTGTGCAGAATCTTCATTGTCATCGCTAAATAAAATTTTATGGGCGATTTCTATGTTTTTAGGGTTATTCAAATCCAAAAACCTTTTAGTATTTATCATTTCGAAGCCGAAAGTTAAGCAGGTGAGACTGAGGTATTCACGTATTCTAACCTAGTATCAGTGGGAAACTAACTACAAACGCTATCGGGCGCATGTGTCTAATAGATACAAATCGTTAACAAAGCACGAAACCGAAAATTCCTATCGACAAAAATTTGAAACCACTCCATTCTAGGGACGGAAATGACCGGAAGAACAGATACTGTGAAGGTCAAGGTCGTGAAACTCCCTTTTCTTTTCGAAAACGACGAATTTCTTACGCATTTATCTCTCAGATACATCGCGCCCGATGGAGTGTTAATAAGGGAATTGTTTGCTTTTATTTTTTCATAATATTCATAACGAATTGGATTCTTATTGAAAAACTTTTAGTCCTTTAGTATCAGTTAAATTTCTTAATTAAAACTATATATGCAATAAAATATAAAAACACAAAAATTGGGCGATTTCATTCTTTTTTTTTAAATTCTGATTGTGTTTTATATGTAGGAAACAAATTAATGATATGGTACAGTAAAATTAATTTAACAGAAGTAAATATTAAATGTTTAAAAACAACAACAAAACTAGTGTACGATTATGGAGTAATAACTAAAAATATTTAAAAAACAACTTATCGAATATGCTCAAACGAATTAAATATATACGAATTGAATATTTCCAACTAAGCGAAAAATTGACCAGGCTCTGAATCGAACCTAGATACTTGGCTTAGAAGGTCAATGCTTTACCTGTTAAGCCACCTGAGCGATAGCCAGGTGGGATTTTTCGCTCAGATAACCTTATTGGTCGTAACATCTGGTCTGTCATTTAGACAGCTCAACAGAATAGATCGCAGGTAATGGAGCTCCATAAGACGATGGGTACGTAGATTATCTGAGCGAAAAATCCCAGCTGGCTATCGCCCAGGTAGTTTAACAGGTAAAGCATTGGCTTTGTAAGCCAAGTATCTGGGTTCGATTCCCAGCCTGGTCAATTTTTCTCTCAGTTGGAAATATTCAAATCGTATGATTACTTTACCAATCAGTTAGATTGTGTTGAAAATAATGGAATTAAAGATATTTCATATATACACATCGATTTAGGATTTTACAAGCTCTTCGAAAATCATATTTCCAAACAAATTTGATTAGTGGATATTTTATCTAAACATAACAGACCATTTTCGGCACGTTGATATAAAGTTGCTGCAATTGAATATAAACAATCGGGAATAGGGATGTTGCCTTTATGAATGCTATATAGTTTGGAGAAAAATCCCATCTTTTTTTATGGAATCAAGAATTTTTAAAAGCACAAATAAAATAATATCACATACGAAGCTTATTTTATAAATTAAACATTTTTGATAGAAAATTGAATTTACAAAAGTGCTTTTCATTTTAAAAAACGACTTTATCTGAAATTATTTTACACTACCTCCTTAATTTTAATTACTGGATTTATTTTTTTTTTCAAAGAATTCATAACATAAGATATACATTTTTAATAAGGGAGTTATTTGCTGCTGTTTTTTTCTAATATTTATAAGGAATTACACTATTATTGAAAAACTTTTTAAATCTCTATAATTAATTAAAATTTTCAATGAATACTATATCGGCAATAAAATGTAATAGGTAAAGATTGTGTGGTTTCCTTTTTTTTCTTACTCTAACTGTGTTTTTATGTATACGAAAAATAATGATAAGGTACTTAAAAATTAATTTAGCAGGAACAAATATAAAACTTTTAAAAACGAAAAAAAACCACTAGTGTGCTATTATGAAGAAACAGCTCAAAATATTCAATCAACATCTCATCGAACGTGTTTAAACGAATTAAAGATTTTCCATACATTCATCGATTTAGGATTTTACAATATTTTTGAAAGGTATATTTTCAAATAAATTCGTGTAATGCATATTTTATCTAAACAGAACAGACACTTATTGGCGTGTTGGTATAATTTTGCTGTAATTCAATATAACCAATGGGGAATAGGGAAGTTCCTTTAGGCTAATTCCATGGGTTCTGTAGTGTAAGTCACACAACTTATTAATTGATATACTTGTTAGCCACCGTTATTTTCGAAAAGTCTGCTTGGCCTTATTCAATTAATGAGAATGTGCCAATAAAATTAATCACATTTTTTTCGTTCTATAATACTGGTAGCCAAAAATCGTAGCCCGTGACTTACACTACAAATTCTCATGGAAATAGCCTTTAATTAATGGTACATAGTTTAAAGAAGACTCCGATAACTATTTATTTTACGGGATTGAAAATTTACAAAAGAATAACCAATACAAAATCAGATACAAAGGTCATTTTATAAATTAAAAAAAATTTGATAGAAAACTGAATTTATAAAAAATACTTCCTGTTTAAAAAACAACTTTATCTGAAATTACTTTACGCTGTATTCTTAATATAAAGAATAAGTTTAATATAATTTAAAATACCGTATTTACTCGTGTATAGGGCGCATACGTGTATAAGACGCACCCCTACTTTAGAAGTAAAAATGGCGATTTCTAATAATATCGTGTATAACGTGCACCATAAATTTGATACGCTAATGAAGAATGACCAAATGAATTTCAGTAAAATAAAAGTCGAAACAAACATTACACCAGACCAGAAAACAGAACGAAAATGCATTTGTAGACTTCGGGTTCTAAGAGAATGACGGGAAATAGGAACGAGTGACGGTAAAGGGAATTGCTAATTAGCGTTTAGATAATGGCATTAGCTCTGTTGTATAAAAAACTGCAGGGAATGAAATAAATGTTCAGTATTACTTCAATTAAGGAACATTTTTCCAATTTTAATATCTTCTTTGAATAATTTTTTGTTTCATATGTATATCGTTCGACTGCATCCAACAGTAAAAAATTATTCCGTGTATAAGGCGCACCTATGAGTTTTGCCCTATTTTTGGGGGGAAAAAGTGCGCCTTATACACGAGTAAATACGGTAATTAATAATGTATAAATTTACTATAATTATAATTTAAGCTGTTTCAATGAATTCATAACGTATTTTTTTAACAATAGGATTATTTCCAATTGGTTTTTGTAAACTTATAAGGATTTGGATTCTTACTGAAAAACTAATTAATCCTTTATTATTACTTAAAATTATTAATTAATGCTATATCTGCAATAAAATATTAAAACACAAAGATTGGGCGTTTCTTTTTAAAAAAAACCCTGTGTGTTACATTTAAGAAATGAAATAATGATAAGGTACAGAAAAATAATTTTAGATGAGCTAATATTAAACTTTTAAAAACAAAAAAATACTAGTGTACGATCTTGAAGAAACACCTCAAAATAGTCAAGAAACATCGTATCGAATATGTTGAAACGAATTAAAGATTTTCCATGTACTTATCGATTTAGGATTTTACAATTTTTCCGAAAGTCATATTTCCAAACAAATTCGATTACTGGATGTTTTATCGAAACAGAACAGACCATTTTTGGCGTGTTGATTTAATGTTGCTGTAATTCAATATAACCAATAGGGAATAAGGACGTTACTCTGATTAATGGTACGTAGTTTTAAGAAAAATCTCATAACTATTTTTTATGGAACGGAGAATTTACAAAAGAGCAAATAAAACAAAATCAGATACGAAATTCATTTTATAAATTAAACATTTTTCGATAAAAATTTTAATTTACAAACATGCTTTTTTTAAAAAAAGCAGTTTTATCTGAAATTATTTTATACCATCTGTTCAATTTAAATTATTGGATTTACTGTTTAAAAGAATTCATATCATAAAATCTTCTTTTTTTCTCAATAAGGGAATTATTTGCTGATGTTTTTTGTAATATTTAAAGGAATTAAATTCTTATTGAAAAACATTTTTTTATCCTCTGTCATTACTTAAAAGTATTAATTAATACTATACTGCAATAAAATAAATATACGTAAATATTGGATTTTTTTTCTTACTGTGACTGGCTTTCATACGTAGAAAAAATTAGTGATAAGGTACAGAAAAATTAGTTTAACAGGATCAAATATTAATCGTTTAAAAACGAAAGAAAAAAAAGTAGAGTGTGATTACGAAAATACAACGCAAAATGATCAAACAACATCTTATCAAATATGCTCATTTACGAATTAAAGATTTTTTCATATACTTATCGATTTAGGATTTTAAAATATTTTCGAAAGGTATATTTTAAACAAATTCGATTACTGGATATTTTATCTAAACCGTTTGACTGTTTGACTGTTTTTAGCGTATTGATAAAATGTTGCTGTAATTCAATATAACCAATGGGGGAATAGGGATGTTGCTCTGATTAATGGCACATAATTTTAAGAAGAATCCCATAATTGTTATTTTATGGAATCGAAAATTTACAAAAGAACAAATAAAACAATATCAGACACAAAGCTCATTTTATAAAATGAAAATTTTTTTATATAAAAATTTAACTTAGAAAAGAATTTTCAATTTAAAATATAAATTTTTTTGAAGAATTTTTAAACAAATTTTTTAATTTGAAATATTGAATTCATTGTTTTAACGAATTCATAACGTAAGATTTTTTTTAATTATCAGTTAAATAATTCTGTTTAATCCAGTGAAAACTAAAATAATTAGATTTCAAACGAAAAAAATATGTTGATGTTTTGCAAACGTTAATTTCAAAATATATTTACAATAACTATTATTTCAAAAAGCGAATAAATGACAAAGGAAAATTCTTAAAATTAAAACTTTTAACATATTTTTATTGACAAAACTGTCAAAACATTTCACGGTAGTTTTACACATTATTAATAATTTTAGTTGGCTTTGATTAGATTCAAACGGTAGAATATATTTTTATTTAAATTTCTTTGAATATTTTAAACCATCATCACATATCCAAAAAGTCTAAGTAAATTAAAATTTTAGAAACCGATTTAACGTATTTACGTTAATTTCGTTATTTCGTACGTTATTTCGTATAACTTGCACTCTCGTGTAATTTACGCAAACCTTATTTTTGAAATAATATGTTCACCAAAAATATTCGTGTAATTTTTGCACTCGATACATTTAAATAAAAATCTCTAAGAAATTTAATTTAAAAAAGCGTATAGTTTTCAGATGAAACATTTGAGATTAGTTTAAAATAGTAGAAAATTTCAAGTTAGTCTTGCCGAATACATTTTACGGGTGTTAAAACTCCGTTGAGGAAAATTATATAAAAATCTTCGTGCCATTATCTAGTTATTCTTCGCCACGATCGGCACTAGATGCATTCTAGCACCTGAACACATAAGCGAGTTTTGGTATCACGCTGGAATTTCACTATGATGTTTTATTATTATTATTATTATTTGTACATTATTGAATTATAACTTTGGAATTTCAGATATACTTAATAGACTTCAAGTTAGGATTCTGCACGGGCACGGCTTTCAGATCGTGACCAGTTAACCCATAATAAAGTACGTTTGGTTGTTCTACAAATTAAAAGTTCGGCCCAAGCCCGAATCGGTTCGGTATAAAAGTTAAAAGTTTACCCCCCAGCTCTCTAGAAAAGTTAGAACTCCAGCACAAGCCCAGCCCAGTAGGCCCAAGCCCGACTCGCTGTAGAAGTTAAAAGTCCGGTCCAAGGCCGACAAGCCATTACACAGGAATTATTGTCCTTTATACTGGCTTGAAAGAAGTTAAAATTTCGATCAATTCCTATTTTAATTCATCAAAACTTAATTTTTGTTACGATATGTTTAAAAATTGTTTCGTACCATAAATTATCATCAAAAATTTATACTTTAGCCATTTGTTTTCGGTTTTATATTGTTAATTTTTAAGGAAGCGCCCTAGGCCGCAATATTTATTTTTAATGGATCTCTATTAGTAGGAAATATTCCAGTTATTATTAATATCATTAATCTTTTCAGATTTCTATTGTAGTATATACGTAGTAGTACTGTTACACTCTCTTTTCATTATCAGAGATGTGTTACAAAAATATTCATGACAAGGAATGAAGTTGCTTTACAACTAGGTATCCACTGAATGCATCAGGAGAAAATTACCATATTATTTTTTCAATAAATTATAGAGCGGTTGAACATAAAAATAATGCCTGTCATGGTCCTTAATAGAAGTGATAACACATGTAGAGCAGCACATCTTGCATATTTCAAATAATTCGTCATTCTGTATAATTATTTGATAGAATTGCACAAATACGAAATGTATTTCCATGAAATATGAAAAAAAAAACAAGTGGGTAAGTATGATCGCAGATCGCACAGAGAATTTCGTTTAATATTTCTTTCAAAACAACTTATCTTTTAATAAATGAATCCAAACCTATTAATTTATAATTATTAAATTCTTACACAGATGGTAGCACCAAGATATTTGTTTTTCAAATACTTGTAAGATGAAGTTATTTATTTAAAAATTTTCAAATCAAATTATTTAAATATAATCCCAAATTTTCACTTTTTTGAAAATCCGAAATTAAAAAAGTAGCAGAGATATATATAGAATTTCAAATTTCTAAAAGCGGAAAAGAGTTGTTTCAAATTCAATTTAAAATGGTAAACCATTATCAAATCGCAAATGTTAATATATATATATATATATATATATTATGAATGTCAGATGAACGAAATCCTAATAACGTAAATAATTAAATTGATTAAAAATATGAAATTCTTCATATTAATGCCATCTTGATAAGAAAATTTCAAGTTCCGGGATCGGGTTTCAAACTAAGAATCTTCTATTTACTAGCAAGACGCTTTAAATCCAAGCTACGATGTCAATAGGAAAATGATTTCAACGTTGAAATCATGGTTCTACTTTAAAATTTAACCTCTTCAGTCCTGGATTACCCATTTGAGTACATTAAAGAAAAAGGCAAAATTAACTCCAAAAAATTATAATAAATGCATATTTTTTTGCTAACGCTATTTAGATACATCACAGTGTCCTATATTACCAATAGATGTGCTACACGTTTAAAGAAGGATGAACCATGTGACTTTGAAAATGAGACATTTCCAAAATAGAAGACATGAGCAATTTACCAACGACTTCACGCCAAAGTATGTGAATAATACAAATTTGTGATAAATTTAAAAAAATTATTCAATTTTTTATAAATTATAATGCTTCAAGAATGATTTGGAGTTGATTATAAATGTTGTTGACATGTGCATGGATGTTGAAAACATGTGTAAATATGTTGTACCCATTTGGGTACAATGGGTCTTTACTATACATTTCCGGCTAAAGAAACTAATTTTCTGTGTAACTATTGTGTACACTTGGTTATTAACAATTTGTTTTAGGAATAAATAAATTATTTGATTTAGTCTTACGAAACAACTTAAGAGGACTTTTTTCATTTTTTCAAATAATATGAATATATACTGAATTTACTGCTAAAATATGTCATGCATTTTAGTAACTTTAAAAATTTCTAACACGTTTGAAATGTTGTGCAGTATTTAGTATTCTAAAAGCTTGCATGTATTAGTAAAAAAAAAAAATCTTCACTCATACCATGAGTGAGATATGCAATGCAAAGAGATATGTTCTTCCTTGTGCGATCAAATTTACACTTTGCTGATTTTGTAATACATTCTCCTGATACCGAAGATTGCCTATGAACAGTACGTACCTTACTAAATGTAGTCAGAAATGCCTGTCTTAAATTTCCCAGGACAAAATTTAACTCAATTGATGTGCAAAAGATCCCGTTTGGAGGGAAATGAGGTTTCCATCAATATCTTCCTTCGAAGCCCAACATCTGAAATATAAAATTTTTGTTCTTGCCTCAAGGGATGGTGTAGTACTGGATTTTCTCTTGTACACAGAAAAAAATGCCGTACTTGTAGAAGCTATGAAAGACTTACAGCTTGGTGGAGCAGTTGTCAAATACTACTACTACTACTACTACTACTATTACTATTACTACTACTACTACTACTACTAATAATAATAATAATAATAATAATAATAATAATAATAATAATAATAATAATAACTGAGATTGTACCCGTAAATGAAAGTAGAGTTATATACACTGACAGATATTTCACTGTAGTGAAAACAGCTGAACATCTTCTTTCAAAGGGAATTCTGTGCCCTGGGATAGTCATGGCTAATAGAGTAGGTAATGTTGCAAACAAAATGCATGCTGTGAAAGACAGTGAAATGACACGTGGTGAGTGGACTGAGTTTGCTAGATCAGATAATAAAATTGTGGTGTTGAAATGGAAGTACAAGAAACATGTGCATATGATGTCCACCTCATATGGAAGTGAGTCTCGTGATACAAGTAAGCGCTGGTGTAAAGATAAAAAAGCCAAGGTTGGTTACAAGCCTGGTTACAAACAGACCAGCTATAATAAGAATGTATGAAGCACATTTGGGTGAAATCAATCTAAACGATAGGTTCATTGATGCGAACACGTAAGTAGCCAATTCGGATCTCCTCTCACTTTCTCGACTTAATTACCGTAAATATTTGGGTTTTGTGTATAAGAGATTATAGATCCTTCAATATTCCGAAAAGAGATCAAATGAGTTTACTCGAATTTTGTCTTTACATTGCTGAAGTCCTTATAAAATGTGAAAAGGAAAAGTCTGCTGTTGGAAGACCACGAAAATCAGAGCAATCATCCAATGAATCTACATCTTCTAAAAAAAGAAGAATAACCATGTCTATTCCCAAAAAAGAAGTTCTCTGTGATGAATTTGGACATTGGTCAGAATCTGTTGCTAAGGTATATTAATCTCGATGGCGCATGGAAGGATGCAAAGGAAAATCAAGAATAAAATGTGTGAACTGTAATCTATTTCTTTTTCTTCAGATTAACAACTATTTCAAAAAATTCCATAATAAATGGTATATTATTAGAAGATTATTATTACAAGGTATGCATAGTATTTCAAGATATGTGTAGTATATGTATAGTATATATATTATAGTAGCAAGATATGTATTACAATTACTGCGAGATATGTATAATATTTTGGCACAATACATAACTTTAGGTAAAAAATCTTTTAAGTTGTTTAAATTGATATATTTTTTTAACAATAAATAGGTCTATTTATTGTAAAACAAAATTGGTCTTATTTATTTAAAGAATGACACTTTTACTCAATTGTGACCTGATGTACCCATATAAGGACATAAATTTTAACTATTTTAAAATTTTAAAAATGAAAAACTAATTTTATTTTCTTTTTTCTAACCCTAAAAGCGTCATAATTTGCTAATAAAATAATTTTTCTATGCAGTAGATTTTTTTCGAGACTTTAAGAGGTTAAGAAGTGAAACTGAATGGGTGACATTTAAAAGAAATATTTACCGTATTTACTCGTGTATAAGGCGCAATTTTTTCCAAAAAATCAGGGTAAAACTCCTAGATGCGCCTTATACACGGATTATTTTTTTTTTACTTTTGGATACAGTCGAACGATATACATATGAAACAAGAAATTATTCAAAGAAGATATTAAAACTCAGAAAATGTAAATAATTGAAGTATTACTGCATATTTATTTCATTCCTTGCAGTTTTTTATACAAAAGAGCTAATGACATTATCTAAACGCCAAATAGCAATTCTCTTTACCGTCACACATTCCTATTTCCCGTCATTCTCTTACAACCCAAGGTCTAAAAATGCATTTTCGTCTTGTTTTCTGGTCACGTGCAATGTTTGTTTCGACTTTTTTTTTATATTTATTTTTATTTTTATTTTTTTACTGAAATTTATCTGGTCGTTCTTCATTAGGGTATCAAATTTATGGTGCGCGCTATATACGAGATTTTTAAAAATCGCTATTTTTACTTGTAAAGTATGGATGCGTCTTATACTCGCGTGCGCCCTATACACGAGTAAGTACGTAATGAAAATAATAGACTTTTTAAAAATTTTATGATTTATCGTGTGATACGAGGTATCTAGCTGTAGGGGCTGTGCATATATAAAATAATCAACTTTCAGGTAAATTTCAACTTCCTTTCCCCCTTCCAATGTCATTCGTTATCATTCCTGGACCCCCCCCCCACACACACACATCCATACTGATATCGTTATCATCTCTATTGTTGTTGTTTTTTATATCTTTTAAACTTATCTCTTTTGGAGATAAGAGGAGGTGTAGGTATTGGAGTGGTATACAAAACTGGTTACATTTATTTTTAGCATACTTTATTGATTCAAGTGAAGAGAAGTCAACAAAATACCACTTTATATCACATAACACTCAAGAAATATTGTTATTATTTTAAAGTATTTTATAATAGCTTTTTTGTTAGGTAATGCACTCAACAGGAACAATATCTGTTGCACTTGCCCTGCACGAAAGAGGAAGGGGAGAAGTTGGAAATGTTGACCAATAAAACAAGTGGGCAGCATTATTTCACTTTCTCTATTATTTATTAATATACACAAGTTTTATTTCAAAAATACTGCAAATGTAAAACACAAGCTTCACATATGGTTTTTAGAATAGTGATTGCATATGCACGCACATATAAATCACAAGCTTCACATATGGGTTTTCGAATAGTAATTGTATATGCACCCAAATATGAAGAAGAAAAAGAAAGTCAAATGCTGGTGTATTCCATACTTTCAAATTAAATATTTTTATAATAATTGGGTTATTTTAATAAAAACTTCGTATTTTCATAAAAATAGATAACAGACTCGAAAACGATAACATACTATTTTAAATTGATAAACATGTTACAAATTAAAAAAAGAAAACTTTTGTTGGATCAAAAGTAATATCGATATTAAAATATAAACCTGCCCTCTTCCCGTTGCGATATCTTTTGCCAGAATTCCCTCCATTTTTAAATGAAAATATGATATTTGTATAGCCACTGTACACAAAATTTGAAGTCACTGACTTATGTAATTTTTGTATACGGATTCTGCGACGGTCGGACAGACAGAAGACAGAGTCAAAAAGGGTTTCGTCAGACGAACGAAATCTTAAAAATTACAATTAAATTTTAAAACAGTTTTCATACTGCTTCTGATTTGCAGATAAAAATAAAAGTGGAAATGGAATCTCAAGTTAGTATTTGCTCTGTAATTAAATTTCTTATTAAGTATAGCATGCAATAAGATTCAGAACTCGTCACTGTTGAAATATGCGAAAATTTACTGCAACTAAAAGTAGAATATATTCCCAGAAATGTCCTAAGATAAATAAAGTTCATCCTAAATATTTAAGTGATTAATAGTTTCAAAAGCTTCCACAAAAATAATTAAAACTAAACAAATGCTCAGACAAAATATTAATTTTGGCTTTATTCTGCGTTTAGTTTATTAGCTTATTATCTTAGCTTTTCTATGCCAAACATTATTTTAAATGAAACAAAGGACTAGAAAAGAACGAATGGGTGACAGGAATTCTATATCATTTTAAATTAAATTTGTTAACCATGAGTTTAGAACGATATACAATACACAAAATAACAAATACTTATCAGGAAATTCTTAAGTTTGAGAAATTGTTAATTAAAAGTTAAGAAAATAAATTTAAAAAAAGGGAAACATAATGGAAAATTTTTCGTTAAAATGCCGTAAAATTTTAAGTATTTCAAATATAATTGTTATAAAACCTAAACATAAGTGCTTGGAAATTCTTATAAATATTGTCTATAAAAATGAAAATGTCGTTTTTAATGACATCTTTTGGTGCGTTTGTAATTGTATAAATACGTAGCACCTATAGTCGTTGTTCTATCCGTCCGTCACGCTTGTAACAGAACCCTCATGGCTTGCATGGTCACAGTGACGTCACAATGACGTCACTGTGAGTCACTTTGGTCACATAATATCTGTGACCAAAATGCCACCACTCAGTGAAGTCACATTGTGACTGAGATGTGACTTTAATAAAATTTTTTAGAAAATTATAAATATTCTTCAAAACATGTTATTTACTTTAAAAAACATGTTTCTGGCAATTTAAATATCGCTGCTTTTGTCACAGTTTCGTCACAATGTTAATGTCAAATTAGTCACAAATGACACATTTTTCACAAATTTGTCACATTGTGACCACTTTGTGAAACGTCACAAACGAGCTCTAAAACGGCCATAACGACTTCACATTTCAGTCACTGTGACTTCACATCGACGTCACGTGACGTTACATCGACAATCGATGGTCACAAAATCACAATGTGACTTCACAACGACGTCGCAGTGACGTCACCATGCCTTACGGAAAAAAAAACTATCCACCTGAATCATTCAAAATTTAAAATACATAATTGCAGCAAAATTTTGTCTAGTCATTTCAAATGTTATGAAAATCGGATGTATAGTTTCATTTAACAGGAACAATTATAAACAGTCCGTTATATTACGGCGAATGGGAAATAATAGTTTGAATTGCATTTTAATAGTGCTGCACACTTTCGAACACAATAAAACTGATATGCATCTACCGGGTGTCCCAAAAATTACTGATGGATTTTAAAATTCAATAATTTGCAAACAGTGACAGCTATTTAAAAAATTTTTGCAGGTGGGTTATGTATAATGTCAGGAGATTTTTTACCGTAATTTTTTATTTTATTTCGAATTTCAAACAATAGGTGGCGCTGACGGTGATTGAAGGCCAGGTCGACGCTTCACTCGGCACCGATCACCTGGCCTTCAATCGCCGTCAGCGCCACCTATTGTTTGAAATTCGAACTAAAATAAAAAATTACGGTAAAAAAACTCCTGACATTATACATAACCCTCCTGCAAAAACTTTTTAAATAGCTGTCACTGTTTGCAAGTTATTGAATTTTAAAATCCATAAGTCATTTTTGGGACACCCGGTATGAAGTACATACTAAAATATACATTCTGTGAAACCTGTTGTGAAAAGAATGTTTGTTATTAATTTACAATACCACGCAAAGACATTCCGATACATAAGATTATACGAAGAAACATTGTTTGTGTCGCGTTTTATTTATATTAAACTATTTCACATTTTATGAAATTGATATACGTTGCTGAGGTAAACTACAAGTTACTTCCTGTAGGATAGAAAACGGATAGTATTTACAGGGACACACAAAATATTTCGAATGCTCTACTGTATGTTAAATACTGTATAGTATTACACAAAGATCTGAATATTTTTCAAAATTTTGTCACAATTCGAACGCACTCTGTCTGTTGACGTGCAATTTCCAACTTATTAGCTTATTAATGCAACTTTAAACAAGTTGGAAATTGCACGTGAATCGTAGCAAATGAGGTGCGTTCGTACGATAACGAAGTTTTAAAAATATTCAGATCTCGATGATATAGTAGAGCGTACATCGGATGCAGTATAGTAGTCGAAATCTTTGTGTTCCTGTAAATATGCAGGGAGTAATTTTTATTATATTTCATTAACGTATATCTTATTCATAAAATGTGAAGTAGTTTAATATAATTAAAACACGCCCCAAACAATGTTTCCCCGTATAACATTATTTAGTGGAATACATTTGTGTGGCCCTGTAATTCAATAATAAGTATTCTCTGCACCCCAGATTGTACACAATGTAGATTTTAGTACATACATCATAGATTCATGTCAATTATATTATGTTCAAATGAGTGTAACACCATTAAAATGCATTTGAAACATTTTTTCCCATTGATCGTAACGTAACGGAATACTTTTGATTGTCCCTGTAATTGATCTATGCATCCGATTTTCATAACATTTGAAATGACTCGACAAAATTATGTAATAATTAAACGTTTTAAATTTCAAACGATTAAAATGCATTTGAAACTTTTTTTCCCATTGATTGTAATGTAACGGAATACTTTTGATTGTCCCTGTAACTCATCTATGCATCCGATTTCATAACATTTGAAATGACTCGACAAAATTATGTAATAAATATACATTTTAAATTTCAAACGATCAAAATGCATTTGAAACTTTTTTCCCCATTGACGTAATGTAACGGAATCCTTTTGATTGTCCCTGTAATTGATCTATCCATCCGCTTTTTCATAAAATTTGAAATGACTCGACAAAATTATGTAATAATTATATATTTTAAATTTCAAACGATTCGGTTGGATAGTTTTTGCGTTGTTATATGCGAACGGACAGACGGACAGACAGACGGACAGACGGACGGACGGAGCGACAAAGATAGGTGCTACGTATTTACATAATTACGAACGCACCTAAAAAGAGTTAAAATTATTTTGACTAGAGCGTTTATCTCTGTTTATTTATTATACTAATTGAAATTTTTACTGACAATTCAGGAAGAAAAAAAAAATAAAAAAATTACCTTTCGAATTTTTTTTTTTTTTTTTTTTTTTTTTTTTTAACGAAAGAATTTATTTTTTTTCATTAGACACTAAAGTGTTAGTTATGCTTTAAACCATAGGTTCCCAACCTTTTCTAGTTCACCGCCCCCTTTACAAGATAAAAAAATGCCAACGCCCCCTCTTCCATGATAGATGATTATAGAAAATGGTAAAAAATTATTGCATATTATCTATATTATATTTGTCTGTTAATCTATTAATCAAAGTAGAAGTTAATTAAAATGACCATCAAATGTAGTAAAACATTGAAAAATAAACAAAAAATTCCAAGATTCCAATTTCTTCAACATAAGTCACAAATTGTCTGGTTCAAAGATGCATGTTCCTTTTCTTAGACAGTAAATTAGCTACTGCACGGAACCCTCTTTCAGCTAAATCTGATGAAAGGACAGCAGTTAAAATTTTATGTACTCTCCCTCACAATCCAGATTAGAGAGCTGTAAGTTTTTGAAGTTGGAACTCTTGGTATCCAATTCTGAATTTTACTTATAGTTCTCGTTTGCTGCGAGTTCCACGATTTCCTCCTCCAAATATATGATACTGCTGAAGCTGCATTTGCGAAAGGATCTAAATACCAACTTGGTATAATCATGCGTCATGTTGACAGTAAGTGAGTATATATTCTTGTTTTCACAGACTGAGAATAATCTTTGAATTTGGACGTGTTCTTTTCTACTTAGATTCAGTGGCGCAGCCAGAATTCGGCTCTAAGAGGGAGTTTCTGATAAAAACTCTTGAGTTTCTGAAAAAGGTTATTTGAATCGCCGGTTAATAGAATCAGTACTAATTAGAATATTTACTGTATAATACTTAAACTTAAAAAAGCGTCTGTGTGGCCGGAAATCTTTTTTTTTTTTTTTTTTTTTTTTTTTTTTTTTGCATGAAGCATCTAAGAAAAGTAATTTAGTTCAAATAACCAATTTTTACTTAACTGATTCATGTAATATGCACTTTCACAATTTTAAGTGGAATTTAAGTCAGATGCAATGTGATAGTGAAAACTGCACTACAAAGTAAAACAAGTGTTTCAATTTGCTGTGAAATGATTTTCACTATAAATTTGGCAAAACATCCTGTCATTCAATGAATTTCAACTATTTCTATTGATAGCTCTAATAAAGTAATGAAGCGATGTATACAGCTGCTCATTCCAAATTTTGAAGCCAACTGCTGATCGTGTGTAACGGAATGTACAGAGAGTACATTTAGTACTGCTTATTTAAAATGTGTTAATGAAACCCTCCTGATGTCTCGTCGTTCTCCGAGCAACATCAATAGCAAGTGACAAAATATGATGAAGAATTTATTTCTCTTGGGCTAACTTCGTAATATTAAATATCGATTCTCTCTTTGTATTAGTCTCCAAATTTTTAGCAAATAGTAACTCTTGATTTTTTTCCTTTTATAAGTTTTTGTTATTTGGTAACGCTGATCCATGCAGATGAATGGAAAATTTGCTGGTCTTAAAGTAATAGCATAATGATATTTCAATGGTTTTAGCCATCTATTCCTCTTTGTATCGAATTATTACTCAGGATTTTTTCTATTGATATCAGGCGATTTCTTATGACGGAAAATAGATTTTATTAGCTCTTTGACTACTGGCAAGATAAATTTATCTCCGACTGTGTGCAATTTTAATACTTTTGTTATTAAAATTATAATGATATATGAGGCTCGTATAGTCTGTCATCTTCTTGTTTAGAAGATGACTTAAAAAGGTTTGCTATAGTTGACTATTTTAATTTTTTTCTTTTCCAGCCTTTGAACTTGTCAGATGTGGCAGTCCCAAAACTTTCCTCTATCGCATAAATATTAATACTTCAAAATTCGCTATCACACTGTCGAAATTAAATGGCAATCTGTGTCCACCATGCAGATTCTAAGGGTATGAAATTCCGTGGATTAGTTCTTGACTAAAGTAGTCCTTGAATAGGACAACTGCGACTGTCGAGAAAAATGCAGAATAAAAGCGCCACCTGCTACTCAATTTGCACCAAAACATAATCAGCAATAATATTTATCAAGGTAAATCATTGCAATCATTGCAGAGGTAAAGTTCTGTTTTTTTTTTTCTTTTGAAATCAAATTTTCTGTTCGAAAAAAGATAAACATTTTCCGATAAAATTACTTTTTTTCATTAAAATGACATGAAGTTCCTCATAATTTGATAACAAATAAACATTTGGAATGACATTCAAACTAACATAGATTTATTTAACAAAGGGACACAAAATACGTTGAAATAAATATGTATTAATTCAACGTTATATCGGGAATAAAGAGGAAGAAGAAAAATATTTCTTAAATTATAAATTTATGCAATAATTTCAACCCACATCATCGTTGCTTTCATAAGCTACCGCAAAAATTTAAACATTTGATTTCCACGTACGATAATCCTTTACTCACATCATGAAATCAAGGACTGTCCTGTTATCACGACATAAAGAAAAAATATATCATATCTCACAAAAAGGCATAGAGATACACTTGTTGCGATTTATTGGGAGGCAAAAGTTATGAAATTTAAACTCTTTTCTTCTGCAGATATGCACAGTCACAATTTATCTTAACATTGATCAGCAAAATATTTTAATCAAACTTTGTATTATTTTGATAGTTCAAAATTTATTGAAAACAATTTTAAAGCTATTTCGATCGATTAAACAGTGTTTTAAAATTGTATATCATGTGGCATTGCTTAATTTGAATCAAGTTCTAAACTCCATTTATAAAAACTGTCAGTTATATTTTTATAGAAATCAGTTTTATACTATCCAGTATTCGGATTATATTTATAGTTTTATTTTATCAATTATCTTCATGTATAGTTACGTTGTTTAACACATTATTAATATTAAAAAAGTAAAAATTATCAAATATCTTTGACATAGTACTCCGTGCAGTAGCGATTCAACCTCAAATGTAGGAAAATTTTCTTGAGATTTAATTTTGTGGGCAAAAAAATTCTTGGAAATATGAAGCAGTTGATGGAGAATTTATAGGTTTTTTGCGCGGTTTTTTTAAAAACGCAATGTAATTACACCTTTATAATTATAATATAAATATAAATATACCTTTACAATGTTTTAGGCACGCTATCTTTTTCCTCACACCTGATAGTTATTGTTAAAGGTAATGTTTACTATAATTTACAATAAATGGATATTTTAGATGATTTATTAATTTATCTTGCAGATTATATCTAAAAATTCTAATTTTTTAGATTAATGTGTTCTCAACGCAATTTGGACAATTTTGTGTGTGTGTGTGTTTTATGCATTTCAAATATTACCTTCCTTCTCAGGTATCTTTACAAATTTTAGAATTTCTCTGATTTCGACATTTTTTTAATGATAATTTTTTTACATTAAAATTTGTCCATCTAAAGACTGAGTGGTAGTATTTCGCTGTTTTGTGTATTGTTTATAGCATAACCAACACTTTAATGTTTAATGAAAAAAGATAAATTCTTTCGAAAAAAAAAATTCGAAAGGTATTTTTTTTAATTATGTGTGATAGAGGATGAGGTAGGCGGAAAGGAAAAATTAAATTTTAACAGTTTAGAACATATGTCGGTCTCATTAAAAGTTGCAGATAAACTTCAACATACATGATTTTCTTACCGGTCTATCACATGTTGTTCTGCTAGATTTATAAAAACAATAAGGGGATAAAATGAAGCGGCAACAATAAATCAGAATTATAAATGAAATATTATGTTCAAAAATTAATAGATGATATGAGCAAAAATGAAAAAATATGCGCTATTCATTATTATCGATTTCTAAACACTGGGGAAATTTTACAACAAGAGCAATTACATTGATCTTTGCAAATACAATCGATCAAAACGTAATGAGTGTCATAACAATTTTTTTCCTAATAAAACATGTAATATTTTATATAAATAGATTTTAAAAATGCACTAAAAACCAGATTAAAATAAGAAAAAAAAATATTATCAAGAAGCATAATAATCGATAGTTATTATCTAATCTTATAATAAAATGAACTTAATTTTTTTCCTGTCTTTTTAAAAAGCATAATTTGATATTTAGAACTCGTAACAAATATTTAATTAACTTTAAAAAAAAACTTATTAATTAAATATAAGAATTTAATTTTCCTGCATAAAAAAGGACCCACCAAAAAAACTTGATAAAATACATTGCATTTTTTCCCTTTATTTTCTCCACAATAATGATATGAAATTAAAGAGAAGAAAAAATAAATTTTTATGAAGAAAAAAGAAAATTATCAGAAAGAGCGTCACAAATGAGATATAAATATTAAAATAAGTCTAGAAAAAAGGTGAATGCTGTAAATATTCACAAATTGTTCTGAAATTATTTTTTACATTATTTCCTGTCGTGAAAGTCAGAAATCTTATATATATATATATATAAATTTAATATGAGCAGGAAATTGGGGATTTTATCCTTTTTCTAGCAATAATGATAAATTACCAAGCATTAAATCTTTATTTGTTCTTAATTTTTATGGCCTAACATATTTATGAACACCTACAAGTCATGTCATAATTGTGATTATATTGTGCTGCAAAAGTCTTCAAGGAAAAAAAAAAACATTTTACATTTAATATGAGCATGAAACTGAATATTTTACAATTTTCATAGCAATAATAATAGATATCCATACATAAAAATTTTTAGTTTTTCGGTTTTACGGCCCTAATATATTTATCAGCAACTACAAGGCACATCGTAATCGTAATTATATTGTGCTGCAAGTCTTAATATATATATATATATATGCACACTTTTAACGTGAGCAGGAAATTGAGGAATCTCAGCCATATGCACATGATAAGTATTTTGTAGAATTGAACAAACATGAACAAACATCGAACAAACGAAACATGAAAAATGTTTATGCTTGAAATAATATTCATATTTTACTTTATGCGAATATTGAAGCAAACATACTACTAATTCAAATTTTTAATATATGTTGTAAAATATTAATACAAATGTACATGAATAATGCTATTTAAGGTTTTTAAAATAACAATCCCAAGTAATTTTTAGTGCTATTACTTCATATCTAAATTAAATTAATATTTTCTAAAAAAATCAGAAATATACAAAATAATACCAATTATTTTAATAACTAATGAGAAAGAATTCTACATTGGTATCCCTAAACGAATTTTTTTTTCTGAAAGAATTAATGAATACCGTTAGCATGTTTAATAATTTAAACGGAATACAGTTCTATATCTCTTTTATTTGGATAAAGAAGATGGATAAAGCTGTTTCAACATTACGGAGGCCAAACTGATAGTGTGTTGAAACCCCTTTCCGTTGATGGCTTGGCGAAAAAAGGAATTGCCAAAAAGTATTGTAACCGTGTTTTATTTTACCGCGTTTGAATTTTAATTCTGATGTGATGTAACTTTCAAAGCGAGTGATCGGCGCTATTAGTGGCTATCTGAACTAGGCATTCAGCTTGCTAACAATCAATTTCTTAGTTTTAATTTGTATCCTTGTTTTACTGCCAGAATACATGTTTCTTATTTTAATGTTTAAAAAGACGATTAGAATACGTATTGAATTTAATAGTCATCGATCTGGTACAAAGAAGTATTTAAAATCAGTCAAAAGCATTCGTGAATCTATAACGATATTTTATAGCACAATATAATAAAAATCTGGTATAATATATTTTTATAAAGGCTTAATTATTAACAGTTCACAATCATTAATTTCTTTTCCCTTTCATCGCGAATCTGTTTGAATGTAATTTGTTCCCTTGTTAATACAGGGTGTCCCAGAACTTCCTGTACAAACTTTGAGGGGTGGTAGCGACCATCGTTTGGAACCACTATTACATAGGAAAGTATGGGCGGAAACGTCGTGTTAACCCTTTCACAGCCGTGAAAATGTATACGAAACTACAAAATTTCTAATACAAAACAAACATTGACACCAGAATTTTAATATATTTTTTTCCAATTATGATGTATGTGAAATGTATCTTTTTCTTCTTTGCAAATACATTTTTCCGCGATTTCTGGTGTCATTCATATTTTTCCACATTTTAGCAATTTTCAATAGCTACTGAGATATTTTTAGATTTTAAAGAAACATACTTTTAAATTTAATTTAAATTTCAATTATTTCTTGCAATTTTTTCTGCGTAATAAAGCATTCTACACTGCTTTCCGAATTGTGTTATAACTGTTTCTTTGAACTTTTCTCGGACAAAGCACTTCCATTGCTAAAATGTGGAAAAATATGAATGACATCAGAAGTTGCGGGAAAATGTATTTGCAAAGAAGAAAAGCCAGACATTTCATTTTTCTTTGTGTTTCTTTGAACTTTTCACGGACAAAGCACTTCCGTTGCTAAAATGTGGAAAAATATGAATGACATCAGAAGTTGCGGGAAAATGTATTTGCAAAGAAGAAAAGCCAGACATTTCATTTTTCTTTGTGTTTCTTTGAACTTTTCACGGACAAAGCACTTCCGTTGCTAAAATGTGGAAAAATATGAATGACATCAGAAGTTGCGGGAAAATGTATTTGCAAAGAAGAAAAGCCAGACATTTCATTTTTCTTTGTGTTTCTTTGAACTTTTCACGGACAAAGCACTTCCGTTGCTAAAATGTGGAAAAATATGAATGACATCAGAAGTTGCGGGAAAATGTATTTGCAAAGAAGAAAAGCCAGACATTTCATTTTTCTTTGTGTTTCTTTGAGCTTTTCACGGACAAAGCACTTCCATTGCTAAAATGTGGAAAAATATGAATGACATCAGAAGTTGCGGGAAAATGTATTTGCAAAGAAGAAAAGCCAGACATTTCATTTTTCTTTGTGTTTCTTTGAACTTTTCACGGACAAAGCACTTCCGTTGCTAAAATGTGGAAAAATATGAATGACATCAGAAGTTGCGGGAAAATGTATTTGCAAAGAAGAAAAGCCAGACATTTCATTTTTCTTTGTGTTTCTTTGAACTTTTCACGGACAAAGCACTTCCATTGCTAAAATGTGGAAAAATATGAATGACATCAGAAGTTGCATTAAAATGTATTTGCAAAGAAGAAAAGCCAGACATTTCATATACATAATAAATAGAAATATCATATTGAAATTCTGTTGTCAATGTTCATTTTGTATTAAAAATTTTGTAATTTCATATACATTTTCCCTGGCTGTGAAAGGGTTAACAAGTCGTTTCCGCCCATTCTTTCCTATGTAATTGTGGTTCCAAACGATGGTCGCAACCACCCCTCAAAGTTTGTACACGAAGTTCTGGGACACCCTGTAGATAATGATACTCGATAAATATCAACCGGACTTTCAATTTATTTTGAACTTACTTCATTTAAAAAAATCGAATTTAGCGACTAGATGATACCACAACCTTTTTCCATTGCGTTTTACTCCGTCAAGACTCAACAAATACACTCTCTCACAGGATGCCCCACAAACACTCGACTTATGGCCATAAGCTGGTTTCGTTGCGGCCAGAAAGAGTTACGGCCATTTGTGACTAAACAGTATTGTGCCATAAATGACGCGCCGTTAATTGCGGCAGCGATCGTTAAGCCGCTAACGGATCGGCGATGAAAGAACTGTTGCGTTTACTTTGCCGGCCAACTTTTAAGGGTCGGTTTCTGGCTAGCATGTAACGGCCCACCATTTTGTAGAAAGCAAAGGGCTTATGTCGTTTAACCAGCATTTTTATTTAAAGAGAGGAAATGTTTTTTGTCTCCATTTCTTTCAGCGTAAGTTTAATTATTTTAAATCTGAGTTTAAATAAGCATATAAAAATTGTGCGAAATATATATTTAAAACAGTGAAATAGATGGCATATTTTTATTTAGTTTGAAAAAATTGAAAAAAAATAGAAATGGTTTTAAAAATGTATATAATATTCCAAGTATTTTTTTTTTTCAGCGACGTCTTATTACATCCATTACTCACAAAAAAAGAAAGAAAGAAAGAAATTGAATAAATATTTAAATTGATTTATAATAAATAAATAAACTCATTTAGATTGTACTTAAAGCAGTCTATCTTTCACCACTCTCAGTAATTTCAAACTTTCGCATTACACACGCAATATTATTTTTAGCCAAAAATGCGTAAATATTTCTAAAATTGGCGATTGCAGTATGTCTAAAATTGGCTTAAAAATGCAATTAATTTTTCTCTCTCTCTCTTTTTAAGGAAAGATCATAATTTTTCTTATTCAAAATGTTTGTTTGGGTGAAAGTATTTAATAAAATGTGGAATTTATTTTTTTATGCTTTAAAATGTACGTTAAACGACTTCTTTTTCACACATTCTTAAAAATTACGAATAAAATTATCTTCTCTGTAAATTTCGTATTAAAATGTATATATGTATGTTTTTATAAACACGCTGGAATGAAATTCATTTGAAAGTATTTTCCTTAATATACAAAAGCAAAATATGTCATATTGAATAGAATAACGAAAAATTTTCTTTTAAAGAAAAAAAAAACCTTTAAACGTTGAACGAATTCCAATTTGAAGAAGCATCTAATAAAAACATCTATTTAAATTCATATTTGTTCGGAAACGAATGAAATTGCAGGAGCTGTTACTCAGAAACTATGAATCGAAAGGTGGTTTATATTTTTTAGTAAATGTAAAAAATAAATAAATAAAAAATCAGCAAATACTGTTAAACTGGGTGTTTTGAATCTGTGTTCTGGATATGACTGACTACTGCGAGACAGGAGGAAAACGGTTGTTACGTGACCACAACCGCTTACATCCCAATATTTTTTTTATTTATAAGAAAATGGACAACTTATTCAATTTCAAATCGCTTTAGTTATCAGGCTAGCCAGTTGAATGCCTTTTCCTTTAAAAATGAGTCAGAAATTGCATAAATATTTAGCGTTGTTGAACAGGGAATTTGACAGTCGCCTTATAGCTGAACGAAATCTTTTGTGAAAACAAAACATTATATAAAGTTATTGTGTAAATATAGATTATATATTTAAATATTTATTATCAATATTTTATATGATATAATTCATATTTACAGTAAGCTCTGTCTAAGACGCAATCTATTGGAACAGAGAAAATTATCCATAGTAGATAATATTTCATTTTAGAGAAATTTTACTCTATGTCTATGGATTCACAAGAAGGTGATAAACTTTCAGAGTTAAACTAATATCCATCTTATACAGAGTCCGTCTTAGATAGTATACCGTATTTGTATTGTTATATTTATTTTGTTAAAAAATTAATTTCTTAAGAAGATAATTGCGAACTTAAACAAAATATTTGTTTTATTAAATTGTGATTGTTAAAAGACATTTTCATTTTCGTTAAAAGACATTTTCGTCCCCCCCCCCCCCATTTCTCAGCAGATGATGAAACTTTATAAAAGCTTTCTTTATCTTTCAAAAACAGAGGAAAAAAAATCTTGTAACAAAAAAATAAGTTTGAAAAGACATGACTGAAGACAAAAGTTTTCTTTTAAACTATTTAATTTATAATTATAGATTTTGATAAATAACAACTCGTAAAAAAATATCCCCCTAAAAACCTTTCTCTTTTTCCCAATACAACTGCTAAAAAACATTTGGTGAATACTGGAAGTAAAAGTGTTGAATACAGCTTGCGCTCAAGGTCACTATTGCCTGAGGCAAAATGGGATGACGAGATTCTAGGAATTTTGCGGGGTTGGCATTGCTATAGAGAAACTGTAATACCCTTATCATTATTCTCTGCACTGTAGTATGAGTATGTTGTTGACTTTAACGACTGCAAAAATTCTCGAAAGAATATTACCCAGATTATAAATTGTAAGTCTTACCTAGTATGTATTTATTCATTAAAATTTTATTAAATTATATTCTGAATTTTCTTTTGCATCATTGTTTTTAACATAAATTCGTTGTAAAATAATGCAAAATAAATCTATAAGACATTTTTATTAAATGCAGAATATTTACTTGTGATATATCTGACGCAAAGCAATCGCAAAAATGTGATAATTTTAATTTAATTAAAGGTTATTCTTATTGTCGCATCTTTTTTCGAAGTAATTATTTTCATTTTACGACGATGTATGTACACGTATGCGATAAACATATTGCGACTCCTTGAATAGTTTAATATGTTTATTTTGTTAAAATGTATGTTTATTTTAACATGTAAAATATGCTTTCTTTTCACACGTTAGTTTAAATTAGCAATACAGAGCATGTGTTTAAAAAATACCACTAAAACTTGATGATCTTAATTTGTATAAAATTTATTCTTATTGTACCTTTTCGAATAATGATTGATATTTTAAAACCGCGGATGGATAATTTTACATAATATTTAAAATAGATTGCTTTTATCATATTAACATTTTGTGTAAATTACGAAATATAAAACATATATTTTTATTTTTCTCTCAAAGTTTGAAATTTGATCTTTTTTTTTTAATGTTATTTTCCGATTATGTCATTAAAAATACTGTGAACGCTTGGTAATTTCAATTCATTTTTATTGTAAAAAAATATTATTCGCAAAATTTAATGCTCGCAAAATTTCGACTAGTGTAGAAAATTTTATTAATTAAGATATGATTAGCATTATGATTAGCATTAACAAGTGTGTTTTTCGTGTGAGTAAAATTTCTTCTTAATTTGTGAAAAAAAAAAAAAATTCTAAATGTGAAATTTAAAAATATTTAAATGATGCAAATATAATGATTGTTTCTCAGATTATAATTTAATAAAGTTTTAATAAATATGCATATACTGGTAATAGGCTTACTAATAAATGTAAAAATAACATAAAATGAAAAATATATATATATATATTTACAAATACATGAAATTTAAATGTAGCACACATAATAGATCATATTAAGGTTATATAAATTGTTTAAGGGTAAATTCAAAATTTTGTTCTATGAAAAATTCTTGTTACAAAATTGTTTAAATAACAAACTGTTTTCCCTGAAAAAAAAAAAAATGTTAATAATCATTCAGTATATATTTCAAAATATACATACAATATTTAACTTGAATTATTTTTAAACACAATTCTTGGTATAGTGAATTAAATAAATAATGTATTCTTTTCAATTAAAACTTTTAAAATGTATAACAATTTATGTAATTTTAAAATTATTTAAATATAGATTCAAAGTTTGATCTATAAAAATATTTTCTGGAAGATTTTTTAAATGATAATTGTTTTTACATGAAAAACAATGTATTAATTATTATGCAGGTACAATTTTCAAAAGAATTGTGAATTTACAATTTTAAAACTTTCAAAAATTTTCAAAACCTATTACTTGGCATAGTGAAATTATTAATTAATTTGATTTTTTTTTTCAATTAATACTTTTAAAAGCTATATGAAATGCAATTATTTATAAATGGCATTACACATGAATTTTTAAAATAGAATAAATAAAAAAAAAGAAATTAATAAATTCACTTTGTCAAATAATAAGTTTGGAAAATTTTCAAAAAAGTATATATATATATATATATAATGCTTTTGAAAAAATTACCTAAATAATTATTAATATATTGTTTTCACGCAAAAACACTTATCATTTAAACAATCTCCCAAGAAATATTTTTTATAGATTAAATTTTGAATTTATTCTTAAGTAATCTTTATGGCACGAAACTGGCAGGCTTTTGGCTAGTTAAAATTGAAAATACACCAGAAAAGGCTTTTTTATGGGCAGCATTTGGCTAAATTTAATTCTTACAAACACAAATGGCTGGGTGAGGGTCATCTCCTGGCCAACCTTTATTTTTAATGGCCTTTAAAAGAATAATTGTGGCCAGTTTGTGGCTGTCTGATATTTTCGATAAAACGCTAATGGCACATTTGTGGGCAACTTCTTGTATTATCTTGGCCCATTATCTTGTGGCCGTATTCTGGCCGGCGTGACAGTTTTTTGACGGAGCCATTACGGCCAAAGATGGCGGGCCGTTATATCGATTCAGCATGGAATTTTATCATGGGGAAAATTGCAGAAGTAGCCTGGAAAACAGTAATGATGTTTTTAACATTATTTTTATTTATTCATGTTCATATAAATTTCTTGTTTCATTTTCCATTTAGTATTTTTTGTATTTGTATTTTTATTTTTATAATATATTATATATTTTTTATATTTAGTGCTTCAAAATTTAATATATACTAGCTGCAAAAGATCCAAGCATTTTAGATACATGTCAAATGCAAAACTAGTAATACAAACGGTAAAAGCCATATTCCCTTTTATGAAATCGAGATTTTATAAATATTTCGACAATACAATTTCCAATATTACGTTACAAACTATAGCTTTAATCTTATATTTTATGATATAATGTCTTACATACCTTGATCTACTGTATCATGTGCCTTATTTTTAAATCAGAGCTGTGTTATCGGTTGCAAATAAAACGCGTTGCATAAAACATTTCTCAACGTCATTGATTTTTTCGAAAAATCCTAAAGCTGGTGTATTGCGTAAAGCACTCATCGGAGAAAAAATATGTTCAACATACTTTTATAACTTTGACTAATAGTTATATCCAGGTCACATAGACTCATGTTACATTTTTCGATAATTCTATGCTTCAAATAAAAGTTATTTTGTTTTGTTGATTAAAATATGTTTTTTTTTTTGCAGACGTAAGAATGCGAATGTTGAAAGTCATATTTTTCTGAAAATATAAGATTTAATCAATATTTCAATAGTTCATTTCCCATATTCTGTTAACAATATCATTTTGAATGTAACATTTTACGACATGATGTTTTACGTATTTTCATCATGTTATATTTTTTATTTTGAAAATCAGACTAGTTTTATCGGAGACAAATAAAACCCATCACATTTTTAAAACGATTACTCATCGCCATCGAATTTTTATAAAAACACCTGAGCTGATAGATTGCATAACTGACTGAACGGAGAAAAATGTGCGGTTCAGCATACTTGGATAACATTGAGTAATTGCTACATCCGGGGTCACATAAATTTATGTTAAAAACAGTAAACTTTAATCTCTGGTAACGAAATATTTTTATTCAGTTGTTGGGGGGTTGTAACGTTAATTTTTCATGTCAGCCGACAAAAATATTCTGGAAGCAATAAATTTTTAAGAAAAGTCAAACATAATCTGAAATTTGAGCGTTGTGGTTTTGGAAAATTCGATATTTTAAATAAAATATAAAAACATAGTTTAAAACTGCTCGTCACTCAAATTCCGAATTTCTCTGAGTGATGTTAAACCTATGGGAATTTATTACATTCTTGTATTGTAATATCTCCTCTGAAAACTAGTATTGTTACTTTATTCTATCTTAACAAGAAAAAAGTATTGAATTCGTGAAAATTTTCGCAATCCGGGTTTTGACAGATTTACACGTTTCAGGTGTCAGCAAACTGAAAAGCATGTTTTTACAAAATATCGGTCTGTGAGTCTGTCGTCTTACCAGTTTGTCTGTCTGTATAAGACAAAAATTTTGTCGGCGCTCTATCACAAGAATAATTGCACGGAATTCTACAAAACTAGATCTCATTTCATTTGGCGTATATTGCTCAACAGGTGACGCTTTTATACTATCTTGCAAATAAATACAAAGTATATTTGAACTCTATATTGTTTGTGAGCTTCTTTTAAGTAAATGTTGAACTTTCACAGTTCACATTATATTTTATTTAAATATTTAGTGAATGTTTTTAGTCTATTGTTTTACATCAACCATATTTGCTTTTAGAATTAAAAGTCTAAATGCATTTTTAAAAAATTACCAAAATAACAAACGAATTTTTGACAAATGACGGTCTTCAAATAAAGTTTGAGATAATTTACAACAGCAAAATTCCAAAACAAGTGTACGTAATATATATTTATATAATGTATTAAAAATGATCGCCTTAAGTAATCTTATGCATAAAAATTATAAATATACGAAAAACAAATTTTTTTTATATTGATAGTTCTCAAATGTCTAAATTTTCCCTGCATTAGCCATATTTAAATTTTGGAACAAATAAAACAAAAACTTTTGTTTCTATCGCAAAGGAAATACGATGCACAGAATATATTAAATATTCAAGAATTCGAAATCGAAAAGGTATCAACACGACCACACTCTATGCAATATGAATGATTCTATTTTCCAAGTTCTAGATTGTGTTACAATATAACCCACTTCCCACATTTTTTTTTAGATTTTGTTTCAAATTAAAATACTACTTTGAAACTTGATGTATCAAAAACAAATAAAAGAATAAAAGAAAAGTTTTAAAATGCAAACGATTGTTACTGTTTGCGTTAAGAGAATAACAAACAAATATTCTGGATTGCTGTTGCTTATCATTAAAGTGCAAGTTTGAAAAATGCAGCAATATTTGCATAAAATTTCGATTTTCAGCAATCGCTGCACAGAAATGTTGAAGAAAAGGGATTTTCTTGATCATTTTTAATTTTTCCAAAAACACTTGCTTTTTTATTTTCTTTAAAACAAAAGTTATAGATTTATTTATTGCATTTTCGCAATTTATTTGTTCCTCGAATCAAACTCAGAACTCGTGGACCATTGAAATATACAAAGATATTTTAGCCGTGACCCTAATGCTTGTTGTGTACCTACATGTACTGCTAGGTCCAATATTACAAACACTGGAAAAGAGAAAAGAAAAAAAAAAGGCGTGAAGCGTTTTCTAAATAAGAAGTGTTCTAATTTTGTACTCTTATAAGTAGTGTAATTTTATAAAGAAAGCATCGGTATAAGTATTTTTATGTTTTATTTACAATATATATAACAAGCGCTAAAACGCAGCTTTATCTCAAGTCATTTTTCCTACAATCTCATAATTTTTCTGGCTTGCATTCAAAAACCGTACAGACCAAATCCCTTTATGGTGGCGCAATCTTTGAATACAAATTACTGCTTATTGTTGGGATATAGCATAAAGAATCCCAAAAAGCGGAAAAAAAAATTTCTAAATCAGGAAAAGTAACAAAACAAGCGGAAAGAAGTTCTTAAATAGGTAAGAAAATGTAGTAAACCCTATGAAATTAGATCCTGACTATAATAGATTTCTGACTTAAACACAGAAACATCATTGTTCTCTACGATAGAACTATCATACAATTATACTTGGCAAGACGAGAGCTTAGTGAAAACGGTATTTTCTTTCTATTCCTTCCAATTGCATTTTAGCAGATTTTTTATTTTAAAAAAAATTATACAGGCCTGGGAAAAATTAATAGCTAGTTACTAATAGAAAATTCCGTGTTAGAACACGGAGAATTTATCTGACAGGAAGTCATGTTGTAACGAAAAGGAATTTTTAATTTTTAAAACAGAACTTCGTTATAAACATGATATGTTTAGATGATGTTTACTGAACTATGTGAGGAAAAACTTGTAAAAAATAATTTTTTGGGTCTGTAAACAATTCAAATTTATACAGATTTATATCTATACAGGTAGATTTGTAAGGTATTCCTTTGGAAAGGAAAAATTACATTACAGATAGATTCTATCTTAATGGTTTTTGTTATATTAAGTTGCATTCGATTCAGACTAACGAATAGCAATGTATTAAAAGTAATTTAAATGGGATTGTGCACCATGAAAATTCAAGACTTTTGACGTCTAGCGCAGTAGTTTTATGGAACAGTCCTTTTAGTCCTGAAAATAGGGACATCTTCTTTAACTTAAACAATTGTCAACACTAGCGTCGATGGCCGTAAATGCTCCTTCTATCAAACATCATGGCCGCCACAATGAAGCCGCATAACAATTAACCATAACTATAAGAAAATGCCACAACCTAACGGTTACTATAAATGATCAATATCCTGGACAGAGTTGTGACTTTAGTGGCGGTTATGAATGACAGTTAGTCATAGCTATGTAACTAAAAGTTATCTAGGATAAAACAAACTAGCTTAGAGTAGCCATCTTACTCTTGCCTGACATGAACAAAAGTTATACCATAAACTGCTCACAAGCAATACTGAAATAAATTCTTTAATATCTTTCGAATACTGCATCTATTCATTTTTCAACTGCTATTTGAGTAATCAAAAAAGACGTCCACATTGTGTTGTCGACAAAATATTTGTTTGAAATCCGGGATTTGGAAAATTATAAAATAAATAAAATAACTCAAATAACTAAACTAAAAAAAATACGTATCATCTGAAGAAAATGTGTTTTCAAATCAGGAAAATACCTAGAAAAGTACTGTATTTTAACTGTTGTGTATGAATTCAAAAAATAAATTCGGGTTAAAAATTTATATAATAGTATTATATCAAATAGTATGTAAATAAATTTAAAATTTAAGAAGCATGTTTAATTTACTGTCAAAAATCCCAATCTGACGTTATTCAAGTTTTAACGCTAAATACGGTATATAACTTCCAACATAATGAAATATCTTTTCAAAATAAATTTCCTTTGAATTTTTGACGTTGAAACTGAACTTTTAGAAACGAATGAGTATAACACTGAATAAATTTTATAAACATAATATGATAGAAAACATGATGTAAGCTCGTTAAATTAATCTTTTTATAGATCATATTAGTTATAAATATTAAACAACCTTTGAGAAATAATTTATATTATATATATTTAAATTAAACCTTCCATAATAATTTATAATGTTTTAGAAATTTTATATACATTTCTTTGAAGAATCATTCAACTATTTTGTAGATGAATATAATTAAAGGAATATATTTTACCGAAGAAAGAGTAGCTTGATTTTAAAAAGTTTGATCTTTGAAACTATTTTATAAAATGTGAATTTAAACGTCTTCAAATATTAATTCTAAATATATATCTCACATTTTTATGCACATCTTCTTATAAAAATTTTATATGAAAAATTTCGTCCTATATGGATTTGACTTAAAATAGTTATTGAAACTTTCTTGTTCTAATCTATTAGTAACACTGTTGCAAAAAATTACGCACCACGCATATATATTAAAACACTATGCCGTTCGAAGTTACATTAATAAGGTGTAATCATGAATCATTGATAAAGCGTTCATCTTTGGAAAAGTAAATCTAATATAGAGCGTGACCACAGTGAACTGCTATATAAGCATCACAATGATATCTCATACTGTTTATCATGGTACCAATAAACGCCTATCACAATAAAACTTATTCTTCCAAAAGCGCGGCTTTAAAATTCTGATGGTTCATGGGACAGAAGTTACGCTTTGCAGTGGCTCCTTCTAAATCTTCCCAATTATGTTCCATAGGATTAAGGTCCAGAGACTTCGAGGGCCAATTTATAAAGTGAATATCCTCTCCTTCAAGAAAATCATCAACAGTGTGAGCTTTGTGCGGTTTCGAATTATCGTCTATAAACATGAAATGCGGGCCTACATCCACCCCCGGAACAACTTCACATAGGCTTCAAGGACCTCATCCCTAACGTACACAATATAATCGTGTGTGTCCTTTTCACTGCATCCAGAGGGAGAGCATGGTTATTGTGGAGTCGAAGAAATCTGGTTTGGACACAACAAGAATTGGGGCATGATCTCTTCAGTGATGAGTAGATATTCATCAAGCAGAATGATTCTTGTTGAATCTTTATTTAGCGAGAACATGAAGCTCACTATCATCTCTCTTACGTAAAAGAAATAAACATATTTGGTGACAAAGAAATCTTTATCTAAGGCAGCATAATTATCAACAGATTTCCACTAACGCACGTTTTCAATGCGTGTACTGTCAACGCCCAACGCTATAGGTATGTGGTCCTTGAAGCCTATGGGAGGTTATTCCGGGGATCTGTAGGTTATGACATCATGTTTATGGACGGTGATGCGAAGACCTACAGATCTCACATTGCCGATGATTTTCTGTTGAAAAAGAGCATTTTTGCCGTATGATTTGGTCCTCGAGGTCTCCATATCTCAATCTTGTTGACTATTTGGGATGGTCTAGGACAAGCCATTGCACAGTGCAATCCCCTTCCCAGGAGCCGCCAGAAATTAAAAGCCGTGCTCTTCGAAGAATGGGTTTTGTTGCCACAAACATTTATTGACACCCTCAAAAATAGTATGAGAACTCTTTGAGAGGATTTTATACAAATGCACCGTTATTACGCTCCATATCAAACAGATTTTTTTCTGAGATAAATGCTTTATCTCTGATTCGTAACAATTTTTGATGTATCCTGTTTTTTAATTCACAACCAAAACGACAATTTTCCGGATTGTTTTGTTGCTAATATTCTTACTCACATTGCCATATACACTGTTAAAAATTTGACCCATTTGCTGCAGCGCCACTCCGCCGCTTTTATAGAAAACGGTTACTTGTTATGGAGCATTCTCATTGGTCATAAAAAAGATATTCTATAAAAGCCGCGGAGTGACGCTGCAGCAAATGGGTCAAAATTTTAACAGTGTATTACCGTAGTTAATTTCGTGGCAACATAGTAATTAATTCATTAGTTTTCACAGATTTTATGTTTGTGACCTTAATCTTAGGAATGAGCGTATTTATACTCAGATTGTCATGTAATGTTCGGTATTAAAAATGTAGTGGGAGCATTTAAAATTCATACAAAATATTTTTGTTACATTATTATTATGAAATATAAATATTTGAATTGCTCTTTACTATCAATAGATCATTATACATCACGGTTTCTATATATAATGAAGTGTGTAGCATTAACAACTCATTTACACAGACATATAAACAATTAGACAAAAAGACTGACAATGGTCGATAACTGTTCAAATTAGTTTGCCTATTGAAATTTTATTATGATATGCTTTTTAAATCTTATTCAACTTTTACTGAATTGCGCGGCCTGTACAAATTCTATAAATCATACATAATGTTTCATTAAAATATTCTCAAGTATTGTAGGTGTCATTAACAGCAATGGATAAAAATAAATTTTTATTGAGTTAAGCATTTTCTTAAATTACTTATTTACATACCATACTGTATGAAAAAATGAGCTTTCTTACAAGGAAGGTCTCCTTACGGGCATACTCCGAAAAATCTGAAAAAAAAAATACAGACTGTTCTTCTCATGTTGATATATACGTTTATAAAAAAAAAAAAAAAAAAAAAAAAAAAAAAAAAAAAAAAAAATGGGCGGAACCTTGTTACCTTGTTTGTAAAAAAATAATGAAAATTTCGTTATTTGGCGATTTATCATCGGTTGGCGATGAAAAACAATTTCAGAAAAAGTTTTTTATGTCAAATGCATTTTAAAGGAAAAAAGTTTCATGTTCAACGTGTTTAGATAAATTAAATATCTTTGGTTTCGTCAGCTTTAGTTTATTTTAAGTATAATTTCGTTATATTGATATTTTTTATGTATTTATATTACATTTAATCATCAAAATTTGAGATTTAAAACGAAATTCAAATTTAAATTAATTAAAATTGTTTCACGTTCAAAGTTCAGTTGAGCATTCTCAATTCGATTTAGTTGCTATGGAAACCTCTGGCTTTTATTTTTGAATACGCTTGAATGTATGAAAATAATTTTACTGAATAAGAATTTTTTATTATATGAAAATATTTTTTCCAGAGGTAAATTAAATAACTACAACAACAAATAATATACATATATGTAATTTAATATATATATATGCATATAATGTATTAAACTCTCTCATTGTTTATGTTTAAATCCATAAAATACCATTTACACGGATTCTAAAAATCCAAAAGTTTTCAGTTACATTAAATTCGTTTGCTTTAGGCGGGGAAATGTGCTGCTCGCCAAATCGTGTGACACTTTCGTCTTTTCACGCCAAATAGTCGTAAGTATTTTATTTTTTTACACATCTCCCATTGTAATTCCGCCGCTAATTTTCACTGATCCATTATCGCATACATGAGTAGTTTAAATAGTATTTTTTCCAAAAAAATCTGAGTGTGCCCAGTATGGAGACCTTCCTTGTTAGTAATATTTTGTTACTGTTGGAATGTGTTTCGTAATCTATGCCTGTTCGGTAACATTTCGGTTTGTGATCTGCGTGAAATTCTTAGCAACATTTTCTCTCGTTTACTTATAATGACCAACAACAACTAAAAAAATCAAATTCAAATTCAAACAAGCGAGAAAATACTGATCAGTTTTATGTAAAAAAATCAGATGTAAGTTTTCCGCCCAAAGTTCCTTTTTCTCTAGCTAACCATCAATCGATTAGTTCGTTTTAAAATAAAGAGAAACGTATTTAATTAATATTATGAAATCCGTATGCAAATTAGAACCGGAGTTTGGCTTCAAATTTATAAACATTAAATGAGAAAACGGCAGAGAACAAACTGATGATTTAAGGAAAATATCTATTTTGTAAAACAATAAAAAATTATAGCGTCTGACAGAATTTAAATGAGGAAAAATAGTTTTAAATTATGTCGAAAAACTTAGTCAAACATTCGCTTTGATTATCCAGTGTGCATAATAAATGTTTATAAGACTATTTTGAGATAATCTGGGATTATTTTTATAGCTATTAATTGATGAAATACAATATTGTGTTCCTTAAAACAATAGGGACTAATCAATTTTATGTAAAGAATATCGGATATAATTTGCCCGCCCAATTTTTCCCCTAGACAACCATTAATCGATGAGTTCGTTTTTAAAAAAGGGAAATATTCTTAAATAATATTATTAAATACGATCACATATTAGACCAGGATTTTGTCTTCAAATTTATCAGCATTCAATAGGAAAACAGCAGAGTACGAATTAATGATTGAAGGAAAGTATTTTTTTTTTTTAAACAATAGAGAATCATAGCACCAGGCAGAATTTATATATAGAAAATTGGTTTTAAATTATACCGAAAAAACTAGCCAAACATTCACTGTGATTATCTAGTATACATAAAAAATTTATACTTAATAATACTACTTTGAGGTAATCCAAAATTATTTTTGTAACTATTTATTGATTTTTAAAATACAATATTATGTTCATTAAAACAATAGAGATTGGTTGGGTAATATAAATGAGATAAATAGGTTTTAAATTTTGTTTTTAAAGGTACAATTATAAATCCGAAAGTTATTTACATTATAAGTATTTTTTTTTTAATGAGGATAAAATTAAAAGAAATCCAACACTTTTAAATTTAAAATTAAAAAGAAAAATTTTGTTTATTATTATGGGAAAGCAACGAAAGATAATCAAATAAATTCTTATATCGAAAATTTTGAAACAAATTTAACATTTTCTTTTTACTCATCGATGTAAGATTTCCCATTTATCCCTAAAGACATATTTTCAAACAAATTCAATATATAACTATTTTATCTAAATAGAGCAGAAACTCTTAGGGTGGTGTGCTAGACTGTTGTTATAGTTCATTAAAATCAATTCTGAATAACAGTTATTGCTGCGTTTATTTGTAGATATTTACGTGAACGAATTTATAGCAATTACGTTTCTTTTAAAATGAAATCAGAATTTTTTATCTGCACAAAATCACACCAGTGGGAAAATATTAGTTAAAAAAATTATTTTAATAAAGAAATAAATTGAAACTAAAAAATTGAACTTTTAATACAGAAATTTAAGAAATTTTTATTCCGAAAATATTTGTATTTGACAAGGAGAGAACCAGCCATTAAGGTTACCAATTTAAATTAAATATCATCACAGGTCAGTAGAATAGTAACTAGAACAGTAGTAAGTACCAAGTTTAGAAAAAAAATCCTGTAATAAATGTGTTCAAACTATCAAATAATAATAAAAAATTTAATCTAAGAACTTTGGAATGCAAATGTGCCCTGATATTCAAAACTGAAGTGTTAGTAACCGAACATATTCGATTGTACATGGATTGTTTGAGTTAAATAGAATTTCTCAACGAATTGTATTTCAATGATGTAAAGAACGTGTTTGACTTCATATTTTTAGAGAATAAGTCGCGTAGACAATTAGGGACGTTTTGCATTAAATTTAGAAATATAATAATATTTGCGGTAGCGCTTGTAACAGAACGTGTTCAATATGGTCTGTCATAGTAGGAAATGCTGTTTGTCTGTATTGTTCAACATTTATGTGCATTTCTGCAACCATGGCACGCATATTTGTGTACATGTTAACGTTTCTTTTAAAAACTAAATATTTTCTGTTTATGAAATTTAGAGTTATCAACCAAATTTAGCACCACTCTGCTCACTTAAAAATCAACAAATAATATGTAGAAATTTGAAAAAAGAAAAAAAAACCTCGGGCACATTTTTGTGTATTTTCTGATGTGTGTTTTCAGTGGTGTAATGGATTTTCTAACTAAACTGAATTATGCAGTATGCATACAAATCAAGTGCTTTTATGCAGTGCAACACTAAATAATTCTAGCATCCGATAAAATATTTAAAATAACTGCCCAGATTAAGTATTTAAATGCGTTGTACGGTTGTTAAACTTTTTTAAAGATATCTTTCTTCAGATTATTATACAGTGAAGTTTCGTTACAGTATTTTGAAAGTGTCGGAAGGAGTCTCATAATTTATCTCTATACATTTTTTTTATCATTCGTTTATTTGATCAGGTTTTATAAATTGTTTTATGTTTTCATGATAAATCAACTGCTCGTTTTTAACCTAAATTTTGATATTAATACCACTTATCAGAATTAATTTCACTATTAAAATAAAGTTTTAAATACGACATGATAATAATTCTCTAAATTCAATTAAAGTCTTTACATTACAGCGTCTTTTAATATTTAAAGTTTCTTAATAATTATTATGTGACAGAGATACTTTTCTTAGATGTTACTTTTTTAAACTAAGGTGGTCTGGTGTAATAACGCCAGGCGGGGTAGTTACGCCAAGTGCTAATATTATGCATAATTATGAAATAATCTGGTAAATGACACCCATGTGCTCTGCGCAGAAGGGTTTTGAGTCATATAAATCGCAAAAAACTGCTTCAAGTTAATTTGCTTCATTTTTAGGTATTATTGTTTTTACAAGCAACTAAAATTAACACTTCGTCTAAAATTTGCGAGATACGTTTTGTGATGTGAAGACTATTTTTTTATCTGGAAATACTTTGCTAATTACATAAATTTGTAGTACATTTCATGGACTTTCAAAATGTTGTTGAAGATTTTGGATATCTTCTCGAGATAATTTGTAATTTAAAATATACAGCGCAATAACTATAACGGGGTAATAACGCCAATCCTTGGCATTAATACCCCGGTTGATTCCCTAGAGTGGCCGAGCTACATCTTAAATACTGATTCAAATAAACACAGTTAAAACTGTGCAATGTTTCTAATAATTCTATTTAGGTGGTCCTTTTTAAGCAAAAAGAAGCCCACGGTCTGATATTCTTTTGCTTCATCCTCCCCCCCACACCACACCTTTATTTTTCTTATACTTTCACAAAAAATTTAACATTTTCAATAGCTTAGAATGCAATTTGTCAATTTATAAGTTTGTAGAGTTTGTATTTTTAGAATTGGGCAATCTACATGCAATTATTCCATCTTATTTCATAGTTTTGTTTGCATGGCGTTATAACCCATATAGGTGGGTAATAACGCCTAATAGCATTGGTCAAAAAATCACGCCATTACATTTTATGAATACATATCTGTTAAATTATTTTTTTATATAGATAGTCAATGAGTTGCTGTATCAAATCATATACTTGTTTAAAAAATACAATCTAAAACTGAGCCGTGAAAATTGGTAGAACCTTAACGTGGCGTTATTACCCCGGGGTACTTTATTTGATATAGATAAATACAGGTTAAACATAAAGTCTCAGCCAATTTTTCAGAAATAATTAATGCATGAATTTTATATTACAGGTCAATGATACTCCGAGGGTATGCTAACAACAGAAGAACGAATTGCGGTTGTAGCGGCACGTTTGCATAGTCAGACATTCGAGGGGGGGTCAGGCAGACGCTTCGTAGAATATTTGGAAGAGAGGCTCCAACACGAGGAAATATCCGAAAAATACTGAACAAATGGTGTTTTTTTGCGTGGGGGTTCATCAAAAGAACAGGTCTACAAGACTAAGTTTACAAATATGACAGTCCTAAAACAACGCATAAGCCAAGCATGCGAAATGATTACCGTAGGGATGTTGGAAATAGTTTCGAGATACACGGAACCGGTGGGAAACTTGTTTCGAACTTGATGCACATCACGTTGAAAAGTACTAATATGCTGTATAATACTATTGAAATATAAAATTCATGAATAAATTATTTCTACAAAATGGGCTGGGACTTTATGTTCGCCCTGTATATACAGACAAATATTTGGCGTTTCAGATGACTGTATTTCGTTTTATTGAAATTTTATTCATCGATGGATTTTTTTTGTATGTCTGATACATATAAGGTACAAAAATCTTTCATCATGTCAGATGAATTTGTATATTTACACCTGTTGCAATTCACACTGACCCATTATCGAACTTTTCAAAATCTAAAACGTAAAAATCTCTAGTAATACTTATTTGATTCGGAATGCTGTCAAATACAGCTGAATCTTTAAAGGTATCTAAATGTAAAATATTTATAATGCATGGATTTATTTCACACTCAGTCAGAAGATATATACATATCTAACACACATCTCACAAAATTCACTCTTAGACTAGAATAATTTTAAAAGGAAATTTTAACTCTGTAAACAAAAAAAAATATTAAATATGAATTTAAATGAAAAATTGTTTAAATATAAACTGTTTGATCTGATAAAACGTAATTTTATAAGTAAAAGTATTACTTAAAAACAGTTTTACAAAATTCATGCAATTAAAAGACTGTATGCAGACACCAATATGTGATATGACATAGGTGACTACTTTTATAGTTACTAAATTCTAGTGAGAAATATCTATAATCTGTGCAAGATAAATCTACGACTAATATTGTTTGGAATAAATAATGGAAATACTCGATATAAAATAATCAATAACAGCACACTCGCAATATATAATTTGATGTGAATCGTAGAAGGAATTTTATTTTTAATAAGTATTTCAAAAATTTCCAACTGTAAACAATCAGAAAAAGTGAAAAAAATCTATAATGCGATTTGAAATATGAGATGAATTTTATATTTAAAAATACCATTAAAAAATGATATCTAATGCAGAAATTGTGCAGAATAAGTTTTGTGAAACTTGCATCATAAAGCAAAATATCTTGTAAAAAAATATAAATGCCCCAAATATATATATATACATATATATATATATATAATCATACGTAATGATGCTTGATAACCTCCCAAAACTTTTAGCAAGTTTGCAACAATATTTTCATAATAATCCTATTACAGTCAGATTTGTGGAAGTTTTATATCTTAATCTGAAATTAATGATGCTTGGAAATTACATTAAAAAATATCAGTGTTATTTTATTTAAATTCTTATAACATTTTTGAAATCTTTACAAAACATTTTAGATATCATTTAATCTATTTTTAATTTCTTTCGAATGCGCAAAGACTTTCTTTCAAATAGCTTTACTTAAACTTCTATTACTATGACTGTATAATTGTCTTTGTACGGTACATATTTTCTCAGAATCGAATGTAGAACATTTTTTCATTGAAAATTTTATGTTTTTTTAATCAATCACAGTGAAGTAATAATATTTTACTTTTTTCTACACTGTCAAAATCGAATTATTGAGACTCAAACAGTGTTATAAGAAAATTATTAAGATCAGATAAAAATAGTCCTAAATATGTAAGTTTCAAACTTTCAAGGATTAATCTTAATTGATTACGAGTTTCAAAATATCATATATTGGGAACTATACGACCAACAAAGACGGATGATATGTGATAAATATATGACAAGAAACATACACTCACCAAGTTAAAAAAGTCAACTAGTGTGTACATAATGGGACAGGCATGTGGCGCTGTATAAGATAGCAGCAATGCTGGTCTGGCTGATGTTTCTCTGTCACCATGGCAAACTTGTAGTCTGATGCTATGCCATATGATTTTTTCCTATGGTGATATGTGATAGACAAAGTGTATGTAAACCCAATCTTGCGATAGTTTACAATATTTTACCATGATCGAATGATAGACTATTTATGTTTGGAGGACTTTGCCTTTTATAGCAATACACTCTTATGAAAATAATTTAACAAAATACACAAATAACAACAATAATATGATACTTACATTTTATTTAAAACTAAAGATCGTCAATTCAAATTCAAAACTCACCTGAAAAAAAAAAGAAACCAAATTAGATTTCATTTATAAAAGTTAATTATAAGACTATTTTAATAATCGTGTCAAATTTGTATGACTTAGTATTAAATAACTGATAAGGGTTTAAACCATCAATACATATCTTTAAATAGCATCACCACATCACAATGGGATATATGATATTTTACAAATACAAATTTATTTCAAAACTCTTCACGCAATAACAAATAAATGTTTAAAACCAGTGCCATCTCGCATTCAGTATTTAAAAACTACAAACAGTCGATTTATTTTGAGTAATCAGTAAACAATTTCAAGAACTTGCACGTTAATTTGTACCAATACAATGATTTTTTTTAAAGTTGTTTCACCTTAGTTAAATGGTGTTATCAATAAACAAGAATAAGTTATAAATAAGTACAGTGAAATTCTAAATACACTTCCTTACCTATTAATGATACCTAGTCAATTCGAAAACATGTGATCATATATTAATAGCTGTAAAAAACAGAGTTGTTATAATTAAAATACAGGGCTGTACTAAAGTCTTGAAAAAAACTTTAAAAAGACTTGGTATTTAGTCTTTTTAGAGCACAAAGAATCAAGACTGTAATCAAAAATCTATACATATAATAAAACAGTAGGACCCGGTGTGTCTGTACATTGAAGATAATTGACAAAAATGGAGTCAGGGCGATAAAAGAAAACCAATGAAACACAAAAAAAATTTTTTTGAATTTTTTGTCTGTCTGTCTGTCTGTCTGTCTGTTTGTTCGAGGTTATCTTCGTAACTACTGAATGGATTTTTATGCGGTTTTCACTAATGAAGAATGCACACTCCCGGGCAGTGTATAGGCTTTGTTTCATCAAAATCGGACAACAGACAAAAAAGTAACAAAAAGAAACAAAAGAAACTATTAGGTGCGCTGCTCACGTTTTTTAGTACATAACGTTTTTTAGTACATATAAAATCCAATAGATGTCACTGTGCGATTTTAAAACGCGCTATCGTTATGTTTTCGCCAGTCTACTTAAGTATGAGAAAGTTTCAAGCTGGCTGTCGTTCCATGTGGTTTAGTCGGTAGAACGTCAGTGCGCCATACTGATGGCCCGGGTTCGATTCCCAGCATGGAATTTTTTTTCACTATGTTGGCATTAACGCCTATAAGCAATTAAAAGAATTTGAAATATTGTATTCAAGGCGAATTTTCTCTCTGGGAAAATTTCCTTGCATTAATATGTCAGTGTAATTTTTTTTTCGATTTAATTTTTTTTTTCGAAACTTTGTTTTTCTTAAAAAATTACAGTAAATATTTGATATTTCCCAACGTTTTTTGAATGATCGACTTGCTTTTTTTTTTAATGTATGTCTGAACCTTATCTAACTACTTCTTCAAGATTTCTTTAGATAAACCGACCAGCGTAGCGGGCGAAGGCCGCTAGTAAATAAATAAATAAAAATGAAAGCAAATATTTTCCGGCACAGTCACTTGTTATGCAGTCAAACAAATAAATAAATAACAAAAATATGACTTTCTCACCATATTAATTTTAAAGCATTTTCCAAATTTATCTAGTGGAATTCTTTTCATTTATTTACTTTTAAACATTGATGGTATAAGAACTTTTTTAATTTTTTAAAAATTTAATTTTGTTTTTAAATGCACAGAGCGTTTCCGCGTGCTCCAAGCAGTATAATTATGAAATCTTATTAAAATATCATAAAATTTAAATTTGTGCACTCATGAAAAATGTGCACATTAATTATGGCACTCTGTAGATTTTAACATTTGTTTGTAGATTTTAACATTTGTTTGTAGATTTTAACATTTGTTTGTAGATTTTAAAGGCAAAATTGTAAAGTTGATCGAATTATTGATAAAAATCATATTGTACACGGGGATACGATTAATAGTCACCTGTACAGAAGTAAATATCTAGAGCCAATGAGATTATTTTTTGAGGAAAGTAAATACAAGCAGTTAAAAAATGAATTTTTAAAATTTAACAATAAAATCATTAGTGATCTCTTTCACTAGATTGTGAGTATAGTTGAAAATTGTAATTGTAATTGTAACTACTACTTTCGAAAAAATTCGCAATATATATTAAATTGAATAACATATTCTATTGTAAAATATATATAACGTATTTATATTGTAATATATTTATATTATAAAATACTGATGATAAATACTCGCAGAGTTTTTATAATATAATACACGTGTAACATGGCATCGCCACTGCAGTTTTAGTTTTAGTAACTACAAAACGCCTGACCTCTACAAAACATTTATTTCCCATACAAATGTAATAGACGGTTTCATTTTTTCCGTGTTTCCATTAAGTCGAAATTTTTGTTTTATATTGGCATATCTTCGTATAATTATTTGATGTAATTGCATTTTAATGCGTTAAAAAATCCTTTTTTCCTTTTACGATAACATTCGTATTTCCTTTAAATAAAACATGACGCATCATGCCAGATATTTCGATCTATGCATTCATGTATTGTATACTATGCGCAATATATTTTTATAATGAAATATGTTTTTTGTAATCTCTAGTGTCTGACGCATGTAAATTTGTGAATTTTTTTTCAGTTTTCAAAACGACCCTCATAGCATGCATGGTCGCAGTGACGTCACAATGATGTCACTGTGAGTCACTTTGGTCACATCACATCTGTGACCAAAATGCCACCACTCAGTGACGTCACATTGTGACTGAAATGTGACTTTCTTAAAAAAATTTAAAAAATCGTCACAATGTTAATGTCAAAATAGTCACAAATGACACACTTTTTACAAATTGGTCACATTGTGACGTCACAAAATGGTCACAATGTGACGTCACAAAAAAGCGCTAAAACGGCCATAAAGACATCACATTTTAGTCAATGTGACTTCACATCGACGTCACGTGATGTCACATCGACAATCGATGGTCACAAAGTCACAAAGTGACTTCACAACGACGTTGCAGTGACGTCACCATGTCTTACGGGGATTGTAAGGTTTACCCTATAAACGAATGATGGATAAGTAATAAAGATAATTAAATCACATAAATATATTAATGAAGTTGTATTATGAATAATTCTGAAGCAGCAACAATGTCTTCGAAATAAATAAATATTTTATATTTAAACAATATGAAATTAGTGATAAGTTTATTGCATGTTATAATAATAACAATAGAAATATTATAGGCACTAAGTAATAAACTATCTTGTAATCCCATGACATTAAGTTGTGCATTTAAAAAACATAACAAATCCAAGATAATAAAATAAAAAACACGCCTTTCTAACCCAACATTAATAACGCAGTATTGATCTTGGCCAAGATGCCAGAAATACGATTTTTAAAAACATGCACTTTTCATCACTTTTTCTTGCTTTAAAGCGTAGAATAAAGAGTAGAAAAGTGATAAAGAGTGTAAAATCTTGGGTAAAGTGAACGACAAATTTTTCTGTTAAAGATCCCTAAAGCTGACAACAGGTCATTTTTATCTACTGGAGGAAAAATAAAAACACGAAGACCATAAAAATAGATGGATAACAGGAAGTTTTAGAATATCTTTTAAAATAGGATGAAAATATCTTTATCAAATATTAAGCTTTTAAAGGAGAAAGAATTATATTTGAAAACATAATACAGTCTAGGAAGAAGAATTATAATATTTGTGTAATTATAGACGTATGCGGGTGAAATTATATATACTTAATTATATTTCACTCATTACCTTTTCCAAAACACCTTTTCCTCGTAATCTATTCCCAAATTTGGTGCAAACTAATTCACCATGTTACAATTCTGTGCCTTTAATTGTCTAATTAATACAAATTAGCCAGTGGATCTGTGAAAAATTAGCACTTACAAGGAAGGTCTCCATACTGGGCATACTCAGAATTTTTTGAAAAAAAAAATGCTAATTAAAGTACTTATGTATGTAATAAAGGATCAGTCAAAATTAGCGGCGGAATCACATTAGAAAATCTGTAAAAAAAAATAAAATATTTTCGAATATTTGGCGTGAAAAGACGAAAGAGTCACTCGATTTGGCGAGGGGCCCATTTCTTCGGAAAAAACCAAGCGATTATAATGCAACTTAAAACTGCTGGATACTTAGAAAGCGTGTAAATGGTATTTAATGAATTTAAACATAAACAAGATACTTCAATATATTATATACATATTGTATTACATATATATACTACTTGTTGAAGTAGCTATTTAATTAATCATTGGAAAAAATGTTTTCATAGATTTAAAAAAATCATATTGAGAAAAATTATCTTCATGCATTTAAACGTATTCAAAAATAAAAGCCAAGTGTTTCCATAGCAACAAAATCTAATCGACAATTCTCAATTGGACTCTGAGCTTGAAACAAATTTAATTAATTTAAATTATGAATTTCGTTTTGAATCGCATATTTTGATGGTAAAATTTGAATATAAATACATATAAATATTGATATAGCAAAATTATACTTGAAACAAACTAAAACGTGCAAAACTAAAGTTATTTAAATTAAATTTATCAAAACAAGTTCAACATGAAACTTTTTGTTTCTTGAAGTGTATTTGACTTAAAGTATTTTTTGAAATTGCATTCCTACGCCAACCGGCAATAAATCGCCAAATAACGAAATTTTCATTATTTTTTTACGGATATTCAATGGAGGTTCCGCCGAAATTTTTTATAAACGTATATACCCACACGAGAAGAACATTCTGTATTTTTTTCAGATTTTTAGGGGCATGCCCGTATGGAGACCTTCCTTGTTAGATGCCTTGTCCCACATTCATTATCACCACCAATCTGTTAACCCACTCCTGATATATGTACATTCAAGCAAATATTTAAGTTTAGAAAAATTGGAAACGGAAAAAGTCTTTTACAGAAAATTCAAAAAACAATGCACTGTTAAAAGAAAAAAAAATTAAATATACGGCAAAAACTGGTGGCAGGAATGTTGCCAGCAATTTTTGTAATACAAAATGTAGTAAAAAAATGCTAGATGTAATAAAAAATTTTTATCTAATTTTACTGCAGTTTTTGCCGTAAATTTAACGGTTTTTTATAGTGTGTCAGATATGGATAAAAAATATATAGAAAAAGATACCATTCATCGTTGTACGCTGTATATGAGTTAAATTTGCCGTATAATGTCAGACGTAGGCAAAAGATACTATCCCATGATATCTCATTTATCGTTGTACGCTTCATATTAATATTTGTTGCCGGGAAATAGATGGAAGCAGAAATAATATAATCTTTTCCGTTCTGTTGTACTATATATTAAAAGTACATGTCTTTTAATTGAGTATTATTTTGTTTTGCGAAATACTTTTGCTAATGTTTACATATAGTAATGTTACCCTAGTAGCAAACCAATATTGGTCCAACATTGAGCCAATATTTCATCTATTGGAAATATTTCCAATAAAACGTCAATATTGCTTCAATATTGGAATGTTTACATTTTGCACTTATTTAGCCAATATTTGCAGCCAATATTATGCCAGTATTGGTGTTTCATTGGAAATATTGCCAATAAAACGCATATATTGTATAAATGTTGGCGTTTCATTGGAAATATTTCAAATGAAATTCCAATATTTAACCAATATTGGCGTTTTATTGGCACTATTTCCAATGAAACCCCAATATTAGCATAATATTGGCTGCAAAAATTGACTAAATAAGGGCAAAATGTAAACATCCTAATAATGGAGCAATATTTCATACCAGTATTGTGCCAATGTGCCAATATTGTTCCAAAATGTAGCCAATATTGGTCCAAGATTGTTTGGCTACTGGGATAGTATGTAACTATATTACTTCAGTAACATTTACAATAATATTTAGGCTCCCTTATTTTAGTTCTTAATTTGCCTTTTTTAAAAAAAATCTTTTATCAACGATATGAAGAAAAAATAGTTTAAAATAAGTCAAAAAATATTTCTTTAAATATAAAATGACATAAATTATCGAAAACTAATTTTACATAGATATCATTTAATTTAAAATAAAAAATAAAGAATTCAACGCTGTATTTAAAATTTTGATGTGTTAGAATAAATGTCTAACAGTTAAAAATCGCTTAAATAAGAGAATTTATTTTTATGTATAACGAACCGCACAATTAGCAATTTGGTAGTTTTCTTCACTTATTACTGTTTAGTTTTTTTACTCTTTTTTACATTATTTAGAAACAGATAGTATTTTGATAATCTGAAAATATTTCATATTTCGCGGCATTACTATATCTTCATTTCAATTTATTTTATATATTTACTTATTTTGTGCGTCATGTCTAGAATATAAGAATTAAGTTTGAGAAATTGCAATATAACAAAAATTTAATTCTGAGAAAATTTTAGTGATAACTTTTATGGATTTCTTATCTACTAGATGCGAAATTTTTAAAAAGTAAACAAGTTGTATTATTATTATTATTATTATTATTATTATTATTATTATTATTATTATTATTATTATTATTATTATTCGAACGCCAAATTAAACATTCGGTACATATTTCCTAATTACCCTGTATATATGCAAACATTTTATAACAGATTGCTTTAATATTGTATTGACATTAATATTGTTTAATGCAAGTTTGGCGACACAATCCATTTATTCCATTATTAAATATTGTTTAATATATTATATATACAATGTTAACTGCAACTTTAACAATTTAGATTTACTGTAGGATGCTTTATAACAACTTTATTATATAGATATATAAATGCCACTTAATGTCTTTTTTATTTAATGGTCAATTATCATTGATTCGTATTTCAATAAGAGTTTAGCTCCAGTATTAAAACCTCTGATTTTTTAAATATTATTGTTTTTTTGGGTGTAAAAATTTTCGATCTAACATAAATAATTTCTTTATATATAGAAATTCAAGACATTATAATAATTATTACACTTTTATATCCACGTGTTAAAAAAAGAAGTATATATTGATGTTATTTAAAAAGTTTGGTTAAAAATATCGTCTCAGTCACAAATAAGAAAATCTTAAGGCCAATATATTGTTGTGACCTACATATTTATTGCACATAAAAGGAAAAAAAACTTAGCTTTTCTCCAAAAGTTGATAATTATAATCCTTAATTGTTGCGCTTTGTAATAAATTATCGAAAAAATTATTCACTGAGCTGTAGAATTTTGAATAGAACATTCATGTATGAAAAATATTCTTTTCTTAAGACTGACAAGATTTTATAGTTCTACGAATTCGATACTGAATATTTTCCCTTCATACTTACTTCTGTATGAATAAATACAAAAAATAAAACTTTTCTCTAAAAATTAGCATAAAAAAAAATAAAAACAATTTTTTTCTTAGAAATTTACAAAAAATGAGATTTATTTTTAAAATAAGTAACATTCAATTAATTCAATGTGTACAACCACAATTTAATTATTACCTGCCATACATTCTGTATTAGCTATGCAAAAACGTAAAGACAAGATAAATTGAAAACATCGTAATTTGACAAATTTTGTTATAAAAATTTTGGGATGTTTTTAACATACGGTTTATAAAGTAATTTATAAACTCAGGGACAATACAAAATTTAAATTTCAAATGTTTTACGAAAATAACTATTTTGTTGCACAAAATCTCACATTGATCTTACTTTATAATGCCAATATTTTTGTAATTATCCTTTTTTCTTAGTAGCAGAATAAAAATAAATAAAGCAAATGTTAACATTCTCAAAATGAATAAATCTTACGAAACAAATAAATTGCTTCTAAGATTATGAAAAACAATATTTAAAGCATATTCGTAATAGGAAATGTTCTTCAAAAACTAAATAATAAGGAAGTTAGATATTGGTCGACAGCAAGAACAGGTATATTCTTTGCATCGTGTCATCTCTTACTTTTACGCTGAAATAAAAAGTCAGTTTTAGATAAATAAATATAACACTAACATGGAAACAAAAGATTATAATGCAAAGAATAGGGACAAGATGCCCGAAATTATAGTTTAGTCACAGTTAGATCTCAAATACTATTATCTAAAGTTAAAAATAGAATGTCTCATTATCAAATATAAATATAAATTGTTAAGAATTCAAGTGTAGGTAGTCTAAATTTTTACGAAAACTTCAGAAAATTTTTCTCAAATATGCAAATTAATTTTTCTAAAACATACTTTTGAAAATAAAATTTGAAAAGCAATTAAATTAGTTTAAATTAAATTAAAAGCAATTAGTAAAATACCTCTCTCCAAACATATATTTTCTATTTTAAACTTTAATGAAATACCGGAACATACGAAATTCTATTGTTTAAAAAAAACTATAACAAAATGTCGTTTTTGCGCATTTCCTAAATTTTACATTGATAAGGTTTTAAGAGGTCATAAAAAATTATTTTAACGACCACTCAATTAAAAACAAATAGGATTTTGAGTCCATTTTTCTATCCATTACTTAAAACTGAAATTACTTTTCCGAAAATTTCACATGCAAGCCTAATTTGTTGCGCAATTATAAATCGCTTGAGTTAATTTATCGCAAAAAAAGAAATAAACGCACAGAAACTGTTTCAAAACGTAACGATCTGAATCGAAAACAAGCCATTTATTCCCTTATGAGAATTAAGTCGAAATAGTGTCATAATCATTAAAAAGATTGCTAATAAAATGAATGGGATTTCTTAATTAACTTTATTGTGACTTGATTATTGTAGTCTTTAAGAGGTTATGTATGTATTGTAAATTTTTAAAAAGGCAGTTATTGTAGTTCATAGAACATTACTTGTATAGTCCATACTCTCCAACCGTGTTGGAAAAATTTAAAGAAATTATGTTTTTAAGAGATTTGTATTTATATGCTTATTTCTCTCTCAGAATCTTTGAAGAATTAGTAAAATGCATGTTAATATATGGTTAATGAATTAATTATTATATTAAATGATGTCTAAAGCTCAAATAATTGTAAATTTTAATTAATAAATTATAGAGAAATACTTAGAAAAAGCGAGCGTAATTGGTAAATTATTTCAGAAAATTCATCAATGTTACAAAGATGCAACAAAAAATTATAGAACCTATGTAGAAGATTAATTAATTTCATATAATAGAGACATTGTTTAAAAACAACAATAATAACAGCAATAAAAAACAATTACTACATTTAAAAATATCGAAAAGTATTAAATTAACACTGAAATGTATATAAAGTAAACAATAACTTAATAAAAAAAATTTGCAATTTTTCAAATTTCAAATTCTTTATTTTAAATTTTAATGAAAATTTGCATAACATATTATAGTACCTAATATATAGATATACTTAATAAAAAAGGTATTATGGTACGAATATATTATTTAATGTATTATCAAGTTATTTTCAGACGATTTCTGTAAAACAAACTGGAATAATATGACCGTTTATGAGCGAGCAGTTTTCCATTGAGGGAATATACAGGGAGCGAAATAACGGTGTGTTAGATTTAATATTACTATATTTACACCTAGCATTCTTTTTTCAAGTTTTTCTCGACAAATATTTGTTAATTTAGTTTACTGAAGCATGTTAAATGTTGTTTACATTCATTTTTTAAATATATTGCTGTCAATAATGAATCTTTGAACCTTGTGTTAACTTAAATAATTAGGCAAATTTTCACATATCTGCAACTGTAAGAAAAGCGCAAACTAAATGTATAAAATTAACTGTAGTTCTGGGTCCTTATCTGGGTCAGAAATCACCAAACTGTTAAAATGAAACATTTCTTAAAATTTTCAGTAATATATATATATATTCAAGCCAATAACGGAATTAATAACCATTAAAGATTTACATAATTGAAGAACTAAATTTAAGTCCGACGTATTGTTTTCAACACAAAAAACAAATGTATAAAAAATCGTATTCCAACAAAAATATTTTAATAAAATAAGCGAAAGATTGTGAAAAATGAACTGTCAAATATCATTATCAAATAATATATTTCTTTTATATATTCATAACAGATAGTTATATCTGAAAATCAATAAATTTAGTGACATAATTTTTAAGTTTTGTTTTCAAACAAATTAGTAATTAAAAAAATATATGTTTTGTTTCGTTTTTTATAAGATTCATAACGTATAAAATTGAAGATAAGGATAATTTATTAGAATAGTAAAAATCATTTAAAAATTTTTAATGCTTTATTTGACAATCCTAGATTTCAAATTGTTCTGTCATTTTAGTGAGTTACAGTATCCTCTATTGTTTTAATTACTTTTAAAATGGAGAGTGTTATTAATTTGAAATGCAATGATACATGTAATCAATCCAAATAATGAATATTTATTAGTATTGAGAAAATTAAATAGTTTAAATTTGAAAATGAATATCACTTAAGCATTAGCTGTTTAGATTTTTTTATCCTAATTAGTAATGTTATCGTCTATAAATATACTCAGCCTTTATTTATCTATAAATATAATTTTCTTATTAACCCCCTCGCTGACATGCTCGTGTTAATACATTCACTACAGTATGATGAATATTTAAAGCAATATATATTTCATTATTTAATGAATTTTTAATGTACTGTACAATGATAACTATTCACAAGGTTCACATATATATTCTTAATCAAGTATTTTTATATAATATTAAAATTATCATGTTAATTTAGCATGGAAAACAAATGCAGAGAAAACAATATTCCGAATTTGTCCTTTTGGAAGTCTTTCAGAGGATAATTTTTTGTAATTAATTAAGACCTGTAACACACCTGAAACACAGAAATATTTTTGTGTTTCATGAAAGCATGTTCGATAATATTGTTGACAGTTTAGTATTTAATTGCAATATTTTGAACTCTTAAAGATAAATCAGTGTCATGGAATTTTTTTCAAACTTTTCATTCCTAAAAATATAAGAATTTTTCTCATCGTAATACTAGTACTTTAATATTTTGAAAGTAAAACACCAATGAGAGAGGATAATTATTATCTAACTCCTGAAAATTTTCAAATCTTTCTTCGGCTTCACAAAGTATTAAGGAAGTTAAAATAAAAACTTGACGTAGAAAGTCTAAAGTGTTTGACAGTTCGTGTTCGATAAAATACTTTCACCATAAATAACTTTTCTTTTCTTTTTTCTCTAATTTTTTTCTAACACTAACTTCACAAAACATTCATCATTCTGTCAAAAATTTGCATGGGTGTGATTATTTACAAATAAAAACCACTGAACATTTTCTAAAAACTAAATCTCAAACACTTTGATGTTAAAGAGCATACATTGATTGAGGGTTGTGCATGAAAAACTTTTTCAGCTTAGTTTTTTCCTTCGAGTATACTTAATGGTTTTAAGAAGAGTAAAAATTAATAATGTTTAATGTAAAAGATGCAATCAACTGCCTTTAGTTATCTATATAATTCACACATACATACATACATATATTAATACATGTGTATTTAAGTATTTAAATATGTCTGTATATGTATGTATATTTATGTATGTATATCTATGTTTTTAAATGTATGCATTTATATATGTACAGTGGATAGCGAAATAATTTGTTACACTACAATTAACGTTTTTGAGCTGACAATATTAGCAGGTAACATTTGACAGGTGTTTTAATAGATAAGGAATTTTTAGTGCACAACGTGACTGTCATAATGTGAAGGATTTTATGGGAGTACTTGTTGATATAAATGTTTTCATTCGTTTATGCTGAATCCTATTCTCTGCGAAATTTGTCTAACATAACAAATCAAAGAAATTTGATACAAGCTTTGATTACGGTCTGGCATCATAATGAGTTATTAAAAGAAAAACATAAAAACTGCATAGATATACCAGGTCAAGAGGAATAAAATCTGTAAAAGGGGGTTCAACGAAATATTGAAGAATATGTCTGGTAACACTTGTGCTGGCGTTATTCATAATATATTCCGACTTTATGAACACAAGTTTGTTTTTATTTAGGGTAACATCCCTAGTAATTGGCAGGCACCAGTGATTGGCACATCCTACAAGAATGTCCTAAAATAAGATTTATATCCAGTCTTTTAAAAATGCAAGACCATATACCAGTTATATGCTCATTTACTTTAAAGATTGTAACTTTGATTTATGCTACTAGATGACAATAGTGCCTAGGAAAGGAAAACAATTATTGCTTGTATCAAATTAGCCATTTTCGTTGCAAATGCATCTTTTCTGGCTTAAGAAAGGCATGTGTTTCAATTTATTATTATCCGAATTATAATATATTTTTAATTTTAATTGACAACAGTTTTTTTTGTTATAAAGGGTTACTTCAATTGGCAAAAGTATTTTGACACAAATATTTGGATTTCTGAAATAATGATAGATGCCAATTTATGGTACTTCAGTGTTGCTAGTTCCAAGTACTTGGCACCTGTGCCAATAACTTAGGTTTCTATAAAGAACACATTCGTTAAATTTGAGTAAACTGCAACTTCAGTGATTTTGATAGCTACTTTTAGTTTTGGTAGCGTAAAAACAACTTTTTCCAAAATTGGAAAAAAAAATCAGTGCCAAAAGAATTAAGAAGACGATAACATGAGAGTCGCGTGGGGAGATCTTGGAGCAGTATGGAGTATATTTCGAGACCCTCTATGAAAATTTTAAAAATTGGTCGGGAGTCTTAATGGCCATACGTGTCAGAACATTATCCTGCAGTAAAACTTTTTCTTTAATTAAACTGCCTATACACTTATTTTCGATGGCCTGTTTAAGCCTCAGAAATTGAACAACATCTCTTTGCTTTAATCCAGAGGAATGCATCATTGATACGAACGCTCAAAAGAACATTTCAAGAATGAATAAACTGAGGCGAAGCCATTCATTACGCATGCGCAACTGAAAAAAATGCCATGCCATTTAACAGAAACTACATTAACCCACTATGATTAGAAACTATGTTGCTACAGAAAAAATCCCATTTTCATATGAACGCCCCTTAAAGAATTTTCATTTATGACGGGTGATTTTCTGAGGTAATTTGTGCTGAAACATGTCAATATACACGTATGCAGTGATGTATCTATCATTCTTTATCATTTTTTCAATACTTTTTTTCAGTGTTAAAATTATTTAATTAAAAGAATTTTTTTTTAATTATTAGTTTTTTGTTTTATTTTTGACTTAATCCTTACCCTAAAATAAACATTCATAAAAGTTCTTAAGTAAATTTTGGGATTATTGTTTAAAACGAAAATTATGAATGCAATGATATGTTTTATCTCTTATCATTCTCGTTATCAAACTGTTTAGCATTTCTGAGTGCTCTTACTTGTAGAAAACTGTCTCAACACATTTCAGAAGTTATTCGTGCCTTTTGTTTATTCATTGTCTGTTTTAATTGTTGAGAGACGTTTTATTTAATTATCTAATGCATATACCTAATTATCTTAATGCAATTTTTACAGTGAACTTGGACATTAAATAATAGGAATACATCTGCTCTTAAATCAACAGTTATTAGAAAGTTAACAAAAAATGTTTTTTCTCCATTTAATTAAATGCAAATATCTAAACAAATTACAATTATTGAGTTTGTTTTTTAATCTCGAATCTTTTTTTTACTTTCTTCTATACTCAATAGAAGAAAGTATTGTAATCGAATTTTTTGTCGACTTCCGTGTTTGGACGGATTTACACGTTTTAGGGGTCAGAGATTTCAAAAAACATGCTTTTACAAAATGTCTGCCTGTCCGTGTGTCTGTATGTCTGTGCGTGTGTCTATCTGTGTGTATGTCGCCATTCTACCCTCAAAAAGTATATGAAGATATGCATAGAATTGAACCAAAATTTTTGTGAATGTTTTTGGCTGTTACAAGAAGGTCCCCCTTCAATTTTGAAATATTCCGCCGGAAGGGGGCACTGCAATCGCGATTTTTGTTCCATTTTCAATATTGTACCGATCAAAAGTATATGAAGTTATGCATCGCATTGAACCAAATTTTTTGTGCAAGTGTATGGTTATGGCTAGTTGATATTCCCTGAATCTGAAAAAAATCCGCCGGAAGAGGGCGCTGCAATAGCAAATTTTATGCCATTTTCAATATTGCACCACCTATAAGTATTAAGTAAAAATTAGTTATAGAACTGAACTAAATTTTTTGTATATTATTATTTTTTTGGTAAGGCAAGTAGGATCTCCCTGAATTTGAAAACAATCTGCCGATCATTCTATTGTCTATCGGCTCGTGCAGAGACGGAAATTCGTTTTTACTCCTATTAATTGACTGACGCAGAAATTTAAGATGAAAATCAAAGTGGTATGATATTGAATTGGAATTATTAAAGCATTAAAATGAGTAACTTTTTTTTTAAATATTAAAATGTACGTATGAGATAGTTGAAAGTTTTGGGATTGGCACATCCAACTAGTTTCAGTTTAGTAATTATGTAAACATAATATATTAATCCGAAAATACTTGTACCATAAAATACTCGTTTTTTCATCAAACACAATTTGGAATTTTAAATTTATTGAATAATACTACTATGATAAATACTTTTCTTGTTCATCGCACATGGGATTTTGTGACTAAAAGATCCTTTTTTCTGTTTTATTACATGAGAGATTTGTTTTTGGAAAATGAATAATTTACTTTGTTATTTTGATTGTGAAAGTGATAGCAACGACATAAAAACAAAACTGCATGTTGTTTTGATAGTTTTAAATCTACGATAAGAGAATATGCTGCATTACTATTTACGTAAGTAAATCTAATTTCTTCGTATCGTGTGCTATGGATTTGCAAAATACTTTTGTAAAGAAAATTTAGCATAGTTTAAAATCTTATTTTATTTTTTGAATACAAGAAAAATCAGTACAAGCAAGTTGATTATGTATTTATATCTGCTTATGTAACCGACACAAAATTAGACGGCGGATTAAAAAATATTCTTAGAAAAAATAAGTTATAATTTAGTAAATATAGTTTACAAACTTTAATAAACAAAAATAAAAAAAATGAAAAAAGAAAAGAAAATTATATTACGAAAGTTACTTGAAAAACACTTGAATTGACACTCTGAAACAATTATTTTAAAGATTTTAACAGGAATAAACATTAAAAAAAGAGAATAAGGAAATGTTATCGGGAGAATTTCCTGCTTTTTATTTTGGCACAGAAATTCTTCGTACATTTATTCAATAAGGTACCAGTCATGCAGAATTAAATGACCAATCAGAATAAAACAATACATGGAAATCTACCGATAAATGGGATAAACACGGAATAAAACCAATTCGCAAAATAAAAATAAAAACCAATCCAGATTGTATTCGACTCGTGTATAGGACCAGTTTCTGATAAAATCAAGCTATCCTATCTAATATAAGACTCGACATGACTTGCACAATACGTCCTTATTTTAACATGTGTGTTAATAAAAAACCAAACGATTCAGCACAATCTATGAAGATATGCTGCAAAATCAAAAACATTGTGTGGTTTTATTTTTTAATTTTGTATACAATGGCTTTTTTTTTAATGAATATGTGTAATATAAACCATAAATAAACGAACAAAAACGTCTAAGCAAATGAATTATTTGATTCTAATTCATTAAATTTATCTTTGATTTAAAAATGCAGCAAAAGAAAATGTTGCTTTTCATGTCACGAGTCATCTTAAATTGTTCCAAAATGTAACTGCTTACAAATTTTATATAAAATAAATTGTTAATCGTTGGAGATTACAACAATGTTTAGATTGTTTTTACAAATGCTTTGTAAAATATTGTTTTGAATACTGTCCTAAAGCAAATATGTATATTCCAAAAACTTCATCTAAAATAAATTTATTTTGATGAATATAAATTATGTTTCATCAAATTCTGTTGATATTATGAAATAAATACCTGAGATTATGATTAAAATTAATATTATGTTAATTCCAGGCAAAAAAATTTAAAAAAAAGTTTTTTTCTTAAGAAAATTTGTTTTATTTAGATTGAATATCAAAATCAATTACATATTATTCAAAAGTATTGGAAATTTGTTAAAAATATAACTTAATCTGGAATTTTTAACTTAAAACAATACATTGTTGCGTAATAATTTTAGATTCAAGATGAAGTTTAGGAAAAATAAGCTAATAAATATAAAACATTGTATATATCACAGCAGTTATTATAAAAGAATTTGATTGCGATTATTTTTAATTTTGTTTTCCTGTTAACTTGTTTTCAGCAGAAAAATTCTAGAATTCTTAGTTAAAGTTACATTTTTAAAAAATATTTCTATCAACTTCAACTACTTATTTGAAACTAAAAGCTTTATACAGGTTGTATCTAAACTACTAGGCAAAACTTTAAGGGGTGATAGTACACATCAAGACAAATAATATTAAATGTAGCGTTGCAAAGGTTAGAAAAAACCCGGCTTAAACCCGGGAATAAACCGGGTTTTTAGGAATAAACCTGGAAAAAACCCGGGATTTTTTTGAATAATTCGGTTTTTTGGGAATAAACCTGGGAATAAACCTGGTCTATTGGAAATAAACCCGGGAATAAACCGACTTTTTGCAACTCTAATTAAATGGGAAACTAAGGGTCCCAAACGTCTTCCGAAGGAGATAGGCGCCATCAAAGTTTAGGGTCCAAAATTTGAAATGATTATAAAAAACGTGAAAATTGATTGATTCATGTGCGGTTTTCATCAAAACTATTCTTTATGTCAGTATTGTCTTGAAAAGAAATTATAAAGATAAATTTCAAAAAATGCCGCGATAAATTTCAAAAGAGCGCGCTTTAGACTTTGGAGTGACGTACAATCTTTTTTACCGTTATTTTTTGCATCTCATTAATTTTTTTTAGAAGCTTAGACATAAACTTAAATTTTGAGCTGAAAATCGGATTCGTTGAAAATGGTTAAGCAGCGCAAACTGAACTGTGTTCAATGGGTGCGGGGAGGTTCAAATTTCAAATGATTATAAAAAACGGAAAAAGTGGTCGATTCGTTTGCGGTTTTCTCTAAAACCATTCTTTATGTCAGTATTTCTTTGAAAATAAATTTTGAAGATAAATTTCAAAAAATTCCGTTAGACTGCGCCTTAAACTTTAGAAAACCAACAACTATTTTTAACCGTTATTTTTTTTTTTATCAAAAGAAATGTCTTAAAAGCTTAGACTTAAATTTTGGGCTCAAAACCTGAACCGTTGTGAGTAATTAAGTAGCGAAAAATTGAACTGTGTTCGTAGGGTGGGCAGGGTAACATTTCAATTCCTGAACACAGTTCAGTTTGCGCTTCTTAACCCCTCCCAACGATTCAGAATTTGAGCTCAAAATTTAAGTCTAAGATTTTGCAAGCATTTAATTAGTTACAAAAAATAACAGTTAAAAATTTTTGTTGGTAAATAAAAATTTTAAGATTTTATAATTTATCCTACAATATACCAAAAATCTGGCATAACATCATAAAATCTTAAAATTTTTATTTCCTTGCAATATTTAAATTTTTACTCACGTGTAAATGGCAACATTTTTAAAAATTTTTAATTCATTTAGATTTTAATTTAGTAGAAATATTATCTCTTGATCAAGATGCAAACGTAGTCCTTCCATCATCATATTTTCCTGAAGACGCCCGCAGAAGACGGTGCGAAACGTTGAAAGTTTTATTTTATTTTAATTGTACAAATGTATATTAAAATTCCTGTTTTGTGCACCACTGAGCAATGTGTTTTATAAAATTATTAGTTAAATTTTATGGTGCAACTGTCCTATATATATTTAAGAAATTAACTCTTTTTATTTTTCTTTTTTCTTTCAAATTTTTATAACACCTTTCTTATGTGATATAAATTTTTTATTAAAATGTTTTTATAAAAGTGAATCTTTTAAAATCTTGTGATTTAAAAAATCTAATGGATTTAATAAACTTTTTAGTATAATACTGTTATTTAAAAAAAATCCCTCAAATAATTCAATAGACATCTTAAAAAACGGATGTTTTATATATTATTTGTAACGCTCTTTATTATTTTGCGTTATCTCTGACATTGCCACAATGTAATAAATAAAAGATTTATCACATAATTTTATGCTTTAAATTTAAGAAAAAAATATAAAAAATAGTCGGGTGTGGCAATCCCAAAGCTTTCTTCTATCCCATACACATAATTTCTTCCTAAAAATGCAACATAAAAGCGCCACCAGTTAGGTGATTTGTACGAAAATCTAATCGCAATAAATTACGTCAACTTCTAACTGAATCTGAAATCTGATGAAAATTCGTACATTAGTTTTTGGAGTAGACCTTTTGCGTATATAGTAAAAAAAATTTACATAACAGTGATTTATATCAGGGACTAACTAAATCTCAAGTTTGATGAAAATTCATGCGTTACTTTTAAAGATACAGCTATTGCGGAAATCGTGCAAAATGCTGCATAGCACTGCCGCATGTTGGATGATTTGCATCAAAAACGTAACTAGCACCAAATCATATCAAGAACTAACAGAATCTCAATAATTATGAAAATCCGTGTATTAATTCTTGAAATATTATTAGTACAAAAATCATGAAAAATGCAGCATAGTAGCGCCACGTGTTGTGCTATTTACGCCAAAAATTATTAAACACCAATTTAGCAGCGATTAATTCATTCTAAAGTTTTATTAATTTCGTTTCTTGAATTTAATTGCCCACAAAATTTGTTCTCACATACAGACAAACGAACGGACAAACAGACAAACTCACAGACACACATTTAAACAAGTAAAAAACAAGTTTTTCGTTATCTCTGAGCCCTAAAGTGCATAAAAACCGGAATTCGAAAATTTTCACGAATACAATACTTTTATGTTATGAAGGTAGGAGAAAGTAAAAATTACAATTATAATCCGGTTTCAAAGCTATAATCGTGTTAATTATTATAACTTTAAAACCGGAGCTTTAAAATATTTCATCCATATTAATTCAACAGGCATTTTTTTTCAAAATAGATGTCTAATGCATGACTTGTAACGCCTTTAATCTTCAAATATATCTCTGACGTTGTTACAATATACAAATTTACTTGAACAACATACATCTGACTTGTGTTCTCTACATGAAATCCTGCTTATAAGTCATCGTCAATATACAAGGACGAGATAGCACAAGGAAATTTACATCACAAGAGAAGTACAACCAAGAGCTCCACACAAAGTTTATGTGCAATGGAGCCAGCGGGAATCGAACCCACAACCTCCAGATTAGCAGAGCGGCGTCTTTACCACTCAGCCACGGAATAACATACAAAGTAAAACTTAATAACAAGAGTTCATGCAATTAAATGCTTTGCTGCCTTGTGCTCTATTTTTGGAGAAGAATTGTGGAGAACAATTCATAATACTTTGACAAGGGAATTACTTTACAAGGCAAATTTTGTAAGCTATATACGATTCTTCTATTACAAAATTTAAAAAAAACAATTTTACCTCTTTTCTGCTTTTTTGTATGGACTAGGAAGTAAAAAAAATAATAATCTAAAACATTGCGATACTCTTCTGTAAAATCCAAATGTTCTTTAATTTAGAAGCGGCATCTTGAGAAAATGCATACATGGTGCTTTGATTTTAAAAAGTGTAAAAGCAAAAATAGTTTTTTAGGACACCATTTTATAAGCATTCAGTGTTTAAGGGAAAATTAATAGATTATTTTTCTTTCTCGTCTATTGATATCATTAAATCATTTAGAATGCGTAGTATTAATCGTACTTAAATGTCAGTACTAGATAATTTCTTGCATTATTTACAGTTATTACTTTTTTGTTTTAGAAGAGAAATAATCTAATCTTTTGTACTGTTTTATTTTTTATGTTGCTATTTTTTTTATGGAGAGATAAAAAATATTTTATTATTCTTTAACTTTCCCTTAATTTGTGCATGCTTTCAAATTAATTATAAACACAACAGATTCTTTAAAAATATGTGGAAGTGTTTTGAGCCTAATGTTTGAGGCTCTAACGAAAAAATAATTGATAGAGTAGCATTATAAAATAAATAAATAAATAAAAATAAAATGTTTTTGCACATGATTTATTAAAAGTATTGATTTATCATAAGTTTAATTGATTTTTTTCTCTACTTTTATAAGAATTTGATGAAGACATAGTTAATTTACTATGGGCAAAGAATACGATTATAGAAAAGGTCTTCGTTTTTTATACTTGGAGAATTAAATAAAAAAATAATCAGTGATATTTATCAGAAAAATATTTGCCTGTCGATTTTTTAAAAGTGTGTTATAAAATTTAAATCTGATAGCTAGTATATTTACTATTTATACTATGCTTTTATTCATCTTAATTAATTAGTTCCTTAAAGATACATGAGCTTTTAACATATTTGTTAATGACTTCTAAAAGTATTTCTGTGTTAAATTTTCCTTACCTTTGAAAATTAATTGAATACGAAAAAACGGTCTCTTTGGGAAATAGATAAATTCAGTTCGGTTTACGCGTATGGATTGTGAAATGACAATTAGTCTCCTTCAGTTGCAATGAAAGCTCAGGATGTTATTGAAATAATTGTGAAAACTGAATAATTACTACACTTTTAAAAGTTTTAAAACTGTTTTCAAGCTCAATAAACTAATTCAGCAATACAAAACCCCTTACTGTGTGATTTATGCACGTACAATAAAGAAATCGAATTTAACTTTCCATGTATAGCACAGCGCTTTCAGAAAAAAAATTACTTAAAACAAAAATTCTGCTTAATTTTCAAATGATGTGAAAAGCAAAATGTTATAAGCGAAATACTGAATTGTAAATATACTTTATTTAATAATAAAAACATTTACTTTAATTTTTTTTAATTAATTGCTTTATCTATGTAATGAAGCAGGAATTTCCCGTTTTTTGATAGAGTATAAGGTTTATAAACAATAGGAGATCAATTTACATGCATTCATCCACTTCTCTAAAAGAGATAATTTAAAATGCCTAAATCTGTTTAAAGTTTTAAAAACCAGCACTAAACATTTTAATTATAACAATGACTGTCATTAAAAAAGTAAGACATTTTATTTTTAAAATACTTTTATCATTGTAAAAGCATTATTAAAATATTTTTACTTGTCTGCTTACACATCCGCAATATTGTGAATTTTAAGTCAGTAAATTTTCTGCGAAGTACTCCAACAATCATAATTTAAATAACTGTTTAAAACTACATACTACGTGATTATTAAGATTTTTCTAAAGTAAGATAAATTTTTTACCCTAAAAATGTACCTTTTTACATTATTACGATAATCGAAAAAATGAAATTTAAAAAATAAAGCAGCAGATTTTAATTTTATATAATGTATTTTAATTTATTTCATTGTATTTTAAATAAATATATGAGGCGAATAGCAGCTTATTTATGTAAATAACAGCAAGTAAATTTTACAATTAGCGTAATTTTGTGGTCTATAACAGTTCTAAACAACTTTTTAAAGTTTTTTATTATTATTGTTTTACGTTTACTTTTCATTAACTATATAAACATGAAAAAATTCACATTTAAAACTGCATTTATACAATTAAACTGTATTATATAAGCGAATTAAACAGGAGAAAAATTCAATTTCTAAATAAAATACTACGTAGATGTTTATTCTAATTGAAAATGATGAATTCCAGACTATAGAAAATCATGTTAGAAATATAAAATTACATTTTTGTTAAACCATGAAATATTTAAAGTATCTGCATAAGCAAACAAAATGTAAATACACATATTTGTTTACGTATTGTATTTCTCTGTTTAAAATGTTAAATGTTAATTAAAATAACTCTAAACAATTCTAAATAACAACAAAAAAATTCTTACCTGAAGACTTATAAATAGACCTATACTTTCTCATTATATACTTAAACAAGTAAAACTTCGTACTTAAAGATTTACTTATACGCCACAAAACGAACATTTAATTTTTTTCGTGATTTTTATTTATTATACATATTTTTCCAATTGCAGTTTGAAAATAATTAATTAAAATTTTCAATCCTCCCCTCCCCATACCAAAAAAAGAAAGTTTGAGCTGGATTCCAACTGATGAACAAAAATCGCAAATATGGTATGCTGATACTTGCGCTACCGAGTCATTTGCCGAAGACGGATATTTATCCGATTATAAACTGTAGAGTAAATATTGAGACCTTTTTTCGTAACACCCCTAGATGTTGTGTTTCATGGCAGTCATATAATAACTATATGAAGGACGACTAACCTATGGCGCACTGCATATTATTTTTATCCGTTATAGATTCAGGTTCTACATCAAAATATAGTAGAATATCTCAAAATGCATTGATTAATCTAGATATTGTCTATGTTTATCTTAATTCAATTAGTTCGGTTTGTTGTCCACGTCATTGAAATTAAAGAAACTCAACTTAATATAGCGCAATCTAGCCTAATTGTGGCTCATAAAAATTTATGAACAAAGGAGAATCAGGAGATTATTGCGAACGAAAGATTAAAAGGTAATAGAAATTGTCGATGGTAAAGTTAAAACTATTCGGGATTTAATTTCGGACGCTAAAAGGTGAAGATTCTGGCACTTGCTATTTTGATACTTTTTTCTGCGAGACAAATTACTCAAATTCAAATAGTGTTTAAAATTACTAAATACTAAACTGACTTAAGGTATTTGGCATCTAAATTGAAGAAACATTAATATTTTTGAAGAATAACATCTAATATTACATTTTTAAATTTAAAAACAAAATTTTAAGTAAATTTAATTCGCTATTATTTGTTACATAATTTTTTTATTGTTGGTGGTACGTCATGATCACGTGAAATATGTTTTTGGGAAAATATTGCACGTGGTTGTGAAAAGGCTCGCCGACCTTGGGCTATACTGTATCGATATTTTGGTATGAGGTAACTCCAACCCGCATTTTTTTCTAGTGAGCATTTATCACCTTTCCTAAAAAATACAAAGATAGAAATCACTGAATAATTTTGTAGAAGTTTGTTTCTGCATCGAAATAACTCAATTTATCGATGCAATCATATAAAAAAACAAGTTGGAAATTGCATATTAAGCTTAGCAAAAGAGGTGCGTTCGTACGATAACGTTATTACACCTCAGCAACGTATATCTTATTCATAAAATGTGAAGTAGTTCATTTCAATTGAAACACGCCTCAAACAATGTTTCCCCGTATAGTATTATGTAGTGGAATACTTTTGTGTGGCCATGTAATTTAATAATGAATATTCTTTGCATCACAGATTGTAATGAATGTATATTTTAGTATATACTTCATAGATTCATGTCAATTCTATTATGTTCGAATGAGTGTAACACCATTAAAATGCATTTGAAACTTTTTCTCCAATTGACCGTAATGTTACGGAATCCTTTTCATTGTCCCTGTAATTGATCTATCCATCCGATTTTCATAAAAATTGAAATGACACGACAAAATTATGTAATAATTATATATATTAAGTTTCAAACGATTCGGTTGGGTAGTTTTTGCGTCGTTATATGCGGACAGACAGACGGACGGACTGAGCGACAACTATAGGCGCTACGTATTTTTATAATTACGAACGCACCTAAAAACGGGAAACATGTTTGCATTTTTCAAGTATTATCACGGACACCCAACAGTGTCGAAAACTATGACACCATATATCTTTAATTTAAGAATTCGTTCCTTTTGACGTTTCATTATTACTTTTTATTTCTATAAGGTGTTTGATTTGAATTGTTTAATGTGTATACATAATTTATCTATACAAATAAATTTATAATGTTTCTAATGTCTTTGTAAAAAAATTATACAGCTAAAGCGACTCTATTGTCAACAGCTGATCAGCCAACAGGAGATGCTTTCTTGTCTGTTAAATGAAAAGCAAATATCTAGATAAACAACGATATACAAACTTGTTTTTTAATCTACAAATTTCCTTTCAGTTTAATTTACTATGCAAATGTAAGATTTTTTTTTTTTTTTTTTTTTTTGCAAAAACTAGTAACACAAAATAATTGTTGTTTTAGTAAACACAATTCGGAATTGACAATTTACAAAACTGCATAACTAAGCAATGAGGACATACATTTTTTCAACATGAGAATTTCTCATTTAACAATTTTTTTTTTATATTTCTTAGGAAGTAGATTTTTTTTAGAAAAATAAGAACACAATATCTTAAATTATTTTGCTTAAGCCCGTCATAGCAACTGCGGAGAAACAAAATGCCTGTTTTAACACATTTAAATCAAAGATAATATATACTTAACTGCACTTTAATGAGACAAATGTCAAATTAAAATGCAACAAGACGATTCTTTTTTAATTTTCTAAAGATTGCTAATTACTTTCGAACCAGTGTATTATTTCGAAAAAAGAAATCAAAGCATATTATGTGCACTTCCAAGGATTGCAGTGCGCCAAATAATTATAAACTCTCACACTTTTATATGATATACTATAATGACAAAAATATATTTCCTGTGCATTTACATGTGCAATTTACTGTTTTGTTATATTCAATATCAGCACGAATTCATGGGTGGCTGTAGAAGTACCCGGCAATTCGTTGTTGAATCTGATCAGTGACAGCTGGATTTCAGAAGCGAAAAACCTATAGCCATATTCAATGTGACGAATAATTTAGAATAACCGCAACATTGTTTAAAAATATTGGCTAAATATCGGTAAAATGTAAAAATCCCAATATTGGTACAATAATTCTTGCCGATATTGGCACAACATTGTTTCCAAATATTGTCTAAATGTTGTCAAAATGTAAACTTCCCAATATTGGTGCAATATTTCATGCCAATATTGGCGCAACATTGTTTGGAAATATTGGCTAAAAATTGATGAAATGTAAAAACTACAATGTTGGTGCAATATTTCATGCCAATATTGGCACAACATTGGTTACAAATATTGTCTAAATATTGGTAAAATATAAACAACCCAGTATTGGTGCAATATTTCATGATAACACTGGCGGAACATTAGTTAGAAATATTGGCTAAATGTAAACACCCCGATATTGGTACAACATTTCATGCCATATTGGTGCTACATTGTTTAGAAATATTGGGAAATATCGGTAAAATGTAAAATACCCAATATTAGTGCAATATTTCATGTCAATATTGTCGCAACATCGTTAACAAATATTGATTAAATGTAAGCAACGGAATATTGGTGAAATATTTCATGCCAATATCGGCGCAAGATTGATTACAAATATTGTCTAGATATCGGTAAATTGTAAGCAACGCAATATTGGTAGAATATTTCGCGCCAATATTGGCGCAACGTTAGTTACAAATATTGGCTAAATGTAAACACCCCAATAATAGTATAATATTTCACGCCAATATTGGAGCAACATTGTTTAGAAACATTGGCTAAATATCCGTATAATGTAAATATACCAATATTGGTGTAATATTTCATGAAATATTGGCGCAACATTGTTTAGAAATATTGATTAAATGTTGGCAAAATGAACCTATCCCAGTATTAGTGCAGACCCCCACGGAGGGCACTCCCCCTGGTCCTATATCCCATTAGCGTAGATAATCGGACGACAAAAATCAACCAACCAACCAACCCAGTATTAGTGCAATATTTCATGCCAGTATCGGTACAATATTGGTTACAAATATTGTCTAAATATCCGCAAAATGCAGACACTCAAAAACTGGTGCAATACTTCATGCCATTATTGAGCCAAGAATCAAATATGGTGCCATGATTTAGCCAATATTGTGAAAAATTTGTTTGGCTACTGGGGTGTATATTTTTTTAATTTATTACAACAGTTACTATAAAAAATTACTAAATGATTTGCTTAAAATGATAGATTTAACAAAAATAATTATTAGGCCATTTGCCACACAACTATCTAATTTAAAATTTAAAAAAAATATTCTAAGATGGATAAAACAGAATATGAATCGTAAAGATGTTAATTAAGATATTCAGAGAAATTAAAATGTCTTCATAAATTACTTTAAAGCTATATTGGTGTATGTAATATAGAATAGCACGAGTAGAACAATCTCAGTTATGAATTTTAAAAAATGTGTCTTCTGAATCGCAGAACATTCAAATAAAGTTATAACAGCATATCAGTTACGAGATTAATTAACTTTGACAGTTACAATTCAATTCGTCGAACACAACAATTTCTGAACAAACTTAAGGTTGAAAGACAAGAAAAAACCCAATGCTTTTTCATTTCATCAAGCTCAATTCATAATTACCAATCCGTAAGACATCACTGCGACGACAGTGTGACGTCGTTGTGAAGTCACATTGTGACTTTGTGACCAGCGAATTTCGATGCGACGTCACGTGACGTTGATGTGAAGTCACAGTGACTAAAATGTGAAGTCGTTATGGCCGTTTGAGAGCTCGTTTGTGACGTCACATTGTGACCACTTTGTGAAGTCACAATGTGGTAAATTTGTGAAAAATGTGTCATTTGTGACTACTTTGACATTAACATTGTGACGAAACTGTGACAAAAACGATGATGTTTAAATTGCCAGAAACATGTTTTTCTAAGTAAATAACATGTTTGAAAGAACATTTGTAATTTTCTAAAAATTTTTAAGAAAGTCACATCTCAGTCACAATGTGACGTCACTGAGTGGTGTCATTTTAGTCACAGATGTTATGTGACCAAAGTGACTCACAGTGTCGTCATTCTGACGTCACCGTGACCATGCATGCTATGAGGGAAACTGTCAATCCGTAAGGCCAATCAAAAAGAATTCGCACGCGCTACATGAGTTCAATTACTGAGTGACAAAAAAGTATTTCCTCTGATTTGAAAATGTTTAACCAAGATTATCCGCATTGTCAGCATACCTGTTAGAAAGATAATGAAAAGTAATTTTTAGTGCGTTTCATTTGACAACAGTGAGGAAACTCAGATATGAAGATAATGATATTGGGCGCAAATAGAATGGCAAATGAAAATCAATATTGAATTTTTACATCAAGAAAAATTAAACAGTTCTGATGACTCAAACATGTTAAGTAAGCTTTTCTTTTTCAGAAAAGACATGAAACAGTCGGAAGAAATCGGTTGTTTCAACAGAAAAAGTACAAAATTCGTATGTCGAAGATGTCCGAAAATAGGAAAAAGGGAAATATTGGTACGAGATTTCACCATCTTATGATGGCATCTACTGAGCGCCAACATTTGGTTCAAATTAGAGCAAAATTGTTAACAATGTAACTATTTATCAAAATGTTGTTAACCCGCTAGTAGTCGCGACTTTTTTCATAACGACATTAGTCGAGCTCGGTCTTTTCGCCGCTGGCCCCCCGAATACCAAATATGTAAAATAAGAAATATTTTTCACCTAATATACGAAAATAACATTACAACGAAGATATAAATTTGCAGTTTTTTTAAATGCATTTTATTCGCGAGATCTGGAGTAATTGGAAAAAGTAAAAATGAACTCACGTTAGTGACTTTTACGTAGACTTATTCGCCAATTTCAACTGTGTTTCTATAAATCTACCTGAAAGAAAAACAGAGGTATCCTGTTATTTCACTAAGGTGGTCAAGAAAGCGTCAAAGTCAGCTACATGGTAGATCTCAGCTGTATTTGTAATGTGATATAAGTTAGGAGAAGATAAGTTGTACGGCCGGCGAAAAGACCGACACGCGACTACTGACGGGTTAAACGAGAAATCAAACCTATATAAACAAACAGTCAGTGCGATTGAAAACATAATAAAGTTCGATCCTCCAAACGAATGATTTAACATTGCTTATTTCGAAACATAAAGTATATTTTTTAACTAATGTTTTACAAAAAATTTATTTCATAACATTTTATAAAAAAGAATAACACATCAGCTGCCGCAGACGCGCCAGCGCGTGATAAGGCGCCAAAGCTAAGGGGCTACTCACGCGCCAGCGTGTGATGTGGAGTGATGTCCAATAGCCAGTCACGCACTGGTGCGGGAAAATCTTTCACTGATTCTTTGTTATAAAAAGTAAATCGGCTTCTGGGAAAAACTCACCTCTACAGTGCGCCATTAACTGTCATCACATCTTCACGTAAGCGGCAGCGAACGTGTTAAAGAAATAAAAAATAAATAAATGGAGCTAGCATGAAAAGCTTTTTTATGTTACAAGTAAATCAAATAAAAACACCATTCCAACCATTCTTTTAAACAATTTCAGAAAAACTTAAAAGCTGTACTCTGCTAAATTGTTCTAAAATAAGTGTCCAATTTGACAAAATAAAGAAAAATACCGAGAAAGGAAAAATGGAAAATGTTTTATATTAGGATAGTTAATGGACCACAAATATTGTAAACCACTGCGTTAGAAACAACTAAAATGTAAATATATATTTTTTGAAATTTTAACAGAAATAAACAACATTTAAGATTAATGGACTTGGTGGTTTATGAGGCCTTCATTAATTTCTGTTGAATTTAGGTATAACCCCCCGACCGCCAAGCAAAAGGGCAAAATTGTACTTTTTTTCTGCAAACTATTTTAAATGTTAATAAAAGTATATTTTTTTGTTACGTATATGCTTATAAACTTTGAAAGTTTCAATCATAACTTAATTTCTTAAAATTGGATTATACAGGATTATTACAAATGAATCCTCGGATTTTGATACGTTACTATGTACCAACTAGAAAACGTATATATTTCCATGACAATTCAAATGAGATGGCACTAACTACAGTTTTGGACTGCATATGTTTCATGAGCATTTGTTTGCCATGGTTGCTGCGCGAACGCCACATTCAAAATGGCGACTGGACCATAGAAAGCGTTTTGTCTATTAAAATTTTTAAAAATGGAATCGCTTATATCTGTTTAGAGGGCATTCCGAAAGGCGTACAATTGCAAACTATCAACCCGCAATGATGGATTGTTCGCTGGCACTTTGGCTGAGTTCTGGAACCGCACTATGACTGTATTCGCGACATTGAGGCGACCATGCCGAGTGAAGTGTGAGCGAACTCAATTATCGCCTTGACATCTGCCGTATCACTCAAGGAGCACATATTGAACATCTGTAGTATGGACGTCAATCTTATAGACTTTCGGTTTATTTTCATGTATAACTTATTGTTGTTGCTCAATTATGTTCTGAAATAAACGCTTCGGAAACCCGGTGATTCTTTTGTAATAAGCCTGTATTTGTAGAATTATATTGATTGAAATAAAGCTTCAACTACAGTGAAACCTGCAGCCTAGTAAACGGATATATCCGGTCGTGGCAGGGGGATGATTTTAAATAAAATTTTCCGATTCGCCATAAATTACAGGAACTGTTTGGATATTTTTTTATGATTCTAGTTTAATTTATCTGATTTTAATTAAATGTTTTGGACTTTAAAAATTTTGTTTTTTAATTATTATTTTACATAGCTTAGTTTTTATTTTGCGTTAAAACTAGTAAAAATGGATGTTCGATCCTCAAATCAAATGATCTTGAAGAATGAATTCCAAACATTACTTATTTTATAACATAAGATATTAGTAAATAGGAAACATAAAATCTTGTGAAAATCATGTTTAAAAATATAAAATAAAATGGAAAAATTAAAAAATGAAGTTTAAAAACAAACAAAATGTAATATTTGTGTATATTTATGTATTACACATCGCAAATAAATAATATTTTACTAGGATTTACTGCTGAAAATATCATTTATTCGAAAGAGAGAAAATTCATCAGACAAACGCCGACTATATAGAGTTCAAACGGCTTTTATTTTTGAACATGCTGGCATTAACTACTTCCTTCGTTTGTCCGTATGACATACGGGTAACGTGCTTTTTGGCAATCATGATTTGCCGTAACACGTACGGGCATCTGTACTCCTATCATGGTTTATTATTATCACTAGGAAAATTTTATTGTAAATTTTGCATTATCTAGTCCGAGAATTTTTCGGATTCAATTTGATAAAAATTCTGTTTTGAAGAACTGGAAATATAACATTAATAATTCTGTAACAGGTATTAAAATATAGGCATTATTGATGCTTTGTAAACAATCAAAACTAAATTATTGGGTTCAAAAAAGCTCTAATTATTCTTGAATTTTCTTTTAATAAATTTTATTATATACTTAGAATTGTAGATTGAAGAAATATTGAATTCAAATTATTTACATAATATGTACAAAATATATAATATGTACAAAATATAAATTCCTTTTACCTTGATAATTTCTGATCATCGTACTTAAACTGGAAAGATGATCCTATATCCATTTATGCGTGTCTTTTCATAAAAATAGCATGATTCTTCCATAAAACTTAAGACACGCACGACACAAAAAATTATAAACATTCTCTCTAAAAAATTCTTTTTCATTCCATCAAAAATTGATGCCAACTTTTTTGTCTAAACTTTTACCTCATCTCGTAAGATAAAAAATGTAAAACTAAAGCAGACGAAAAAACAGTTTTACTGCCATAGTAACGAGTCGCGTAAGAAAAAAAATAAATATCACAATTGCAAATTTGGAAACGATTTTCTGTGAATAAACTGATATATTAATTTATCAATTCCTAACAATTGAAAAGCTTTTTTTTCAAAAATATTTATGAGTTAAGTGGTAAATAAATTTTAGAGTAAATATCAATCGTACTATTAAATAAAATGAAGATTGTTATTCATAAACAATGGTACTGAAAACAGGAGCGTACTCATCATTTAATAGCAATTCTAGCAAATTAAAACAAGTTTAATTTCTTTTAAAACTATTTAACAAAATTTTGTTAAACAAGAAATCGAACCCATATAAACAAACAGTCAGTGCAACAGAAAGCATTTTATATAATAAAGTTCCATGCTCAAAACAAATTATCTAACATTACTTACAGCGAAACATAATGCATTTGTAAATAATAAAAAAGTTTTTAAAAAAAGGTATTTTATAACATTTTATGAAAAAAAAGAAAAAAAAACGAATGATTGGAGCTAGGGTGGAAAGCTTTTTTATGTTACAAGCAAATCGAATAAAAACACCATTCCAACCATTATTTTAAACAATTTCAGCTGTATTCAGATTAATTCTTCTCAAGTAAATGTTCAATTTTACAGAATAAAGAAAAATAGAAATAAATGAAAAATGGAAATTTTTTATAATAAGAGAGTTAATGGACCTCAAAGATTGAAAACCACGGCGCTAGAAACGACTAAAACGTGAGTACATATTTTTAAAATTTTTTAAAAGAAATAAACAGCATTTAAGATTAATAGACTTGATGGTTTAGGAGGTCTTCGATATTTTCTGTTGAATTCAATTTTAAATAAAATTTCTCGATTCCCTAAAAATTATAGTGACTGTTTGGATATATTTTAGTGATTTTATGTAATTTATCAGATTTTAAATAAATGTTTTGGGCTTTAATTTTTTTTAAAATTATTATTACAAAGTATTATTACATAGCTTAGTTTTTTATTTTGCAGAAAAACTAGTAAGATTACCAAACCAAATGAACTTGATGAATGAATTCCAAACATTACTTATTTTGTAGCATAAAATATTAGTAAATAGAAAACGTAAAATCTTACAAAAGCTATATTTAAAAATAAAAAATCAAATCCAAAAATCAAAAATAAATTTTAAAAATTAATAACATGTAATATTTATATACATTCATGTATAACACGACGCAAATACAATTTTTTACTATGATTCTCTGCTGAAAAATACATATACACTAAGGAGAGAAAATTCATCAGGCTAAAGCCAACTATATAGAGTGCGTACGGGTTTAATTTTTGAGTATTAGTATATTCACCTTAATCATTTGTAGAATATATGTATATTTTAAAAATAAATTAAAGTAAGATTATTATTCAGATATGTTGGTGCTGAAAAAGAAAAGAGCTTACACATCATTTTATATCAATTCTAGCAAAATAAAACAAGTTTAATATGCTGCGTAATTATTTATTAAAATTTTGTTTAACGAAAAACCAAACCGATATAAACAATCAGTCTGAACAACAGAAAACGTTATAAATAAAAAATTGGATTCTCAGAACGAATGATCTAGCATTACCTATAGCGAAACATAACGTATTTGTAAATAAAAATATGTTTTACCAAAAAGATACTTCATAACATTTTATGAGAAAAAAATAATAAATGAATGAATGGAGCTAGCATGAAAAGCTTTTTTATGTTACAAGTAAATCAAATAAAAACACCATTCCAACCATTATTTTAAACAATTTCAGAAATGCTTAAAAGCTGTACTCAGCTTGATTCTCCTGTGGTAATTGTCTAATTTGACAGAATAAAGAAAAATACAAAGAAATGAAAAATGGAAAAAGTTTTATATTAAGAGAGTTAATGGACCTCAAAGACTGAAAACCACTGCGTTAGAAACAACTAAAATGTAAGTATATAATTTTTGAAATTTTAACCGAAATAAACAACATTTAAGATTAATAGAATTGGTGGTTTTATCAGGCCTTCATTAATTTCTGTTGAATTCAGTTTTAAAATAAAATTTTCCCATTCGCCATAAATTACAGTAACTGTTTGGATACTTTTTTATGATTTTAGTGTAATTTATCACATTTTAAATAAATGTTTTGGGCTTTAGAAATTTAGTTTTTTAATTATTTTTGCAAACTATTATTACATAGCTTTGTTTTTATTATGCAATAAAACTGGTAAAAATGGATGTTCTATTCTCAAAACATATGGTCTTACATTACTTATTTTGTAACATAGAAAATAGAAAACATAAAATCCTATGAAAAATATATTTCATAACATTTTATTTAGAAAAATTCAAATAATGGAGCTAGCAATGTTTCAAGAAAATCAAATAAAGTTACTAAATTATTTATTATTATTGCAAACTACCATTCCATTGCTCAATTTTAAATATGCATTAAATTTAGTAAAAACGGCATCTCTATCAGCTATATATATATATATTTATAATATGTACAGATTCTGAAAATTTTTACATAGTTCCTGAATCCAAATACACTGTAAAAAATTTGTTACATTTATGGCAAAAAATAATGTAATAAAAAATTGCAAATAATTTTATTGCAATTTTTACGGAAAAAACTGTTGGCAGCAGTGATGCCAAAATTTTACGTTTAAAAAGTTTTCAGTAAAGAAATTAAACAAACAAAACGAAAATCCTATTTTATTATATACAAAATTCAATATTGCATAGTATTAAGAAATGTTTAGTATTAATAATTAAAAATTGCATAGTATTAATATAGTATCAAGAAATGATAATTTTTTTTCAGAAAATAGTTGCTTTGGAAATCTTCCAACATTTTCGTTTGTCTCAATTATCGAATATCAATGAACGATGAAAATGTAGGCAAAACATTCTTCCCGAAACCAAGTATTTGCCAAGAATTATCTTTTTCATTTCAGAGACAATGATTATAGAGCAACAAAGAAATTCGACATTTACTGCTAGATAAGACCGATTACTAGAAGAAAGAAATCGCCGTTTCTAAAAAATGTTGAAATGAGAAAAGAAGGAAAAAAACCTTGTGAAAAATGACAATACCCAATCCATTTTTTTTGTGGATACACGTAGTTGTGGGATAATTTTCTAAAAAGGAAATGTTACTTGAAATGATTACTTTTTATCATGAAAAAATAGAGTGGTGTAAGATAAAACTTAAATAAGTGAACAAGTCAGAAATTATACGTCAAATGTGGCAAGTAAGGTGTTTAGTAACTGGTTTATAAATTTTCAAATCTTGCTGTAATAACTGGTGCATTCTTATGCAAATGCATGCATATAATATTTTTTACGATTATATATATTGTAAATTCAGTAATATGAAAATACTATGACTCCATCTTAAATAGGACATAATCATCGTAACAACCTAGAATCATTACTTATTGTGAAGTATCATTGAGTTAATTACGTATTATAGGATTTTATATAGTGGCGAAAAAAATATTTATGTCTGTTTGAGTTTTGATTCGATTTTCTTAAAATATGAAACTATTCGAGAACATTCTGCAACGATTATACATATAAAATTTCAGACCATTCGATTGGGTAATTTTTGCGCACATTTGGATAGACAGAGAGACGAAAAGACGGACCACACAACGACTATACACGTTATGTATGTATACAATACCGAACGCATCTAAACAGGAAATCTTTGCTTGAGAAGATTATATTTTACATTAAATTGTGTAATGTAAATTTTAAATAAATTAATAAAAGCAAAAGAGTAAGCGTACTTTTTACAATGATTAAGCAATGATTTTCATTAAAAAGTAGCAAAAAATTAACTGAAAAGTTTCTAAATAAAGCCAATACAAAGTAACATGTCAAAAGTTTGCAGAGGATCAAATTAAAACCATTTGTATAATGCAATATCTCGTCAAGACTCCCAAGGCGGATAGAATGGAAAATTTGTAATTAATCACGTAAACAACGCTAAAGTCTTAAACGGGAAAAATAGTTAGTTGTACGAAAGAAATCAGAAAAAATTAGAGAATTAACCTAGTGACTATGAAACGCCAAGAGTGGGAGAAAATATTACATAGTGATTTGGCACTGACAAATGTCTCTTTTGATACGATGAAAAAATAACTTGAAAATGGGATTAGGTTATTCAAAATCTTACCTATTTTCTACCAGATCAAGAGCAAATTTACAGAAAAACTAATACTTCTGTCAACCCCTTTAACGCGCAGTGTTGCCGGGTCGGCAACACCTAAAGTTCCCCCTGTTTAGAGACACAAAAACTCCGTGAATATTTCAAAAACTACTCTAATGGCTACTTTAAATCTTTCTTATGTTTTCTAGCTGGCAGCACCACAGCGATCAGACTCTACTGTTTTTAAATAATAGGTAAAATGTTTTACTGTAATACGCGCTTCACAGCAATGTTCTTCTCACTGCGCTTATCAATGCTTAACTTATGGGAGGTTACTACTTCGGCAACAGCTGTATAATTAAAATGGTTAGTGCGATCTTTACAAAATAATACCTGTGTACTCCTCTATGCCTATTTTGAGACTGCCTATTTTTTTACCTTTAAATTACAACTTTAAAGTGTAGTGCGCCGGAAAGGGTTAAAAAAACTCAGCAGATGTAATGAGATGTTTTTCGTATTTTCGGAACGAAATAACTACAGAAATGACTTCATAGAACCATTAAAAATATTTAATCTAATTTACTTATAAAATATAGTACTTTCTATCAGAGTAGTTCTGTCTAGGTGCCTTTTCATAATCACACAAACTGGATAATTAAAATACCTTTCGATTTCCTATGCAGTTAAATTTCGATTAAAAACATATTTGTAATGCATTACATTCCCAAAACCTGTTTTGTTTTCCAGATAATAATCTTATGAATGTGTATCCGTTCAATGAACAAATCATCAAATAGCTGGACTAAATATATTTATATCTTTTGTTTCGGATTAACTTTATGCATAACTGGAAGTCTCTGTCATTTTCGCATTACGTTTTTATAAATTGCGGGTGAAATGCAGTTTACTCTCCTTCGCCAATGCGACTTTTTTATTGGCGCGATAAATGCTCCAATATGGCAACCCTTGTATTTTCATTTTCGCCTCTCGCATCTTCAATGTGGCAACCCTAAGGAGTGCTCCGTTTTAAAGTGTTTGCTTTTTAAACCTATCCTACCGTTTTCTAAGCCGTTTCCCGATTGGACGCTCCTTTTTGTTACATGTTTTCTTATTGGACGAAAGATGAGAACTGAGAGAAGAGAAGGAGCGTTTAAATTTTTGGAAAAATGTTAATGTTGCAATGGATTGCACGTTGAAATGTTGTCTATTGCGTTGCGTCTTATTTGTTTTCTCAACTCGTATATTTTGGAACAAGTACCGATGTGGATAAATGCTTGACAGGTGAGAATAAATATTCAATCGTTTATTTTTCTCTTTTTTTAACCTGTATTTTTGAGCTTTGATTTAATTATGTATGAATGAAAAGTTGATTGTTTCAAGATATAAATGACTAAAAATGATAGATTGAGTGATGGTTTTGAATGACATCCTAGAGTAGAAGATATTATGAATTAAAAAAACGGGGGGTTCAGGAAGGCGGTAGCCCCCCCTGATAAAAAAAACAGGCCCTCTGAATAAAAAGACTACAACATTGTTTTGCTCCTCTTACTGTTAACAAACATTCTTTTTTAATAATTTGGATAAGTAAAAAATTTGTTTTTTGTATATTTGATAAAATGTAATTTAAAATATATTAAATATATCTTTAAAAATGTATTTCGAAAAAAAAAATTGAAATGTTATGCATTTTTTATTTTTACAAAAAATACAGGTTAAAATAAGAGAAAAATAACTGATCAAATATTTATTCTCACATTTAAAGCATTTGTCTAGATAGGTACTGGTTTAAAAATATATGAGAAGAGAAAACAAATAATAATTTTGTGTACTCTCTCTCGGAGATGTAACTCCGGGAGTTAGTACGCAAAAATGCGCCATTTGGCGATTTCTGAAAATCGCGCTAAGAAGGAGAGCAAACTGCAATCGCACCTAAATTGCATCTAAATTTCCATCCAAAATTGATAATAGGTATGTATATTTTCTTTTACTCCAAACAGAATTAAAGGGAAATCACGATGGGTTTTGTGAAAAGGTTATTAGCAATTTCACTGTGAAGGCTAAGGGTGCTTTTGTTTACACACGCCGTAATCATATCTGCTATTGTATGAGTCTAAATTATTTTCTGCTGTTTTATTATTTAAATAATCGTTTGAAAACTTATCATACATAATTTAGTTTTAATATGACTCGCAAAATTTTAACATAACATAACAAAAATAACTTTTATTTATTGTATTTTTCAAAATACACAGTGAATAGATATGTTTTTTTGTGATTTAAATATTTGATTAGTGTACCTAGACTTTGAGCAATATAATATATTTTAGGTAGATTTCGTATGAAATACTACCTATTGCAATCGCACCAGTTTATATATATATATATATATATCACTTTTTTATGGACACGATAACTTTTATAATTTTTCACCAATCTCCACCAAACTGGTACATAAAATCAAAGGGGATACAATCTCGGCTAAGTTCGTTAATGGGCAAAATCGGACCAAGGGGGTCGGAATAGGAGGCGTTTTTGTGAAAACCGAAAAAAGCCATAACTTCTTTATTAAAGTAGATATCGAATCGGTTTAAAGTTTATATTACTTCTTAAAAATAGGTCAAAAGTTTATGCATGACAGAGTTTTGATAAATTTAGAAGTGGGCTCAAGGGGCAAAAAAAAAACAGGGTTTTTGAGAGAAAAAAAAATCATAACTTCGTCAATTTTCAAGATATCAAGTCCAACTAAATTTTTTGTAAATGTTCTTAAAATTATCTAAAACTTTTGTAGTTACAAGTTTTTGATAGGATCAACTTTTACCCATGAAAAAAAATTAAAAACGAAAAGAAGAAGGGCGCTGAAAAAAGAGAAAAATCCATAACTCCGTCAATTTTTAAGATATCAAATCTGATTAAATTTATTTTACATCTTCTCAAAAATATCTACAACTTTTATATTGACAAGTTTTTCATAGAACCAATTCGTATAGCAAAAAGAAATTAAACAAAAATAGAAGTTGGAGAAAAAACCTCAAATTCAAACTGCTTATATTCTGACTTATTTTTAAATTCATTTTTGATTTTAAACGCATCCAAATGGTAGATCCTCTTATTTAGAAACTGCATAAAGTGACACACTGGTCAATTTTCTGATAAAGACAGAATATATTTCAAAAAAGGCTACCAAAAAGGATATTTTGAACAGAATTTCCCAAAGTCATCGGGACTGAAAAATTAAAGTTCAAATAAGAAATTGCGTTTTTTTCTGACTCGTTTTTAAATCCAATTTTGTTCTCAAACGCATCCAATTTACAGATCCTCTTATTTAGGATATATATAACGTGATGCGCTGGTCAGTTGTTTGATAAAAACGGAATATATTTCAAAAAAGGCTACCAAATTGGGGTATTTTGAACAGAATTTTCCGAAATCATCGTGATTGAAAATTTAAGGGTGTTCAAATAAGAAATTGCGTTTTTTTCTGACTCGTTTTAATATCCATTTTTGCTCTCAAACGCATCCAATTTACAGATCCTCTTATTTAGGAACCATATAATGTGATGCATTGATCGGTTTTTTGATAAAGACAGAATATATTTAGAAAAAGGCTACCAAAAAGGGTATTTTGAACAGAATTTCCGAAGTCTTCGTGATTTGAAAATTTAAGGAAGTTTTCACATAGCAAATTGCGTTTTTTATGACTCGTTTTAAAATCCATTTTCGCTCTCAAACGCATCCAATTTACAGATCCTCTTATTTAGAAACTATATACTGTGACGCATTGGCCAGTTTTTTGATAAAGATAGAATATATTTTTAAAAATGCTGTCAAAGTGAGTATTTTGCACAAAATTTTCCGAAGCAATCATGATTAAAGAATTAAGGATGTATTCAAACAACAATTTGGTTATTTTATGACTCATTTTTAAATTGAATTTTTTTCTCAAATGCATTCAACTGGCAGTTTTTTGTTATTTAGGAACTGTATAAAGTACTGTTTTGGTCGATTTTTTTAATAAATTCAGAATTTATTTCAAAATATGTTGTCAAAATGAGCATTTGAGCTGAATTTTTCTTAAGATAATTCTGATAAAACCAGTTTTGCAGAAAAATGAAATTAAAAAATTTTCATAAACGGCCAAATGAAGTTATTAAACTGGGTTTATCTCTAATCATATATTTTTTGTTGTTGAAATGAGCACTCTTCGAAATCTACCTCCGCCTATAGGCCCAGCCGACAGGGATTTTTTTTAAATACGCGAAGGCGAAAAAGTCCTATAATTTACTAATTATGTATATTTCAAACTATTTAACAGAAAGTAAATGAGTTACTCTAAAGAAATATTAACATAATTAGATAAAAATTTGAGTAAACATAATTGTTCTACACATAAATTAATTTTAAGTATTTCATCTTTTAAAAACTTTATTATTCAAGTTTCTGTTAAATGTACTCCTTAAATAATATTTAAACAAAAGAATCTTTTAATTGATCTTGAAAAATATGAAAATAAATATTAAGATTGCAAATTTCCTTTTAAATTGTATGTTTCCTTTTGATAATTCCAAAGTTGTGCAAAACATTTTGAACAAGGATGCAACTTGAAAGAATAAATTGATAAATTTAAAATATATTTTTCACGCTACTCTAATAATAAATTTTATTCCGCTTTATTGATTAATGTTGTTTCCCATAATTTAACATTCAAAATAAAAGTTTCAAAGGAAATTTATTTTGAAAAGATAGTTATACATCCTGTATTATCAATTTACAAATTTGAAGTTTTAATGACCTAAGTCAGGGATGGTAGTCAGTGCCACAGATATTTTTAAACATGATTTATTCATTAATGATATTCATACATTTTTATAGAACATTCATTATTATCAGAGAAAATTTCAATTTTAGTTCCATGTTTACCAAATATTGCACTCATATAAACAAATTGAATATTCCCGTTTGCATTATTTAGATAAAATCTACAAAAATGAAATTTAGAATGTATAAGCTAAATTAATATTCATGATATTTATATTATTCTTAATGATCTTATATTTTTACATGTGTTTTATAATTCATGTTTGAAAAACCTATTAAATAATAGAATATTTTATGATCAAAGCTTTTTCAGTTAAAAAAAAAGTTTGGCATTATTTTTTTTTATTTCTAAAAACATTTCGACGCTTATTTAAAATTTGTAGAAACAGTTTCAAACGTAAGAAAAGAGTTTGATATGCCAAACTGATATATCCCCAAAAACCGATTATCGTAACAAGATATAGCCCTTAAATCTTTGAAGATAATCCACACATGAACTTATTCCTTATCTTTTAATTTTTCTTTGAAAATTTACTTGAATTTGTGAAATGTGATCTTTAGTAATGTATATATCCTAAACTTGATCATGTAGAATTAAAAAAAAATCAGCAAGCGGTTATTTTCTGTTTTAACATTTTGTTGCAACTTAGATGATCACATAATAAAACAAGTCTGATATTGCACATCAAACGTCGCACATGTCGTTCGTACATAACAAAGTTTTAATAATATTTAGATTTTGCTATATTAGCGTACAAACCTTCGGATACAATAAAGTATACGAAAATCTTTGAGTGTCTCTGTAAATACTAACCTTTTTCTGTTATACAAGATGTAACCTTCAGTAATCCTCAGTAACGTATATCAATTTTGTAAAATGTGAAATGGTTTAATACAATTAAAACGCGTCCAAGCAATGTTTCCCCCTATACCATTATATAATGGAATACTTTTGTGTGGCCCTGTAAATAAATAACAGATATTCCTTGCAGTAAAGATTGTTCAGAATGTATATTTTAATATATACTTCACAGATGTGTATCAATTTTATTATGTTCGAAACAGTGCTAAACCTTTAACATACCCTTGAAACTTTTTTCCCGATTAACCGTGATGTAACGGAATACTTTTGATTGTCCATGTATTTGAACTATAAATTCGATTTTCATAAAATTTGAAATGACTTGACAAAATTATGTTATAATTATAAATTTTAAATTTCAAACGATTTAGATGGATAGTTTTTGGGTGGTTATACGCGAACAGACGGACCGACTGAACGTAAATTACAGGTGCTACGTATTTACATAAATACGAAATCATCTAAAAATATATATATATAACATTAATGTCAGACAATCGCAGTAACTATACAAAAATTAAAATCAATTCATAAAACAAAATTTTTTTGTACTGTTAAAGCTGTATACTTTAGAATATAATGTTAGATTTCAATCATTTAAGTAATGTGAAATTGTATTTATGCTAGTTGAACACGAATAAAATATTAAAAATAAAAATAAGTCATACAATAAATAAGGAAATAGGGAAAGATAAATAAGGAAACATATATAGCACAAAACATATAGATTAAGCAATGCTAATTTATTTTATCTTGCTTTTCATATTTATTTATATTTAGCTCTTTGACTTACATACAATAAAGATGCTGATATAAGCGTACATTAGAATTCAATTCAAAGCTATAGTATTAAACATTAAGCTTTATAGTTAAAGCCTTAGCCGGCTAGTATAAGTCCATTTATCTACATTTCTTAACGTTATTATACAGTATGTTATACTTTGTAATATGAAAGTACAATAAATTGAAGAATCATCTTGTGTACTAAACGTAATAAAAAATATGAAGGTTAGGAGGGGGGAATTCCATCATTTTTCTTTTCACAGCTTTCTCCTGCAAAGTACAATAAACATTTTATTTTGAGGACATTATTTCTATAATTAGTATTGCTATTTAAGCTTTTTGGTCATGGCATGAATATTTTTCCATAACTGTTATAGTTATTTCAATCAATATTTATTTTTTTTGGTCATGGCTTGAGACTAGAAGGTGGTTAAATTAAATATTAATGTGTAACTGTATCTTTTATTATTTTTTAGATATAAAATAAAAAACAATCATAAAAAATTACTTAATGTTTTTTTTAAAGAAATACTTTCCCAATACACTATAAAAGATATCCTAAGTTAAGCTTATTATGCAAAGTTTTTAGCTTATTGATTTATTATAACAAAATGTTAACTATTGTGATACTTTACAAAATAATGTGCCAATTATGATATTCTGCGAAGCAATTCCTTTTACTTTTAAAACAAAAATGGATATCGCACATATTAAAAATTATATGCGTCCTGTTTGATATGCGGAGTTCAGCACAATTTGAATTTTTTTTCTACGTAATCCCGTTCTTCAAACATTCTATTTTGACATTCCGTATAATAAAACTACAAATGGTTATAATTAAATATGACAATCACCAATTTTAAAATGAAAAAAAAAAATGCTTTCCTTAGTCGTGAAAGTATTAACAGAAACTCACAAAAATAATTTATTTATAAAATAACATAAAACAATAATAAATTTTTTGATAATATTAGCTGGTTACTAATGTAATGTTTAGTGCATAGTTAAAAAAAAAAAAAAAAAAAAAAAAAAAAAAAAAAAAAAAAAAAAAACTTAATAAAAAAGGATATTTTGGATCATTTTTACAGAAAATTAACTTTTGTGATGCGTAAGTTACTTTATAATCTGCTAATTGCAATAATGACACCTAATTAAAATTATATAAAAAATATTGTTATTGCAGAAATTTAAAATCATGTAGTGTTACTCGTTTCATTTGAAAAAATTAATCAATTTATTATGGAATAAAATTTGGATATCTGAATGGATATTGGTCTTTATACAATATTTGATATGTCAGATATACGGTTTGACATAGTTGACCATAAGATAAAAAACATCGTTTTCATTTGATACCTAATTTATTTCGTAAATACCGCAGGGGTCGATTTAGAAAAAGAAAGTTACATAGCAGTAACTGCTATACAAAGTCAGTTTTGAACAGCAGTTAGACACTTTTGTATAGCAAGTAAAAACTAGCTAACGTAACTTTTAAATCTTGATTTTTTTTTTTTTTTTTTTTAAGCAATATAAAGTAAAAGGATCGTATCAGTGAGTGTTCATTTTAGAACCACTACAACACGCACGTCAAACTTCTATGAGCAAACGCCGTTATTAGCGAGTAACACTGATTCAGTAATCAAACACAGCGTCAGGGCGGGAACAAATCATGTGATTACAGGGAAAACTGCGCCCAGCAATGGTGTCTCGCTGTACTTGTATTGTAAATAAATACTTGGGGAGAGTGAAAACACAACGTATGTCATGTAAATTTTAACTTTAAGTGTACATGACATAACAAAGGGTGTGAGAAATATGCATCGCAATGATTGCGATTTAATGCATTTCTTGGATCGCATTTTAGTTAAATTTGAAACGCAAATTGCGATGCAATACCGCTTAAATTGAACCCTGACTATACCATTTATACACACTATATAATATGCATAAATTTAGTGAAATTTATACGCTCATAACATAATTAAAATGCATTGCATCCATCCATCAGCTATCATCGGATACATATACAGTACTTCGAAAAGAATGTATTATTTGAAATTTTTTGTGTGTCCTATGTACTTTATATTAAAGAAATCAAACCCTGCGTACTGGTGATTTTCTTGTAAAGCTACTCGTTACAAGAATAAATCAGAACGCCCTTATGTACCCAATTGCTTCCTAGTTGTACCACTTTTCACATACAGTCTGCAAATTTCTGTTTCTCTTTTACAAAACATTTAAAAACTTAAGATAATTCTCATTCATAAATGCTGAATGAGAAAATTATTATTTTATTATGAACAGTATATAAATACACAATTTGATTTCATTAACATTTTGTAGTTATCTAAGTGATTATTTGAAATGCAAGTTTCAATCAAAATGAAAAACTTGATGAAACTAAAAGTATCTAGTACTGTGTATTTAGCTAGTGAGCAGGTGTTACTTTCTACAGTATAGTGACTAAATTTACTACAAAAATATTAATGATTATATTCGTAAGAGAATTCGGGAAATAAAAGCCCAGCAGCAGGCATTTTTTTTATTTACTACATAAAATAAGTTTTTAAGATATTCTTTTCATGATGCGAACAAACATGTCTATTTTCATACCATTTGTAATACCATTTTATACGATTGAATGAATGACTACAGATTATTGCTGAGTAGTTATTCATGAAAATGCACAAATAATACGTGGCGGAAAGAAAGCAACAATTAAACTTTACACCTAATCAAACAACAATGCATCTTCCTATTACATCAATTTATAACACGATTATTCAGTCGGTAAATGAATTATAACATATGTAAATTTTCCAAATGGCGGGAAAAAGTCCAGGTCAAGATTTGAAACAGGGATATATTGGCTAAAGCCGCCGCATATGGTCTTCAAACTGAGCCTTCCCGGACGAATACTGGAAGATTATTTCACCCAACTAACCCGAAAGATCACACAATCTGGTCTGATAATTTGGATCAGCTCAACAGAATAAATCGAATGTTAATAAATAGAATTACAAAACAAAAGCTGCATTCAGTTCCATTTATTAACATTTAATTCCATTATAATGCATGTTTTGTTGCTACAAAAAGATGCAATATAACAGATGTAAACATTCCATGTGGGTAAAAAAAATCTGGGCCAGGATTTGAACCAGGGATGTATTGGTTGTAGCCGCCAATGCTCTTCCAACTGAGCCATCCCGGACACGAACACTGGTGGACTATTTTACCAAACTAACCTAAACGATCACACAATCAGGTCTGATCCTTTGGATCAGCTCAATAGAATAAATCGAAGGTAAATAAATGGAACTGAATGCGGCGTTTTTTGCAGTTCAATTTGTTAACCTTCGATATATTATGTTGAGCTGATCCAAAGTATTAGATAAGATTGTGTGATCGTTTAGGTTAGTTTGGTAAAATAGTTTTCCGGTATTCATCCGGGATGGCTCAGTTGGAAGAGCAATGGCTGCTACAGCCAATACACCTCTGGTTCAGACCCTCGCCCAGACCTTTTTTTTTTGCAGTTCAATTTGTTAACCTTCGATATATTATGTTGAGCTGATCCAAAGTATCAGACAAGATTGTGTGATCGTTTAGGTTAGTTTGGTAAAATAGTTTTCCGGTATTCATCCGGGATGGCTCAGTTGGAAGAGCAATAGCTGCTACAGCCAATACACCTCTGGTTCAAACCCTCGCCCAGACTTTTTTTTTGCAGTTCAAGTTGTTAACCTTCGATACATTATGTTGAGCTGATCCGAAGTATCAGACAAGATTGTGTGATCGTTTAGGTTAGTTTGGTAAAATAGTTTTCCGGTATTCATCCGGGATGGCTCAGTTGGAAGAGCAATGGCTGCTACAGCCAATACACCTCTGGTTCAAATCCTCGCCCAGACTTTTTTTTACACACATGGAACGTTTACATCTGTAATATTGCATCTTTCTGTAGCAGCAAATAATGCATTATAAGGCTTTTGATTATGAAAAAAATAAATAAATAAACCTTAATTTGTTTTAATGCATTATATAAGTATCCTTATATAGATCATTCCACGCGAAATGAGCAAATCAGGTGTGGCTGACATTTCACAGATTTTATTGAAAATCATCATATAAGTAGATCACAATCATTTACGAGGAAACGCAAATTAACAGAAATCAGACTAGTTTATTGCAGTACAAAAATTTACATTAAAGTTGATACGAAATCGAGGTCTTGTGTATATGCTTGAAATTTCAAGTTTGATTATTAGCCTTAGGAATTGAAAGACTGTAATAAAAATTATTTACACTTAAGAATGAACTATAAGTAACAGATTAGCATAATTTAGTAATTGTGTTTTTATTTCATAATTTAAAAATAAATAAATAATAAAAAAATCGTGGAAAAAATAAATATTTCAGTTTTTTGTTTTAAAACGAAGAACACTTCTTCCAGATTCAATTTTTTTTGCCATTATAGCTAATTGAATATATTTAATATATCTATATTTTAATTCTTGCCTTTTTCATCCCTTTATTAGAAAAACAACACTGAAAACTGTTGATTAAAAATTCAACATTTTTATCATATGTTTGGACACGAATAAAATTTTTAAACTTTTTGATATTACGGATAAAAGTGTATATTTTAAATATACGAAGTTTTATTCTTGCTTTCAGTTTATTTTTGCTTCAAGAATATTTTAAATTTGTATAGAAGAAAAACGATTATCTTGATAAAATAACTGTATTTTAATCTTAAAATCAAGTAGCAAACTTAGATGGCATCAGCTTCTTTTTTTAGCAAGAAACTTGCAAAAAGCGTGTGTTTTCAAAGAAAGATTGCCCTTAGAATGTGTTGAATATTAGTTTTTTGAACCCATTTTTGTTATGTTAGAAATCAAAAAGGCAGTATTGAAACTTTTTTATTATGTCATGGACTTATTGATTCTTATATATGTGCAATATTGTTGATGTCGGAGCTTTCCTTTAATTATTTTTTGAGGTTACATAAGAGAAATAAAAATGATTTTGTCATTTCTTTAAGTTTCTAATTTTTTTTTGAAGATGAAGGAAATAAATAACAACTTTGAAACTTGGATAATTCGATCTTCATATATAATACTATATCTTGTATCAATTTCACAGATATTTTTTAAATTCTTTTATTTTTAAAACGTTTCAATTTTTTTTAAATTTACAAAATTTCTATATTTACAACCAATTTATGATTAATCATGATATTACCAGATTATTATTACTCAATAAATATAAAGATTGATATCCAGAAATTTCAATATTGTAACAAAACTTCATTTTTGTTAAATAGTTTTCAAAATACGGAACTTCAAATTTGTAACTTTCGACGATTATCCGCAAACCATTCCATATCACAATTTTTTTAAATGTCCAAAACAGGTAAAATAATTTATTTTTCGTCAAAATATTGTGCAGAACTACATTTGAATATGAAATGAACACGTATCTCAAATTTTATTAAAATCGGCTTTTATGTAGCCACGGCATTTTTTTTTACATTTTTGTTCATTTTACATCGAATGACCCATATCTGACCATAATTTTACAAATAATTTTGTTTTAGTTTTCTTTATTAGACCTTTTTTTATTTTTAATAGGCTAAATCCATCAATGTAACATATGTTGATAAAGATTGCGTAAATCTGTTGGTAATGGAAAAAAGGACGGCTGAAGTTGTTTCTGAATTACGCGTCCGAAAAATGTGTATAACAGTCTCTCTCTCTCTATATATATATATATATATATAAATATATTTAAGTTTTCATAAATATACTTTTTGGACGTGTATATATATATTTAAAAATGCCACTTACCATATTTCAGCAGATCTCTCCGCAAGATACTTAAACCTTTGTTTTTATCGGTTTACGAATGGCAGATCAGAAATCTTTACGATCGATAATAACTCGTAAGCTATTAATTAATTTAAGGAAAAAGTTTAATACAAATAAAGCCTTAAAAAACAACCCTAAAGTTCTTAAAAAACACTTTAAATGCAAGCAGGAATAGTTTTGAATTTGCGATATTTGTAATCCTTCTTCAAAACATTACAGAATATTAAAATTTTCTAAAAAATAAATTTTGCATGTGTTATAATATTAAACTTTTTATAACTTTATAAGAATTACATTTACACTAGGTAAAAAATGCGTTGAACACAAGAAAAGAAAAGAGAAAAAATAAGCCTTTAGGAATGTTTAATAGCCTGTACAAATCTATTCCTCAATGAAAAACAAAAAATACCTTACACATTAGTGTCATTTATATCTATGATGATGAACTTTACTTGTCTTTTCTTATAAATAACTTTTTTTTTTCATTTTCTAGCTTGTCTCATTGTGTTGTACAGATAATTATTAGATAATGCTGAATTTTTGAAAGGGGATTTATCATTATCTTCAATTCTTTGAATATTCAGGGAGACAATAAATTATTTTAATTGTATAAGAAGATATTAATAGAGTTTTCTTAGAAAATATATAGCAATCACTATAGATTCTAATGCATTTTCCTTTTGGTTTATTTTTCAGTATACTGTGCATGGATAGCTATTTACTTTGCTCACATAATAAAATTTTTAGATATTGTAATCTTTTCATTTAATGAGGCTTATTGTAACTCAGACTATTGACTGTATTTTTATATTACTTTGATTTGAATATGTGCATCTTTATTATACAAATTTTCATTATTCTGAATACAAATTTTCTTGGGTACTATGTCAATACATCAATTATAAAATTTATATACATATACAGAAATATACAGATTTATATGTTATAAATATCTCATTTGTTTATTTTTAACTTAATTCCTGTGGAACATAGTAGCTATAAACGTCAGATGTTGGTAGCCTTATCTGCCAGACTCTGAATTTGACTGAATATTTTTTAACTTATATATTTTATAACTTATTTTATATTTACATTTTAAGTGCTTGTTCTGTCGATAATTCAAAATAACATACTAATACCAAAGCCATAAAAAAGTTATAGCTGTATATAAAAATAGCTTAAAACTAGTCGGATAGTGCTAATCTCAAAATTTTCTTATTTCTCATACATGTTGCTTCAAAATGTTATCACACATTTTAATAGTTCAGTGTTATTACTGCAATGTTATATCAAAATTGATATTGTGTTTCAGTTTCTGCTTCATTTTACAAATCAGTGTCAAAACGAGTTGATCTCAATAGTAACACTTAATAAAATCAATGTTGTTCGTAATTATGTTGTACATCAGATGCTTAAGACTCGCTGTTTTAACAGAATGTAAATTGCTCGTCGTTACATACACAGCCAATAGAACTATGGAAATGAAGAAAAATAGCTTTTACAGAGTCGCCATCTACAGGATTTTTACCGTATTCACATGCGACCAGCTGCTGATAGCCAAAAACATACAGATAAATTTGGTTCAATTCTATGCATAATATCACATGCTTTTTATTTTGCAATAATGAAAATGACACAAAATTGATATAACAGCCCATCCGTCTTAATAAACATGTTCAAATTCAATGAGGAGCTCTTGGCCGTAGCAAAAAAAAATGTATCAAAAGATTTTGATAATTTCAATTCAAAATTTCTTATAATTCTCGATTATACATTAATTAAAGTAACACAAAAATTGTTATGACATGGCTTTCTTTTGTCAGAATATTTCGAAATTAATTGAGGACGTGCTGGCCTTGGACAAAAACATGCAAAATAAACATTAATTCTTTGCATAAATTCAAATGCTTTTCGATGGTATATTAATGAAAATGGCAAAAAAAATAACTATTATAGCGTCTCATTCTAGAGGAATATTTTCAAAATCAAGGAGGACCTTCTGACCATACTTAAATACAAACACAATTATTTAGCTCAATTTTCTCTAACTCTCTCTCTCTCTCTCTATATATATATATATATATTGTAAGAAGGGTAGAATAAAATTTTGATATAAATGATTAATAATATATCCTGAAATATACTACTAAATATTTATTTGATAATTTACATAAACTAATGATGTAACTTCTATTTTTTAAACTTCAATTGTTCCTTATTGTCTAACACCGTAAAAACCAAACTTAGTGTGGTTCTGTCTATAAAAAAAGAAAAAAAATATCAAAGTTGACGGTTCTAAATGTAAATAGTCTAATTATTCAATTCTATTGCCATAAATTCAATCAAATTATCTATTAATTCTTTTTATTGAAATGTATTTTGCAAAACAAAAAGAGAGTTATTAAAAACACCATTTTAATGTGAACTAAAAATATCCTTAAGTAAAAAAAAATAAAAGCTTTAAAATGTATCTTTTAAAATTCAATAAATATTTACTCCCTAAGTTCACCGTTTTCTATTATATAGTTACATTGTCAAATCCCTAGAAATAACAGCGGAAACTAAATGTTTGCTACTAACGCCCTAAAAATAGAAGCAAATACTCTTGGATTAACGCTATAGTGAGAAGTTTAAAATTATTGTACAGGGTGAGTCATAAATATCGAAACAATAGGCTGTCTCCTCAAATATTGCCCCTAGACCCATACTTCCAATTGCAAAAATTCATAAAAAAAGGTGAAATTTCTGATAAGATAAGTTGCAACTCCACGGGGGGTCTATTTGGAAAAATACGAAAATTAAATTTTTATATGGCCCCCGTAGGGCGAAATTCCCAATTAGGAAATTATTCCTTATCCATTCCTAAATTGAACACAATAAATTTCATCTCCGTATCTAAAAATCCCACAGAGATATTGAAATCCCAAAATCCTCAAAAAATCCCGACTTAACACTACTTTTCCCTGCCTCTAAACTGCGATTTCGTGACTCAATTTTAACGCTTGTTAGGGAACTTTCACAAATTGCAATTTAATAAAAATCGGTTTAAGATAGCGCTTTTTCTTTCGACATAAAATAGCAGCATATAGTTTTTTACGTTAAATTGGTATACCAGACGTCTGCCCGGGTCAAAATATCTAGGTCAGGTCCCAAACCGACTCATAGGGGAAAAAGTTCGGCGTGGCCTGAAAAAATGTCAACATCATAACCCGGACCGGTCTGGAAAATAGTTTAAATCATAGCCCGGTTCAGTCGCAAATTTCTACATAGTTTTTTAATTCGGCGTGGGAAAAAAATGTTTCATATGGAGGAGTTCTGACCAAAATTTTTTTTATAGCTTTTCGTTTTTTATATTTATACTTTTTACTGTTAAAGAAGCGCCAAAGGCTGTAATATATTTATTTTCTTAATGAATCTCTATTTATATGTAAATGTTTCACTTATATTTTAATATCATTAATCCATATCCCATGCGTTGGAGACTCTGAAAAATGTTATACACTAAAACTTTTTAAGACGGAATCACATAGGAAAGAAAAAATATGTTATAGACAGATGCTCTCCCTAGAAGATGTAATTGGAGCTTATTTTCTTTTCAGGTACTATTGCATTTATTTTGCATGCATCAACATATTTTCCGTTTAAGACAGAATTTCATTATAAGCAGATTTTTTTAACTGGTTTTATTATTGTATTTAATTTTTTTAGCCTTTGAATAATCTATTTAAAAAAATAAATTTTAAATGTTTTTTTTAATAAAGATTTTAAAACCTGTATATTTTTCGTAAAAAATTCGATTGAGCCGAATTTTATTTATTTTAGTCAATCAGAGACAGTGATTTTAATACGGGTGTTGTCGAGACCGGATTTGAAAATTTCATCCAGAGTGCACCTAAGTTGAAGGAAGTAGTCTCCTCCTTTATGAAAAGTACGCTAGGCTTGGCCTGGCGGGTCTTTAGAAAAAAGTAACATCTTGGTCCTGGCCCTACCTGGGCCCAGAATACAGATTTTTTAACATCCTCTGGAGGACGATAAAAAGCCTGAAGTTGTCAGAGGTAAATTTAAAAAGAAAAAAAAAAGACTTAATCTGCATCTTAGAAAAAGCATTTTTTAAAATAACTGACGGACATTTAAACTATACACTTCGTTTTTCTGCATAATGAATTTTTTATTCTCTATTTCTTGTCTTTAAATTATTAAATGTTAAGAATTTTTAAAAGAAAAAATAACTTTAAACACGTCATTTTTGATTTTTTTTACATTAGTTTTGTTTCGGCGAATTTGAAAAAATGTTTACTTTTGAAAAAATGTTTGCTTTTGAAAATATGATTTTTTAAAAAATTATATTATTTTTTCAATAAACATTTTTAATAGTTTTAAAATTAATATAAAAAAAAACTTGGAACAAAATTAAATCAGATTTTCATCTTTAATTAAATGGAAAGAAATTGAAATCCGATAAATAATGTTACGAGTTATAACGATTTTTGATTGTCCCATTTAAACCAGTACTAACCACATGAAAATTTTATAAATTGTAAGACAAATTTTAGAATGCGATTTTCTTAGCAAATTATAAGGCTAACCATCACAAAAAAAGAAAAAAAATCAAAATTCTAACTCAAGAAATAGATTTTTTACGCGTTTTCTAGAACTGTTAAAGTAACATTGTTTTTTGAATTGCGCGCATTTCAATTTGTGTCTAATCCCTTAAAACCTGATGAATTTTTTAAACGGCTACAACTTTGCGAATTTTGGAGATATGAACTTTTTGTGTCTTATTCAAAACTGAATAAGGAAAGTTTTCCTAATTAGAATTTTCGTCCTACGGGGGCCGTATAAAAAATTTAATTTTCGTAACTTTTCAACTAGACCCCCATGGAGTCGCAATTTATCTTATCAAAAATTTCACATTTTTTTTATGAATTTTTGCAATTGGAAGTATGGGTCTAAGGGCAGTATTTAAGGAGATAGCCTATTGTTTCGATATTTATGACTCACACTGTATATCATAATATTTAAGACTAGATATATATACAGAAACTTTTATGCTCAACTCCAGTTATAGATCACGTGATACATTTTCAATATTTCAATTTTTTATAAAATATTTGGAAAATGTTTGTTGTTTTTGGTCCAAAATGGACCTTGTCATGCCCGAATTTAATTATTTTTACAATTGGTCCCGGAATATTAATGTTTAATACATGGCGTACGTAATATATAACTCTGTTATTACGTAAGCCGAATTTTCATCATCCTAAAAATTATGCTTTTGCTGATTTTTTGTAACTCAATGGGAAACATCCAAATATTTTGTTTTGGGTAATGAATGTCCGCATTATATATGTATTTACGAAATTTTTTACATTTAGAAGGATTTTTATTTGAATAGAAAATTGAAGTGTCGTTGTTGATAAAAAAAAGAAAGCAAAAAAAGTTACGGAACCGGTAGACGCGAATTAACAGATGTAGGAAAAAACGAATCCAAAGAAAGACATCGTATGAAAAATCGTTTTTTACAGCATAAAAAAAATCAAGAACCAATTATCGAGCCCACGGATTAGGAAATCTGCAACAATCATGAAAAAGGAGATAATCTAATGATGAAAAGAATAATTATAAAACATCACCTTTTTTAATATATAATTTACAGTAGAGTCTCTCTATAACGAAACTCCATACATCGAATTTCTCTACATAACGAATTTTTAGTAGGAACGGTCCCTCTTTCGCACGATTACATTATAAACAGTCTCTATATAGCGAAATATCTATCTCCATACAACGAATTTTTTCATAAATTGGTCTAAATTTATTCAGTTTTAAAAAGCTTCGAAATCATATGGAATCGATTTTTCATAACGTATTTTTGATTTATCGTCAGTGCTAAGGTTTTTTTTTTTAAACTTCTCTCTTTGTTCTTTTAATCCAACGAATTCATCCCACCTCCCGCACACCTTTCCACATCCTTCTCAAAACAGTGTCAATTGGATTGATACACATGTAAGAGAGGAATCAATGAGAGGCTTATAAGAGAGACCTTCAAATGGTGGGAAATGTTAACTACAATTTTTCATTCTTTGCTAAAATTTGAGCATTTTTTTGAGAGCGTAACAACTTTAAAATCAAAACAACAAAAAGTTACAGACTTCTTCGTCTGAAATTAATGCAAGTCTTCCTTATTTGATTTTCATTAAGCTTTCAAAGAAATATCTATTCTATAAGTAATAAGTAATAGGTTTAAATTTTAACTTTAAAATATCTGTTCTTTTTATTGAAACAGCTTAAATAATTAAGAAATAAAATGTTAGGTTAGTATATACTTTTAAACATTTCAAATTCTCAATTCAAAAGATCAAAAATAATATTTGTTCAAATTTCACACATTAAATACGATTTTTAATATCATTCTCTATACATCGAATTTCTCTATATAACGAATTTTTTACTGGAACGGTGGATTTCGTTATATAGAGATTCGACTGTATTTATAAGTCTTATATTGTAAAAAAAAATAATTTTCCAAATGGTTGTTATAATTTCTTAAAATACATTTTTCTATATGTTTTAACATAAAAAATGTAAAAAAAATTGTATTATTATTATTACAATTTAAATTATACGATTACAGTTAAACAAACTTACAATAATTTTTCTATCAGTCTTGTTTACTTATGTGTATAAACATCAAATTGTATATGATAATTTGCAACGATCAACAATATAACTTTCACAGTATTTTAGCCAAATTTGAAAATTTAATGTACGAATAATTCGAAGTTTCAAATTATAAGAAGCAAATGGCAGAAACAACTGAATTCTAAATTGGAATTTCGATCTTCTTCAATAATACAATTTCCGCACTTTGCCGATAGAAATATTTAATGCTCAGTATCACACAGATAAGCTTTTCTTAATTTACTTCCTGCACAGTTAGGGTGAATATAAACTTAAGATTGTTATTAACATAAATATAAAAGTATCTGCATTTAGTTTATGATGGAGTAATTCACTTGTTACAGCAATAATACAGAAATAAACTGTAATGAAAAGCATAATTGAATTAATAAAAATAAAAGAATCGTTTCCAGGAAATATCAATAAATTATTTAATTGTTTAGGTTCTTGTGTAATTATATAAATATGCAACACCTATAATCGCCGTCTGGTCCGTCTGTTCGTATATAACAACGCAAAACTACCCCATCGATTGGTTTAAAATTTCATTTATATAAATATGAATAGCAAATCTTTTTGGAGTGATTTCAAATCTCGTGAAAATCGATTCAAAACTTAAATTAATATAAATAAAACTTGTTTTGTTTTTTTAAATCCTATTACATAAAATTTCGAGGGTTAATATTTGGAACTGCAGAAACCGCTGCATAAGAAATTATGTTACATTAATTTTAAACACGATTATTCAGGCGGTAATTTAATATTGCATCATGCTTGGTATCATGAATCTTGACAGATTCCTCATCAAGATCAGTTCAAAGAATGAAATTACATTTATTTTGTCCATATTAGGAGGCTGCATTTGAAAAAAAACTAGAATTTGATCTTCGAAGGAAAAAATCGATCAAGCTATTAAGCCACAATTTACTTTCATTGTTTTTACATAATACTTAAAAATGTTCATAGAAAATTTTTTGTAGAGCGTTAACTAGATAAAACGAATTAATTTAAGATCATTTAGTTGGAAAATATATTAATACAATATTAAAAAACCCCTAATTGTGTACGTAGGGTACATGACATAAAATATAAAATTTTAGATGAAAATTTGAAATTTAATTTTTTTTACCATTTCTCCCATTATTAAAGCGATGTATAGATTTCAAATAATTTTTTCATAGAAATAGAAAACAACTGTGCAATGACGGATTAATTAATATACATATAATCGTAACAAATGTTGCATTGATGCATTTTTGTACAAGAGTCCAAAAGCAATTGCATGATCTGGATATTAATAAAACTAGTTATAGCACGAACGTCCCTGCGGTAGGTAGTAATCACATTATTTTTTGTGGCACTACTTATGTACTCCTATATGTATATATACATGTACTAAATGGTACCCGTGAAGTTTTGACGATAAACATGTTAAAACATTAATTAGAATAATGTTGGATTTTCTTTATTAGTTACCTGTAAAAAAGTTTTGAAAACTTGATTTATTTCTATGTTATCTACATGATTTCAACATATTCAAAGCGTTTCATGGTTCTGTCAGTCCAACTTACTCAAGTAATCAACTGAAAGAATTTTCAGCAGAATTAAAAATTTTATTAACGGCGCTTGCTTTTTAGCAAAAGGATAACTAAAATTAATTCAACGCATACAATTTTTATTTGTGTATGTTGCATCTGTTATTGTTTATTTTTTTAATAATGTGATTTATAAGGATTTTTAATAATTTTATTCTTACAAATATATCTCAAAAGCCCTCAACTGGAAATTGGCTGTTTATCTAATAATTACTATGTTTTAATTACTTGAAATATTTTAAAAATAAAATCGTTATTAAAAAACATTGTTAAGTGTTGAATTTTATTTAATTATAAAGCATCAAATGATAATAATGATAACAAAAGAATAAAAATCATATAACTTTCCCTCGTAGTAAAATCCATCATTATTCAAATAAATTATTTTGTCGAGCATTTGGACCGATCCAGAGTCCTCTACTAAAGCTCAGAGCTTTAAATTCGTGCCTTAAACCACTGAGCTAACCAAACTTGTTTCGACTTTCTTCTTACTGGAAGGCCTAATAAATTCAACTTCATGCATGCGCAAATGCCAGAATTTTTGAGTTGATTTTAAAGAATTAGCTTACTGTTTTAATATATATGATACCTACCTATAGACTTATCCCTAAATATACACTTTTATGCAAATAGAATATTTTAATTGCTATGAAAACAATAAAATATTTAGTATAGGGGCTGTCCACAAATGATATCACACCTTTTTTTTTAATATTTTTGACCCCCTCCCCCTTTTTGTCATAAAATGCCACACTTCACGTCACCTTTTATCACATGTCACGCTGTATTACATAAACATAGACTTACACGGTTTAGAAACAAAACATTACGTGATAGATCATATTTCAAACTTTATTTTTAAATTTTAATTCTGTGTTTTAATGACAGATTTAAACATAACAATAAAAGTGATTCATGTAATTATTTTGTATGAAGTAATATTAAGATTATATACGACAAAAAACATAAATAATATAGAATAGCAATAAAATATTAATTTGACGCATCAATTAAAAACAGTCGTATTTTGGAATTTAATATAGAATGTAATGCATTGTACTTTCAAAATCTTGTCTTTTTTTATGAACATGAAATACTGTAATTTTAAACTAACTTAAAAATTTAATCTGCTGATTTTTAATGCTTTTATTTTAAGCAAAAAAATTTGACGTCACATTTCTTTTTATCCTTGCCCACCCCCTTGTCACCAACTGTCACAATTTCATGAACCTCCCTCCCCCCACCCCTCCAAGTGTGACACAAGCGTTTTGGATGGCCCATACTGAATATTTTATTTTTTCCGTAGCAATTAAACGGTTCCATTTTCCATTGTATAAACAAAACGGAAATCAATTTTAATTACAAAGATACACATTAAATTAAACAGCGTCTAAGGAAAAAATTTATTTTCCTTTTTACACAACTCTATAATATGAAATTTTACATTAATCAAAAGTATGTAGAAAGCTGTGCTTTAGAAATGATGTAAGATTGCGAGCAAACATTACAAAATAATCAAGTCACTAGCCACTAAACATCTTTAAAAAATAATGTTTTTTCCACACGAACATCGATTAAAGATTTCCCCATTCTTTCTACAGGTCATATTCCAAAATAAAATTTCGATTTTTCGATATTTTTATCTTGACAGACCAGAAGCTTTTTATAGCACGATGATAAAAATGTTGCCAAAAGTTTTCAAAAATCAATGAAGTACCAGGAAAATGATGTTGTAGTTAATGTTTCACAATTACGAGGGGGGAAAAGCTATTTGAAGGAGAGGAAAGGGGAAGAGGAGTATATCAATTTCTAAAAAATGCATAAAAATAAATAAATAAAAGTTTTTTTATTATAAAATGCTGGTTCTTGATAAAAAAAAAAAAAAAAATATTTATCGAATATGGAAATCGTATCAAAATTAATCCGAGGGTATTTGATATACTCCCCATATTTATTTCTTTACATGGAGTTATATTTATTTAATTATTTTAGGACTATAAACAATTAAAAGACTGATTTCAGATTGTCATTATCCTTGCATGTTACATTTTGATGTGTCTTCTGCTATAATGTATAAATATTTTTTAAATAGTTTTTTGTTGTAGATGTTGTAGTTAAAGTTTCACAATTAGGAGGAAAAAAGCTTTTTTGAAGGAGAGGAAAGGGGATGAAAAATATATCAATTCCTAAAAAATGCATAAAAAAGTTTTTTGTTATAAAATGTTGGTTCAAGATAAAAATATTTATGGAATATGGAAATCGTATCAAAATTAATCCGAGAGTATTTGACATGATCCATAATTTTATTTCATATACAGTAGGCTCTCGTTAATTCGAACTCGTCGAGACCACAAGAAATGTTTGAATTATCCGAAGCTCGAATTATGGAAAATATGAAATGAAAACATGTTCAATATGGTAGTATTACAAAGGAATTAATGTTAAAGTTTTTTTTTAATTTATTTCGTCTGTTATCATTAGAATATGACTTAATATTAAATTAGAATGCATAAATACATAAACTAATTAAAAGATTAAAAACAAGCACAATGGAAGAAAAATTTAAAGCTTAGTGCACTAAGAAAGTGGATATCAAATGCATTGGATTATATGTATAGTCGTTCGGAACAATTTTCACAAAAATCAAAGAATGAAAATTATTCAAATTCGTGAGAAAGAAAAGAAAAAAGAAAAATCGGAATTATCGTTAGTTCGAATTAAACGAAGTCAAGAGAAAATGAGTTTGAATCAATGAAAATTTTTAACGTTATTCTGTCATTGAAAATTTCGGGATATTACATTTAGCTCGAATTAAGCGAAGATTTGAATTATCCGATTTCGAATTAACGAGAGTTGACTGTACCTGGAATTATATTTTGAAAGTTGTTCTTGGTCTCTAGGAGCCAAGGTGTATAATTGACAAAGCTGAAAATACTGATAGAAAGGGAGTCGACACCAAAGACAATCACCTCATCGAGTTCAAGGATGAAAGTCTATTATTAATTAATTCTTGATTCGTATATTTAAACGTAATTGATCTGACTAAGTCATATTTTGGTGGAAAATGGTTTAAAATCCTATTTTAGCAATTAATTCATAGGTTTGCCATTGTGTTTTCCTGCTCACAAACTTCCCTGTTTTCATATTTTTCATTATCATTTACCGTTTGAAATAGAAATATGCATTATTTTTATTTCATCTAGGATTTAGGCTAAATATGTTTATATAAGAAATTTAAGCATGAAAATTCTTAAGGGTGAATATCACAAATAACGAAATTACAGTCAACACAAAACAATTCTTATTAAATATCATTAAATGCAATTTAGATTGTTACATTCTAATAAAAATTATCCTAAGAAGTGTTTTTGAGGATACATTACATTTATAATAATACAAACAAAACAATTAAAAGACTTAGAATTTCAGATAGTCATTTTCCTAAAATGTTTTACTGTGATGTGTGCAGCGTAAAGGGACTTCTGCTATAATATATAAATATTTTTCCTAGTTTTTTTTTTATTGCTTGTTAATATTTACGCCTTATAAAAAATATATGAGAAATATATCGAATTTTGTATTTTACAAATAATTTTCCATAATTAAAATATGTCTGCCGCTGAAAAGGAATGTTCTTTTCCTGGCCTGCATTTTAGTCCTTTATCAGGTATAAAAATGGCACTGCTGAAGATGCATTTCTATTCACATTACATTTGTATAACCATAAGGCATCATTAGATATACTCTACAATTTGCATCAATCGAAATCGGAAATCACAAGAGAGCTTTTGTATTTGTGAAAAATTAACATGCATTTCAGAAATACTTTTTATTCTTCAGACAATTTCGTCATTTTATTATTTTAGGCTAGCTGTTCTTTGAAACTTCATTCATAGGAATTTTGAAAGAGATCCAAAGCTATAACTTAAGATTTCTTAAGTTATTTTTTTCTTGTAATTGGGAAAACAATGGCACACTGATAATCGAAAGGATAAACAGTAAAAAACGTCTCGGTTTTTATCGGTTTTTAATTTTCACGAAACCACGATAACTGGTGAAAACGAAAGTCAGTTTAAAGTTACTTCTAAAAAATAATGATTTATATATTTTTCAAATAAACCGCTTCTCCTTGGAATGGAGAATTCATGGAGCATTCGGGCTTACTGTCGACTCTTTATGAGGAGAATTAAGACAAAGGCTGCTCGAACGCTTTAACACGCTCCAAAAATACTGTCCAAAGGCAAGTTTTTACACGGTGATGTGGAAAAACGATGTTTCATCTACTATTACAGGATGCTACTAGGATGTTTAATAGTCTCTATCGAAATTTAGCATAGATGTTTGGTATATCTTATTCAAAACGACGTGCCCTTTCGTTTTTGCATCCTACTATCAGTCATTTATATCAGATTCAGGTTCCTCCCCCACTAGTTTTATTAACAATAATACGTTAATATACAATTAACGATTCCATAATCCGCACAAACATTGCTAATGGATTTCTGATATTTTCACATACCTAGTACCGTAGTTAGTCAATAGAACGATATCATTCGACGATCCAAAATATTTCGCCCTCAAAATATGCATTTCAACTCGTGATATGAAGTGTTTTCCTGATGTGTGCAAAAGCGTTGCAAAATCTCTCGTCTAAGAGATTGTATCAAGTCATTTATTAGTATCAAATTAAGTGACAAGCTTCACCGATAAATCTCGTAGAGGTTATTTTACGAGCATAACAATGACAGTTTTGTCAACCGGATTAGTTGATATGAAGTTCAATATGTTAAAATTTCCCGATATTTCTCCAGCAATTTCTCAATCACACCACCAAAAATTGTTCTTTTTCATCGTTTTTCTGTTTTTAGCATCATGACATAAGCTTTAGTGAAAAACAGATGTTTAATTATATAAATAGATACTACCTTAAATGATAACCATTGGATATCTCTTCAAAATTCACTCTTCAATCCATAAGATTTTATTAATTTTATCAAACATTCCTTTTTCTCTCGCATTTTTCCTTCATTTTACCAAGAATAAAGATAAATCATAAAAAGAAAACTTATGATAGAAATCAAGACCGTGATATTTATCAGAAAAAGAGCTTAAAGTGTGATAATAAGTCTTTTCTTCAGACTGGGTAGATTGGATCATGATAACAATAAAAAGGATAAAGGAAAATATGTCTTGGTAAAAATAGTGATCTCAAATTTCTTGAACGGGTCTTTTTTACTTCTGTCATCTTGTTCCTTAAAAGCAAAATTGCAACAAAGAAGGTTTTTTATTTAAATATTAAAAAAGGATTATTTTCCGAAATTTATATTTTTAAATTTTGTAAAAGTATATTAAGTTTATGGAATACGTTTAAAAAACAAATTACCTAATTTTGCTAAGATAAAATTGTATAAAATTATTACCAATAATTTATATTTATGTGCTTTACTAGAATATTTCTTTTCGTGCTTAAGACAAGCATTGGTAATTCTGGACAATTTCTAAGTGTTAATGCAAATGATATTCATTGAAAGTGATTGTATGGAATTTGGTCTGTAAAAGTTTTTTAATATACAAAGAGGCATGAAAAAAAAATATGTATTCTTTAATACTTTCATTCATTTAAATTAAAAAAAAATACGTATTGACCATAATAATGTATGTGAAAGTACCTTGAAAAATTGTTCTTTGTGGATTTTTGATATGTTATTTAATAGTAATATATATCATTGAAACGAATGTTTTTGGTTCAAATAATTTAAGTTTAACATATTTTTTTATATTTTTTTATTTCTAAATATTAGTAACACACATACATAAACTCATTTTTAGATACTACTGCATATTAAAAAAAGCTTTAAAAATACTGTTGGTAGAAATTAGCCACGAACTTACCAATTTTCATTTATATGTCGAATTTAAAATATAAAGTATATTTTCACTGTTTGTTTTAATGTTTTATAATTCTATTATTCATAAAACATTTTCCTACGTTATTTATACAATTAAATTTATGGCTTTAAGTCAAAATTGCAAAACCTTTTTATCCAGGAAGCAAAATAATAAAAGAATGAATTAAAACTAATATTATGTTAGCTTTACATTTTAAAATAATCCTCTGAGCAAAACACTGTTCTTCATTAATTAAAAACTTATATGAAATGCAGCAAGTATTATACTAAATTCTTAAATAATCCATGTGAGTTAATAAAATAATTTAATTAAAAATACTAAAATGTTAAAGTTATTCCACTAAATTTAAGAGAAAAAGTCCAAAAGTAAATAATAGTACGACATTTTATCTTAAACACAAACAAGCTTACATAAAGTAGATTTCCAAATATCTTTTCAAAATAGCAGCTTACTTATCATGCAAAAGAAGAAGATTTTTTCATAATTATTATAAAGGTATCATAATATAAATATGCTATTTAAATTTATTTTATGAAATTAAGTTAAATTGAGAACGCAACGGTTCTTTACTTTTTCATTGCTAACTATTATTAAATAAACTTCTTCGTAATATTCTTTTAATTTTTGAAGACTTGTAAGGCCTTAAAAGAGAGATATTATTCATGTCATGTTGAATATATAATACACTTTATTTACATTTTTTTTAAAATATGTGGAAGATTAATTGCTGTTTTCAGCTGAAAACTTCACTATAAAAAAAATCGTTGCAAGAAGTCAAAAATCCTTAGTTATAAAATTAATAAATAAAAATTGTCACTAATGTTGATATCATTTTTATAGCAGTAATATATGCGTCAAGCATACATTATGAAAATATTCCAAAACTTCTAGAATACTATAACAGACTTACACTGTTTCGAAAGGCGATATTTGACATAAATATATTTTTTTAATGTAATGGCATTTCTGAGACTTTTTATAAGAGAAACTATATATAGCATGAAATCCTTTTCAACAGTGAATAGACTATATTGTATTTACATTATTCATAACAATTACATAGCAATCCAATTATATTTACGAGAGTTAGAGCATGTAAAGGTAGCAAATGGCAGACGGCAAACAGTGATAGACAGGCAGATTGAATTCATAAACACTTGTCAATTATGTTCTAAAGCGTTAAAATAAAGAATAAAATAGGTATGAAGTTTCAGATACCATAAAATTTTTGTCTCTCTGGTTCTTAACCAAAGTGATACTACACACTGGTATACCATAGATCATTAGGTATGACTGTATTTCGTTTTATTGAAATTTTATTTATCGAGTGAATTTTTGGTATGTCTGATACATATCAGAGATAAAAAAAATTCATCATGTCAGCTGAGTCTGTATATTAACACCTGTTGCAATTCACACTAACCCATTATCGAACATTACAAAATCTAAAACGTAAAAATCTCTAGTAATACTATTTGATTCGGAATGCTGTCAAATACAACTGAATCTTGAAAGGAATCTAAATGTAAAATATTGATAATGCATGTATTTATTTCACACTCAGTCAGAAGATATATATATCTAACACACATCTCAGAAAATTTATTCTTAGATCAGAAAAATTGTCAAAAGAAAAGTTTAGCTCTTCAAACACAAAAATATTAAATGTGAAAGGAAATAAAAAGACCTTTTTAAATATATACTGTTTTTAATCCGGTAGAACGTTTTTCCATTAGTAAAAATATTACTTTAAAATATTATTAAAATATTCATGCAATTAAAAGGACTATATGCAGAAATCAATATCAGATATGACATAGGTGATTATTTTTATAGTTTATTTATATCATTATTTACATAGAGAAATTCTAGTGATAGATTCCTATAATCTATGCATGATAAATCTACGACGAATATTGTTTAGAATAAATGGTGAAAATCGTCGATAAAAAATACTCGATAACAGCACACTTGCAATATAGAATTTGATATGAAACATATAAGGAATTTTTATTAAAAGAAATCAAAAACGTCCAATTCCATACACCCATAAAAAGTGGAAAAAAATCTATAATGCGATTTGAAATGTGAGATGAATTTTATATTTAAAAATACATTAAAATGGTATTTTATGCAGGAAATGTGCAGAATAAGTTTCGTGAAACTAACATCAAAAAGCAAATTATCTTGTATAAAAATATAAATGGCTGAAATATATGTATATATATAATCATATGTAATGATGCTTGATAACCTCTAAAACTTTTGAGCAAGTTTGCAACAATATTTTCATAATAATCCTATTACAGTTAGATTTGTTGAAGTTTTATATCTTAATCTGAAAATAATGATGCTTGGAAAATACATTAAAAATATTAGTATTATTTTATTTAAAGTCTTATAACATTTTTGAAAAGTTTATACAAGATTTTAGATATCATTTAATTTATTTTTAATTTCTTTGAAATAACTTTACTTTAATTTCAATACTATGACTGTATAATTCTCTTTTTACGATATATGCTTTCTCAGAATCGATTGTGCAAAATATTTCATCAAAAATTTGATGTTTCTTTAAAATACTACAGTGGACTAATAATTTTTTACTGTTTTCTACACTGCCAAAATCAAATTACTGAAACCAAATTAGTGTTATAAAAAAATTATTAAAATCAGATAAAAATAGTCCTGATGATGTCTGACTTGAACTACAGGATTAGTCTTAATGATTAATGATTTCGAAATACTGTGTATTGAGAGATACACTATTAAGACGGGTGATACATGACAAGAAAGATACACTCACCAAGTTTAAAAGGTCGACTAGTGTATACATAATGTGACAGGCCTGTGGCGTAAATTTATAAGATAGCGGCAATGATAATCTGGGTGATGTTTCTCTATCGACATGACCAACAGATTGTGTGATCCTATGCCATAAGATTTTTTTGGGGGGGATATATGGTGAACAACATTTATGTAACACATGCCAGAAACACATCATTGCTGCAGTGAAGTCCATTATCAGAAATATGTGATTGAACATATGAATTACATTGAATTACCATTGGGATATGCTCTGGCAGACTAAAGATGCACGCATTGAATATTTGTAGAATATGCCAGAAATTTGATAAGTGTATGATCGTTTAATGTATCACGTACCTATGCACATTGTATATTTGTTAATAAACAGATATTTGAAAGCCAGTGAATCATTGAAGCTAATATGCACTGTATATGACAGCTTGAATGATAAAACTCTCATGCAGTTACTGTGGCTGCTGAAAAATTGCAACTTGGGTCATCCTAGTGAAATTTGATATGAACTGCAATTCGATTACCTGTGATATCTCCTGCTCTTTATACATCAAAAGAATCACTTAGACTAACCTTGTATTTTATTTTAACTCCTAAAATATTAAACGAAAACAGATAAATTCTCTTTCACTACTTTTTTTAACAATTATTAAAGTAAAAAGATGCAGTAAAAAGATACAACATTAACTCCTCCGCAAACACATGACTCACAAATTTTCTTTGATTTTATTCCTACCAGTAAATTTTAATTTAAAATTATGGCTCTTGAACTCACGGTTAATTTTTAAAAAACGGTTCAATTAAAAAACAAATGCCAGAAATAAAAGTCAAATTATGGATTTGTCACATTTATTTGAGAACACATATCAGAGAGTAAAGAGAACCGATTAGTACTTTATTCAGTATATCAAAATACAATAACGTACAGCATTTTACGTATTTTTCATTAGTTTATCTTGCAATAACTTACAATATTTTGCCACAATAAAATGAAAGAATATTTAGGTTTGGAGCACTGTTTTTAATTACACTCTTATGAAAATTAATTAACAAATTACATAAATAACAACAATAATACAATACTTACATTTTAGTTAAAACTACTGACCGTCAATTTAAATTCATAACTCACCTGAAAAAAATAAAACAAATAAGATTTTATTTATAAAAGTAAATTATTAAGATTTTTTAAATAATTGTGTAAAATGTACATGAACTTCTATTAAATAACTGACAAAAATTTAAAACATTAATACACTGCTTCAGATCGCAGCCCTACATAATAATGCAATATGTGATATTTTACAAATACAATTTTTTTCAAATTTCTTCACACAATACATTTGTGAAAATTTAATGTTTATAATCACTAGCAGCTCGGATTCAGTATTTGTAACAACAAAAAATAAACTACAAAGAATCGATTCATTTTGAATGTAAACAGTTTTAAGCAACTGCTCATTTATTTTTACAAATAGAATGATTTCTTAAGGATATTTCATCTCAATTAAGTGGTGTTATGAGTTATCAATAACCAAAAATAAATTATATTGGAGTACAATGAAATGCTAAATACACTTACTTACCTGTTGGTCAAAACTAGTATTTCACGGTATTTATACGTAGTATTTCGTACAGTATTTCAATAGCTATAGGAAAATAGTGGGCATAATTAAAATACAGGGCTATACAGATTAATGTCTGGAAAATACTTTAAAAAGACTTAGTATTTACATTGCTTAAAGCATAAAAAAACAAGTCTGTAATCAAAAACAAATAAATAAAAAAAATTAACTTTTTCCGACAGTAGGGCTTGTTATTCAGTCAAACAGATAAGTAAATAACATAAAGAAGAATTTCCTACCAGCTTAATTTTTAGCCATTTCACTAAATTATTTACTTGAAGATCAAAAACTTGCTTTAGGTTAAAATATTAATAAAAGAAAATTTAGCTGATCGAATTCTTTTTCATTTATTTACTACTATATTTGATGGTTTAAGATCTTTTTAAATTGTTTCAATTTTATTTTTAAAAGTAAAAAGCGTTCCCACATGATTTAAGGGGGCTCAAGGGTTGATCTATATAGAAAAACATGTAAACAGAGCTCTCGCTTCGAGCCCATATAAAAACAGAAGTATCCAATGTAATTAATTTAAACTTTCTGATATTTTAAAGGTATGTTTGTAGTCTTATAAAATTACAAAATGAAGTATTTCAATGTAATATAATAAAAAATATAGCAAAATGTATGTAACACAATTTTCGAAAAAAAAAATTATATGCTATATCACCAACATCAAAATATCTTAACGTTGAATTGACTTAAGAATCTAATTTTTGCTTTAAAATGATCAGGAAACTTTACTCTAGAGAATGAATTAAGGATATAAAAATCCCACAAAAAAAGTTATTAAAAAACTCTTAAATTTGAAAATTTAAAAAACCCCTAAAAAATACAACTTTTTTTTCATTAAAAATACTCAAAATATTAAACTATCTAAAATATATTAATTCATAACCTAGATAATGATGTAATATAGATGCAAAAAAAAAATCAAGATTGAAGCAAGCAAAAAAAAAGATTTTTTTTTAAATTTAGGTGTTAGTCGTCAAAAATCAAGTTTTGAGAAAACGCGACTTAAAGTTAAAATTATATGGATGCGGCTATGAAAGTGTTGATACGAAAAAGCTTATAACTCCGTTAAAAATCCAAATATTTTTATGCGGGTTTTTGCATTGAGTTAATAATTAAATGAATAATCAAATTAAATCTAAAAAAAATCGATTTTTTGAAAAGTTTTCAACCCTTGAGCCCCCTTAAAGAATATAAATATGAAATCCCTTTAAAGTATTATAAAAGTTACATTGTGAAGCCCATGAAAGGCGCGTACTTTAATTATGGCCATTCTGAAGATTTTACCCTTCTTTTTATAGATTTAAAGCCAAAATTGTAAAGGTAATCGAATTATTCATAAAAATCATATTGCACAAGGAGATACTATAAATAGTAACCTGTACAGAAGAAAATATCTAAAGCCAGTGCGAATTTTTGAGAAAAATAAATACAAGCACCTGAAAAAAGGAATTTTTAAAACAATAAAATCAATAAATGATCTCTTACACTAGATGAAAAGATGAAAATTTCACCAAATGTTTCTAACTACTAAATTTAAAAAAAAAATATTGTCATATTTACTAAATTGAATAACACATTCTATTGTAAAATCTATGTAACATATTTATATATGTTATAACAAATTATGTAACATATTATATTACAAATTAGTGAAAATAAATACTCATAGGATTTTTATAATTTAATGCACGTGTGAAATTGAATCGCCACTGTAGTTATACTGTTAGTAAACGGTAAATGCTCGAGCTCTATAAAGCATTTATTTTACATACAAAATAATAGACAATTCCGTTTTACTGTTCAAATATGAGGTCAGAATTTTTGTTTATATTATTGTTCGTATACTATTTCATGTAATTGCATTTTCACGCGCCAAAAAATCGTATTTTTTAGGATAACATTAGTATATCATTCAAATATATCATGACACATTATGCGAGACACGCCAGATATTTTGATCTACACAGACATGCATTGTATATCTGTGCACAATAAGTATTTGTAATAAAATATGTTTTTCGAAATCTCTAGTGTCTGAAACTTGTAAATCCGTCAAAAAACTTTCCGATTTTCAAAACGATCGTAAGATTTACTCTATGCCCATGAATAATGAGTAAGTAATAAAAATAATTAAACCACATAAATATAAGTATGAATTCGTATTGTGAAAAATTATGTAGCAGCAACACTCTCTACGAATTAAATAATCATTTTAAATTAAAATGATATCAAATGAGTTATATTAATGTCTGATATGTAATAATGATGATCGTGATTGTAATAAAGGTAACAAATCCAAGAAAAAACGACTTCGAGAAAAACATGCCTTTTTAACCCAACACTAATAATAAATTATTGATCTTGGCCAAGATGCGAGAAATACGGTTTTTTAGAATATGCACCTTTCATCATCTTTCATTACTTTAAAGCATAGAATACCGAGTAGAAAAGTGATAAAGAGCGTAAAACATAGGGTAAAATGAACGACAAATTTTTCTGTTAAAGATCGCTAAAGGTGATAACAGGTCATTTTTATCCACTGGAGGAATAAAAAAAACCATGAAAATCATAAAAATAGATAGAGAATAGGAAATTTTAGAATATCTTTTAAAACAAGATGAAAATATCATGGTCTAGCAAGAATAATTCATTATTTGTGTAATTATAGACGTAGGGGGGATGGAATAATATGTACTTAAATATATTTAACTCTTTACCTTTTATAAAAAAAAATCCTCGTAATCTATTTGCAAATTTCGTGTGAACTGATTTAACATATTTTTCTGGCACTTACGCTCGTATTCACCAACTATTTGGACCCCGAGTTATACCAAAAACACGGGTCGTGCATTTAAATGGTATTCACTTTTATTTCTGATTTTACGTCTCCTTAATAATGTGCAATCAAATGTTATCATGAGTTCATTTGAGCGTTTGACCGAAATCTTTTAGTTTGAGACAGATTGTAAATACATGCATAATTGTCTTATTAAGTGCAAAGAATTCGCACTTAAATGTCTTTTCCATGCCATTCCGTTATCACTTTTTCTATGACTTCACATAATACCAATATTTAATTTAAGCTATAATTCAAACGTTCAAAATATTTTACGAAAACTGTAGAACACAATGTCAGACGGGGGCAAAATAAAGGTATCCATTGGCACCTCATTCATTGTTGTACACTACATATCAGTTAAATTTACCATACAATGTCAGATGTGGGCAAAACATCCTATCCAATGATATCTCATATATAGTTGTACGCTAAATATTAATATTAGTTATCGGTAAAAATTTTATAATATTAAATAATTTAACTTTTTCAATTCTGGTGTACTATTAATATAACATATCTTTTAATTGAGTGTTATTTTGTTTTAACAAAAAATTTTTGTTAATGTTTACATATACTAATATTAGTATGTATGTATGCATTTACATTTTGAATTTAGTAACATTTAGCCATAATTTTACCCCCCCCTTAATTTATTACATAATTTGACTTGTTTTTGTAAAATCTATCATTAAAGATATGAAGAAAAAATAGTTTAAAATAAGTCAAAAAATATTTCTTTAAATATAAGACGACATATATCATTTAAAACTAGTTTTATATAAACGTTATTTAAATAAAAATAAAAATTAATGAATTCAACACTGTCTTTAAAATTTGATCTGAAAAAATATTTAGTATTTTAAAAAATTCCTCTTAAATAAGTGAATTTAGTTTTATGTATGATAAAAACGCGAGAATAGCGATTTGGCAGTTTTCATCATAAACTAGTATTTAGATTTTTCTCTCTCGTTTGACAGATTAATAGAAATCAATAGTATTTTGATAATTTGAAAATATTTTCTATCTCGCAACATTCCTATATTTTTATTTTATTTTATTTATTTATTTTCTGCGTCATACCTAGAATAACATCTAAGTTTAAGAAGTTGCTTTATACGAAAAATTAAATTCCTAGAAAATTGTAGTGATAGTTTTTGCGGATCAATTTTCTACTTGACAACTAATTTTTAAAAAGTAAATTAACAGTATCACTTTTTTCATAAAACATTAAACTAAACATTCGGTACATGTGTCATAATTATCCTGTATATATGCTAATATTTTATGATAGACTACTCTTTTTGCAGCTTTTGCTATTTTTACCACTACCAGCACATTTTTGACAATATCAATATTGCTTAGTGCCAAGATTGACAACATATTCACCTAATCCATTATTAAATATTGAAACTTAATGTATTATATCTCCAATGTGAATTACAAAAGTAGCATTTAAGTTTACTATTGATTGCTTTCAAAAAATTTAATTATATAGATATATAAATGCACTTTAACGTCTTTTTTAGCAGTTTCCAACAAAGTACGAAAGTGCTTATGCATTCGATTTGTCTGTCTGTGTGTATGTCTGGTCATCTGTCTATCTGACCACGCTCTAACTCGCGTAAATACATTCGGATTTTCATGCATTGATAAAGCTTATTTAGGGTCACCAAAGCATGTTTTAGATTGCATAGGAAGTATGTCTTATTAATGGTTCATTTGCACAGTCACTCAAAAGAATTGGATTACATTATGGTATATGACGGAAATGGTGAGAATTCTAAGACATTTTGGAGATAATTGAAATGACATCACGCTATTTAAAATGTCTTGAAACTGATATAAATGACTGAATCTCACTATGATCACATTACAAGAGAGCATGGGTAGCGGTTTTTATTAATTCACAGAGACAAACAAAAGAAATCGATTACAGTACTTTCTTTAGGTAATAATTGCTGGAGAGTATGTTTTAAAATTCCGTATGTGCATTTAAATTTAATTAGTTATTTTTGCATATTACTGTTTATATATACATTTTACATCTGATATACAGGGCTGAACAAAAGTATTCACATATCATTCTCCTTATTCGAGGAAATTGCTGGAGGGGAATTTTCTAAAATTTAAGTATCTATTGAATGAACTAAATAATGGAGAACATGTTGTTGCTAAATGCAAATCTCTATATCATATACAGGGTTGTTAAAAATTTCGCATAATTTTCCGAATGTAGACTGAAACAGCTGAAATTCGGTTTTAAAATGCGTTATTCATTTCCATTGGTGAAATCAGACGTAATATTTTAGTATTTAAAAGGTGTAGTTTTGTTACATTATTCTTAGTGTGTTAAAAAGTGTTTATGATCTATGCTTGTCTCATGATTTTTTCTTTCTTGTTATTTAATGCGTCAGGAATCATTGATTTTTAATTCGATAAAAATTTAATTCCGGTATTAAAACCTCTCATTTTTTAAAAATTATTATATTTTTTTCGATGTAATTTTTTTTTTGATCTGTTATAAATGCTTTTATAATATATAGAAATTCAAGACATTAAAAAATGTGTACTTTTTATATGAGAACGTAAAAAGAATGAAGTATTTATTGATTTTATTTTAAAATGTTGGTTGGAAAGATGATCTCAGTCACAAGTAAGAAAATCCTAAGGCCAATATATTGTTGTGACCTACATATTTATTGGACATAATAGGAAGAAACTTGGCTTTTTTCCAAAAGTTGATAATTATAATCCTTAATTGTTGCGCTTTGTAATAAATTATCGAAAAAATTGTTCACTGAATTGTAGAATTTTGAATGGGACATTCATGTATAGAAAATATTCTTTTCTTAAGAATGACAAACTTACATAGTTAGTTCTACGAAAAATCTCTTGAATTCAGTAATAAATAATTTTTCTTCAAATTTATTTCTGTATGAATATATACAAACAATTTAACTTTTGACTAATAGTAATCATAAAAAGAAAATTACAAGGAATTTTGCTCTGAAATTTGTGAAAAATACGAGTTAGTGACATTTAATTCATTCAGTATATACAACCACAATTAAACTGTTTCCTCCAATGCATTCACATCTTAGACATCTCAAAACATAAAGACAATTGAAATTAAAAACATCGTAACTTCATAAATATTGTCATCAAAATTTTTGGACTTTTTTGTATAACATACGGCTTATCAATTAATTTAGAAAACTCAGGGACAATATAAAATTTAAATTTCGAATGTTTTACATAAATAACTATACTATCTCACAAAATCTCACATTGTTCTTATGATTACAATGCAATATTTATGTAATTATCTTTTTACTTAAGAGAATAATAATAATTAGGAAAGCAAATGTTAAAATTTTCAAAATTAATAGTCAAAAGCAAAAACATTACGAAACAATTAAACTGCTTCTCAGATTAGGAAAAACAATATTTAAAGCATTTTCTTAATTGTAAATGTGCTTCAAAAACTTCATAATCAGAAAGTTTGATATTTATCGACGACAAGAACAGGGATATTTTTTATATCTATATTGTATTATCTATTACTTTCGCACTGAATTAATAAGTCAGTCTTAGATTAATTACGAATAAATAAGACATCAGGTTGAAAACAGATGCTTATAATGCAAAGAATAATGATAAGATGCATTAAATTATAGTTTAAAGCATAGTTAGATCTTAAATACTTTTATCTGAGTTTGAAAACCGTATGTCTCTTTATAGGAAATAAGCTGTTCGGAATTTAACTTTTAGGTAGGTAACTTTTATGAAATCTTTAGAAAATTTATCGCAAATACGCAAATTTTTTTTTCTTAAACATTTTTCTAAAAATAAAATTTGAAAAACAATCTTAGTAAAATCACTTTTTGAAAAATATTTTCTCTTTTAAACTTTACTGGAAAATTACTTAATAAGCATTACTGTCCCATACGAAATTTTATTTTTTTTAAAAGAAAAAACTACTATAAAAAATGCCGTTATTTGCGCATTGCTCTAAATTTTACATTGATAAGATTTTAAGAGGGCACAAAAAATTATTTTAATGACCATTTAGTTAAAAACAAATAGGATTTTTAGTCCTTTTCTCTATCCATTACTTAAAACTGAAATTACTTTTCCAAAAATTTCACACCCAAGCCTAATTTGTTTCGCAATTCTAAATCGCTTGAGTTAATTTATTAAAGCAAAAAGAAATAAACGCACAGAAACTGTTTCGAAACGTAACGATCTGAATCGGAAACAAGCTATTTATTCTCTTATGAGAATTAAGTCGAAATAGTGTCATAATCATTAAAAAGAGTACTAATAAAGTGAATGGGAATTTTTAATTAACTTCATTGTGACTTGACTGTTTTAGTATTTAAGAAGCTATGTATGTTTTGTAAATGTTTAAAAAGGCAGTTACTTTAGTTCGTGGAATATTACTTATATAACCTCACACTCCCCAAACGTTTTGAAAAGAGATAAGGAAATTAAGTTTTTATGCTTTAGAATCTTTTTCATATTAAAAAGTTTTGTGTTTGTATGTATACTTCTCTCTCAGAATGAAATAATCTTTGCATCATTTTAAATTGTGCATTCGCAGATTTTAAAAAGCAAAGTTTGATGGTTTTAATTGCCATCCATAGAGGAAAAATAATATTTTTTGCACATACTTCCAAACATTACTCCCAAAAATTGTTCATATTTAATACAAGACTAATTTCGTTTACAATTTTAATCTTCTGTTGGTAATATGATTATAGCATCTTCAGTTAGGATAAGATGAGACATTAACAACACTATTACCATCATAGGGCTAAATTGATTTGATTAAAAAAACAAAAAAAAAAGACGAAATAAGCAGTGTACGAATCCAATCGATTCTATTTCGGACTTTAAAATAATCATAATCAGTAGTTACTATGTAATAGCTTTCGGACACAGCCAAAAATTATAGGTAAACATCACTCTAAATAAAAATGATAAATGTTAAGAAAGTACTTTTTTTTTTAAATACTAAGGAAATTAACTAACATGTTTTTATTTTTGCATCATTTTAGATGCGTTCGTAATTATGTAAATAAGTAACACCTTTATCCTCTTCAGACCTCCAATGTGTACCTCCATTTTTTCTCTCATAAAAACTAAATTGTTCGATTTTTTTGCATTTTTACTTTACTTCTATGCAGCTGAATGTGTTTCGCTTTTAATAAATACCAGCACCGATGAATATTACCTCAGAAAATTAATTTGATTTTCATCCGAGTTTCGAAAATACCTTCAAGACATTGTGGCCCAGAAAGTACGAAATATTCATGATTATTTAACTTAAATGTTTTACAATATAAAATTTTAAGGATTTGTTTAATATTTACTTCTTTAAAGACCTTAATATAGTTAGTGCGTAAATTTATACTACTGATAGTTAAACTGATGTTTTAAGGGAATTAGTACTTTTACATACATACTTTAAAACCTAAATTACCAGTCCCTTAAAGTACTGATTTCATAAAAATGACTCTTTCTGTCATCTGTAGTGTCATTTCGATTATGCAAAAGCAATAAATATATATTTGTATAGTTATTTTATGCTCATGTCTGAAGAGGATAATGATCGTTTAGTCCGTCCGTCTGTCCGCATATAACAGAAAACAGTACCCACCCGAATCATTTGAAATTTAAAATATATAATTGTGGCATAATTTTGGCGAGTCAATTCAAACTTTATGAAAATGGGATGAATAATTAATTTCAGGGACAATCAGAAATATTCCGTTACATCATGTAAGGAAAAAAAATAACTCCTAACATTTTAATGGTGTTACATACGTTCAAACATAATAAAATTGATATAAAACGCACATTTATACAGTGCGTGTAAAAACTGTAAGGACAGTGACACACACTGTACATTTTGTACTTTTTTATTATTCTACAATTCTAGATTTTCAAATTCCTCCATCATTTTAATGAGTTATAGTGTCCTATCTTGTTTTGATTACTTTTGAAATGGCTAGAGCGAGTTTCACGAAAGCATGTTCCACAATAGTTTTGACAGTTTAGCATTTAATTGCAATATTTAACTTACTTTTTTGAACTCTTAATGATAAATCAGTGTCATAATTTTTTTTTCAAGTTTTTCATGCCTATAAATATGAGAATTTTTCTCTTCGTAACACTAGTACTTTAATATTTTGAAAGTAAAACACTAACGGCAGAAGATAATTATTAGCTAATTCCTGAAAAAAAATTTAAATCTTTTTTCGGCGATCACTAACTGAAAAAGTATTACGGAAGTTAAAACAAAAAAAAAACTTGATGTAACAAGTCTCGAAAGTGTTTGACAGTTCGTGTTCGATAAAATACTTTCACCATAAATAACTTTTCTGTTCTCTTTTCATTAATTTTTTCTGACACTAACTTCACAAAATACTCATCATTCTGTCAAAAATTTGCATGGGTGTGATTATTTATAATTAAAAAACATTGAACATTTCCTGAAAAATAAATCTCAAACACTTTGAGGTTAGAGAGCATAGGTTGATTGAAGATTGCATATGAAAAAAAAAATTTCAGCTTAGTTTTTTCTTTTGAGTATACTCAATGGATTTAAGAATAGCAAAAATTTGTGATTTTGATGCAGAAAATGTCATTAACCGCATTTTGTTATCGACATAGTGTACGCACACGCGTGTATCTGTGTGTTTGAGTATTTAACCCATTAGTGCCTAGCGTCCCTTTTTAGGGACGTTTATAAAAAAGGCAATAAAGCACTTTTCACACCAGTAAATAGAAAGATAAATAAGCGGTATTTTTTACGAGACAAATTTCTCAATAAAGTAAGATAAAAGTTATTCGTCTTTTAAAAGTAGTGGGAAACCCAAAATTTCATTTTTAATGAAGAAAATAGTTTGGGAATTAATGGGTTAAATATGTCTGTATATATATATATATATATACATATATATACATATATATATATATATTTATTTACGTATATCTGTTTTTAAATGATTTTATTTATGTATATACAAATGATCCAAATGATGTCCAAATGATGAACGCTAAATGATGAACGGTACAATGTTTAATGAAAGCATGTTCACAAATATTTTTGACAACTTTATTTAATATTTATTTAGTATTAAATTACAATATTTAACCTTTTTTCCCTTACACTTAACCATAAATCAGTATCAAGGAATATTTTTTAAGATTTTCGTGAACTGATTAATATAACTGATATAAGCATTTTTTTTTCATTACATAAATATAAATATCTTTCTCATCGTAATATTCGTACTTTACTTTTTGGAACATAAAACATTAAAAACACATTAATTATTAGCTACCTCCTGAAAGGTTTTTGAATGTTTCTTCGTACGCTTACTGAAAATGTATTACGGAAGTTAAAATAAAAAATTGACGCAGCAAGTTTGACAGTACGTGTTCGATAAAATATTTCCACCATAAATAACTTCTCTTTTCTGTTTTCTTTAATTTTTTCTAGCACTAACTTCACAAAACATTCATCATTGTGTCAAAAATTTGCATGGGTGTGATTATTTACAAATAAAAACCATTGAACATTTCCTTAAAAATAAATCTCAAACACTTTGAGGTTAGAGATCATAGGTTGATTGAGGGTTGTGCATAGAAAACTTTTTCAGCTTAATTTTTTTCTTTTGAGTATACTTAATGGATTTACGGAGAGCAAAAATTAGTGATGTTTGATGCAGAAGATGCAATAAACTGCATTCTGTTATGTACATAGTGTGCACACACGCGTGTATTAATATCTGTGTATTTGAGTATTTAAATATGTTTGCATTTTTATATATCTAATAATAAAAAATTATCGCCTTAATTCTAAGTTAATTATTTCCTAATTCTTCTTATATTTAATTTTTTTCTTTTTTATATAATATTTAACGTATTATTTATATTCCATAGCTTTAATCTACGCTTTTGTTGTTTTATTTTAATCCAAAAATCATTAATCTGTCAAAGTAACTCATTCCCAAAAATCCCATTAATTATTTTTTTTCCTTTTATCTGTTGTATATTGTCTTTTTATATATTCGTTCTAAAAAAACATTTGATTGTCCAAAATTCCTTTCAAGCGACGCCAGAGGACAGATTGTGCCAGGGGATCTTTAATTTCTCCGGCGATATGGGAGAAATCTTTCTTTTTTTTCGCTAGGTCAAATTTCGCATTGGTTAAAGTAATATTTTCTAATTAATTAATTGGTAGCTTAGATATTACCCATAATATCCTGTAATCTAGCGCCTGTTCGTATAAAACCTCGTTAAACTGGCTGCAGGAGCAGATTTTTCTACGTTTTTCTAGTGCTAACAAAATCTGTGTCACACTAAAAAAAAAATTCAAGAGGTTACTAAAAATTTCTTAGTAAATTTGTATTCCACAGAATTTTTTAGTAACCATTACAAACTTTTTTTTGCAAGTGAAACAAGTATTTCTTTTGTAAACTGAACAAAAGAATTTTTTATATAACTAACTTAAAAATTTTTAGTATGAGCCACCAAGCAAATTTTAGTAATAGCTCCAAAATTATTTTTAATAACCATTACGTGCGCCCGAAAGGCAGGAAGTTCCTTCGAGCTGCATCCAGACTTCTGAAGCGGAAGATTTTCGGCAAAACCGCAAAAGATGGCAGCACCAAACATTCCTTCCTGGTCCGAGAGGATTTTCATAATCCCTTTATTAACGAGACACTACATACATTCAGGGCGTATTTGGCGGTGGCAAGTTTCGACCCCGGGACCTTTTAGCCTGGAGTCCTTTACTATAGCCACTATGCTATCAAGGCCACTCCAACTGAGTTTTAGTAAGATCTATTAAAAATATAAAACTATTAACTCTATTCGTTGCTAACTTTTTTCTAGTAATTCTTACAGCTTTTTTTGTAACCGACTAAGATTACTAGAAATTTTTTAGTAATTACAAGGTCACTAAAATTTTTTTAGTAGATCGACCTTTTTTTTTTTTTTTTTTTTTTTTTTTTTTTTTTTTTTTTTTTTTTTTTTTTTACAGTGCACTTGGCGGAGTTCGTCTTTTAATATAATGATGCATTCATTTTTTTTAAGATCATCGCTATTTTTTCTAAGGCGATGATACTGAGACCAAACCGTCATCTGGTGGAAATGTTTCATTATCAAGTGAATGATAAATAAAGTTGTTTAATGAAAATCAGCCGTTTTTGAGTCATTTCAATGTGAAATTTTACCTACCACCGTGTGCCAAGCGTGGATGCAAACTATACATTATAAGATTTAGTGATGGTTGCAAATAGTACGTACACTGGTACTTGTATTATGCACTGTTATGGAGCAGAACATCTCTCTCTCTCTCTCTCTCTCTCACACACACACACACACATATACATGCATATATATATATATATATATATATATATATATATGCAGGGTGGTCATAAAAAAACTTTACCGATATATGGAGCTCTAGCGGCCAGTCCGCTCAACCGATCGAGATGAAATTTCATATATAGCTATTTAGAGGTATGAGCTCGATATTCTGTGAACGGCAACAAAATGGGGCTCACGGTTATGGTTATATTTACAGAAACTCGAAAATTTCCAATGGCAACACACGTTTTTTTTCATCGCAAAATGCTCAGCGCATGCGAAAATCCTAAAGAGCGTTGGAACCGTACGTGTATCGCAAGAAACGGGCATGTTATGCACGCACAAGAAACCGTTCTGCGAACCCCCCCCCCCCCCCATAGAAAAAACACAATTGGGTCGGAAGGAGGAAATTTGCATATGACACAAAGTCAGTACACTAATCTTTGATCACAATACAGATCGGGGAAACTAAAACTTTTATTTTGATTACACATTTTCCACATGGGTGCCACCACCATGCAATGTTTAATTGCCTGTGATGGCACCCATGTGGAAAATGTGTAATTAAAATAAAAGTTTTAGTTTCTCCGATCTCAATTGTAATCAGAGATTAGTGTACTGACTCTCTGTCACATGCAAATTTCCTCCTTGCGCCCCAATCCAGTTTTTTCTATGGGGGGATGATTCCCAGAACGTTTTTTTGTGCGTGCATAACATGTCCGTTTCTTGCGATACACGTACGGTTCCAACGCTCTTTGGGGTTTTCGCATGCGCTGAGCATTTTGCGATAAAAAAAATGGGTGTTGCCTTTGGAAAATTTCGAGTTTCTGTAACTATAACCTTGAGCGCCATTTTTTTGTCGTTCACAGAATCTCGAGCTCATACCTCTGATTAGCTATATCTGAAATTTCATTTCGATCGGTTGAGCGGACTAGCCGCTAGAGCTCCATATATCGGCAAAGTTTCTTTATGACCACCCTGTATATATATACATATATATATACTGCTCAAAACAATTAAAGGATATTGCAATTTTAGGTGGATTTTGTATCTGGGAAACTTATTAGCTGATTGATCAATGGTCGACAGACATAGTAGGTTATATGAGAATGAATTACACATGTTTGGCAGAAAAAACTGCATTTTAATGCGCATTTGTGTACAAAAGGAAAAAAAACACAATTTGTGCATATGAGAAAAAAAAGAATAAGAAAAGGTGTTTTCTTCAAAGAAAATCATTTTCAGTAGGGGGTATGGTTTCCACGGGCGGCCAGCAACGTTGAACACCTTTGAGGCATGGACTCAATGAGGCTATTAATGACGAGTTGGGGTATTCTGCCCCACTCTTCCAGAAGAGCTTTTTCCAGTTCTTGGAGAGTTTGTGGGGGTTGTTCGCGGCCAGAAACTCGTCTTCATAGAGCGTCCCAAACGTGCTCGATTGGATTCATGTCTGGAGAACACGCTGGCCATTCCATTCGAACGATTCCTTCCTCGAAAAGGAAATCCTCCACCAGGTTTGCACGATGTGGCATGCAGTTATCGTCTATTAAAAGGAAGTTATTTCCGATTGCTGCAGCGTAAGGGACTACAATAGGTCTGAGGATCTCATCCCTACATCGGCGACCAGTCAGAGCTCCATCTCGAATGATGTAGAGGTCAGTGCGCCTGTCAATGGAGTAGCCACCATACACCAACACTCCTCCACCGCCAAATCTGACACTTTCGTGCACGAACGCAGGATTAGTTCTACTGCCACGGTCCCTCCAGATGAAAATACGTCTATTATCCGGATGCACAGAAAAACGGGACTCGTCAGAAAACAGAATATTGCTCTATTCATTTCTCCTCCAGTTGACATGCTCGCTTGCCCAGTCCCTGCGGTAGTGACGATGCCTTGATGTTAATCTAACACATACCATCGGTCGGCGAGCATACATACCAACAGCATGGAGCCAGTTTCGGACAGTCTGAGTTGAAATCGTGGTGCCTTTAGCCGAGCGAAAGTATTGTTGGAGAAGAGTAGCGTTCATGTTTCGGTGTCTCCGAGCTATTAACGCTAAATACCGATCTTCATTGGGCGTTGTTGCCCATCTTCGACCTTGCCCTGGTCTTCGGCCTGCACATCCACTCTCCCAAAAACGGTTCCAGATCCTGGAAATGACACTTTGTGACACTCCAATGGCTTGTGCTACTTCGGCTTGAGTTTGGCCCCCTTCTAACCTACCAACAATTCTCCAAGCTTCTGAATCTGTCAAATGACTTCGCTGAGACATCGTACTCATCGAAACAAAGCAGTCACTGAATGCCGATCATCCTTGTTTTCATTGTCTTTTATCCAGTTGAAAGTCAAATTTCATTTGCTGCCGCTGAAGCGACGTTTTTGACGTCGAACTCAAAATTTGCATACTCCACAGTTTGAAAACCAGAAAAATTTGCATTTGTGATTCTCTTTTTCTATTTTCTGCAAAAAAAATTTCGTTTATATCTTTATTTTACATAAAACTTCAAATATCCTTTAATTTTTTTGAGCAGTGCATGTATATATATATATATATGTATATTTGTGTTTTTAAATGTATGCATTTATATATATATATGCTCTTAACATTTATTGGAAAGTTAACAAGAAATGCTTTTTCTCCATTTAAATAATTGCAAATATCTAAACAAATTACAATATATGAGCTTGTTTTTTAATCTCGAATTTTTTTTCCAGTTTAGAAATTATGTAAATATAATATATACATTTGAAAACACTTGTACCATAAAATATTCGTTTTTTCAGCAAACACAATTTGGCGTTTCCAATTTACTGAATAATACTATTAGGACAAATACTTTTCTTGTTCACCGCACACGGGATTTTGTAATTAAAAGGTCCTCTTTTCTGTTTCATTACATGAGAGATTTGTTTTCTAAAAATGAATAATTTACATTGTTACTTTGCTTGCGTAAATTATAGCAACAGTAGAAAAACAAAATTACATGTAGCTTTGATTGTTTTGAATCTGCGAGAATATGCTGCATTACTATTTAATTAATTTAATTATAATCTGATTAATTTGCTTCGTAGACTAAGGATTTGCAAAAAAAAGAAACTTTTGAAAAGAATATTTATCATAGTTTAAACCTAATTTTATTTTTTGTATCAAAGAATAATTACTACAAGCAAGTTAATTATGTATTTTTATCTGCTTATGTAACCGGTACAAAATTAGGAGGCGGATTAAAAAATATTCTTAGTAAAAATAAGTTTTAACTTAGTATATAGTTTACGAATTTTAATAAACAATTATAGAAGAAAAGAAAATTGTATTAAGATAGTTACTTGAACTCGAAGTTTGAAAAACACTTGAAATGACAGACTGAAACACTTAATTTGAAGAATTTAATAGAAATAAATGTTAAGAAAAGATAATAAGTAAATGTTATTACGGGAAACTTCCTGTTTTTTGTTTTGACACAGAAATTATTCCTACATTTTTTCAATAAGGTACCAGTCAAGAAGAATCAATTGACCAGTAAGAATAAAAATGTATGAAAGTCTTTTGACAAATGAGATAAACACGGAATAAAACCGATTCGCAAAATAAAAAATAAAAATCAATCCAAATTGCGCTCAACTTGGAGATACGGCCAGATTCTGATAAAATCAGGCTACTCTTATTTAATGCAGGACTCGTCATGTCTTGTACTATACGTTCTTATTTTAGCATATATATCAATAAAAAAAACCACTAATATTTAATTTGTTTTGTATATTAAAAGCCTTTAAGTGAAAAAAATGGGTTAAACAAATAACAATATAATGATAATTTATGTATCGTTATATTTAAGCTTAGTGTTTTAAGAAATGTGGTTATTATTTACATTGTTTATTTAAAGTAATTAATTATTCAAGTTCTATTTGCGAGTCATTCGAGTGTTTCATTTTGTGAGGTCACCGTGAGCGGCGTCTTTTGCATATTGTGATAAAATTCAAGTCAAATTAACTGATTTTTTTTACAGTGTATATTCAACAATAAATATGGAAATGGGAAAAAGTCCAAAAAGTGCATCGTACATTATGCATAAGAACCATGTTTTTTTTCATCAAAATAAAATATTTTACTATGGTTGTGCGAATGTAGCTTCACATTTTTTAAACTTTATCACTACACATAAATTAACTGAATGATATGTTGGTATCAATAATCATTGGTATGCATAAATGCCAGTAATAATCATGTAATATTTAAGGAAATTTTTTGTGTTTGGAAAAGTAGGATAAAACTGGTTTGGTGGATAAAACAGGAAATCAGGCTTTATGGCAGTATCTGTCTGAAACTTCTACAATTACTTCTAGGGGAGAGGCATGCCTGCTCTCAGTAAGTAGAAGTTGTGTAAATGAACTGATTTCGCAGTGGTGATTTTTTTTTAAGATTTTGCGTGAAAAAGTTAAAAATTCGACGTCGGCAATATTGCGTTACCAATCTTTAATACCTAAGGATTTAGCCTAAGTAAGTATAGCATATAATAATGTATTATTTACGTGATATTTCAACATTTTTTATTGGTGTCGACGAGTTATATGAACAACGCTAGAGTAACATTTCTTCAAAATGGCCTGGTCGGGCAAAACTGGGAAAAAGATGGTCGGACATAACCGGGAAGTTTCCGGTTTTAGAAAACTCATTTATTTGCATGATTGAAATAGAATTATCTTATTTATGAAATTTTAGACGATTTATAATTTTTTTAAACTATACAACAAATATTATCTAAACAAGAAACAAAAACAAGATCTTGATATAGATCTGCCTTTAGAAATCTATAAGCCTCAGCCTGAGAAAGAGAGTGGGTCTATATAGAAGTGAACGGCGATTTCGAAGGCTCCAGGTCCTTTACGAAACGACAACGTCGGCTTACAGATTCTTGTGCAACCTTCTACAAGGTTCTTAAGTTCGAGCAGAGATATCAAAGTAGTTGCAGTTTCACTACATGATATAAAGCCTATTCCAGTAGAAGCGGGCTCTAGAGCCATCCAGAAATCTGACAAACAGCAAGGAAAAACAACTATCCTTACCGCAATTCTTTACAAATTCAAACACGAACAAGAAGAAAACAAAGAAAGAAAAAACAAGATGAGAAGAACTTTGTGATGGAGCGAAAAATTTTCATCATGACATAAAAGAAAAGTAAAAATAATAGGCGAAAAAGAAGAGTCCAAAGAAAATAAACACTTGGCATCAAACAAGCAGACAGATGAAAGTGAAGCATGCATTTTTACAACGGCTTACATGAACAATCTAAACTTAAGGAGAGTTAGATGCAGTGCCTTAACTGCAGATGATAAGCACATGAAGCACCCAGTGATACAAATGAACAAAATTGAACTTCCATTTGTGGGTTTTTTCTAACAATTTTAACTCTCATAGCATAACTTAACTCATTGTTATTTTATGTAGATTTGATATAGATTCGCATTCTATAAGTACAATACGGCATTTTTCCTTTAGTGTTATTCTAGAGTTATTTTTTGCTTTTAATTACTTTTTCAGTTCCCGGTTTTGTCTGATCTGGTTAGACAAAACCCGGGCATTTCACATTTCTAAAAAAAGTGTTACTATGATCTCAGTTGCTATTGTTCGCGACTGACTGAATTCTATTTTCTTCGCAAGGAATCAGTTTATCGTTTTGATACAAATTTAGACTGTTTTGTTCATGTGATGCACAATAATAAAAAGGAAAACATTAGGGTCCCTGTTTCATCCGAATTTCCCCTGCACTGTAAAACATATGTGTAATGTTACACCTTAAAATTTATGACTGCATGCTGCTTCCGGTTTTATAAGTAATTTAAATTATATAATGGTATAATTGATATGGTATAATAACTGATATAGTTGATGCAACAATACAAAATTAGTGAAACGTATTGTCATTTATATCGGTTAAATTATTTAATAAACAGGAGGCAGAAAGGCAGCCACAAATTTTATGGGGTGATGTTGTCTAAATATTTTACACTGTTTAAACGCTTTCTAACTAATATAATATAGCTAATATAAATAAATTTTCTGTGATCTATACTGCTTATTTAAATTTTACAGCTGTATTTGAAACATATTCCCAATTGTTGTAGAACATGCGTTAGTAATTGACAGACAGCTTTTAAAAAGCTAAAAAATATAAGGCACAAAATACCGAAAGAAAAAAATTAGTTTATTAAATTTATTTCAATAAAAATACATACACAAAGATATACAAACAAAATTGAAAATTGCATTCCACATGGAAATGACTAGAAATTTAACAATATTTCTTAGATATCGAAGAATTGAAAAATATATTTTGGAGGACATAGTTGTTTTGGAAAGCCTTCAACATTTCTCTTACTTCAATTATTGATTGCCAATGAGCGATGAACATGCAAGCAATAATTTCTTTTTAAAACCAAGTATTGCCAAAAACTATCTTCTTTCATTTCAGTGACACTGATTAGAGGACAAAAAGGAAATTAGACGTTTTCCAAGAAATTAGACTTATTGCTAGAAGAAAGATTCCATTTCTAAATCGTTTCTTAAATGTGTTAAAATGAATAGGATAGAGCGAAAATTGTGAAGAATAACAATATTAATACGTTTAATACCACAGTGTCTGACATTAAACTTCCCGTTTAGGTCGCAACAGCCATCGGTGACTGGCAGCGAAAAAATATGACATTAAAAAATATATACTGTTTTAAATAATTATGAAGAAAGTATATTTCTCTGGTAAATAAAAGTTAAGTAAATTTTAAATAATTTTTCAATAATTGTTTAAAACAATATATATATTTATATATATATATACATATATATATATATATATATATATATATATATATATATATACATATATATATATATATATATAGTTTCTTATCATATTTTAGACTGTCAGTTACCGGTGACTGACGTGTCTTAAATGGCAAGTTCATTGCCAGTCATCGGTTACTGGCATGGTACATAACGTGTTAAATCTGTTTTTTCCTGAGGATTAATAAGTTAATGTAACCTTCTGAAGCGGACAATTTACAGGAGAAGATGATATTTTGTAATGTGAACCATAAATAAACGAACAAAAACATCTGAGTAAGTGAATTATTTGAATCAGATTCAATAAATCAATTTTTGTGTTAAAAAAAAGCCAGAGAAAATGTTAATTTTCATGTTCCATTAATTCATCAACTTAAATTTTTTCATCTTAAATTTTTCATGTTATTTTATTTTTCAAAATGTAACTGCTTACAGACTTTACATAGAATCGACTGTTAATCATTTCATAGTTACAACAATGTTTACATTGTTCTTGTATATGCATTGTAAAATAATTTTGAATACTATCTTAAGGCAAATAAGTATATTTGAAATTTTTCACCTGATGAATTAATTTTACTGAATATAAATTATGTTTCAATAAATTCTGTAGAGGTTATTGGACAAATGTCTAGGATTAAGATGAAGGTGAATATTCTGTTAGTTTTAGACTGGCAAACCTTAAAAAAATATGTTATGTTCTTTTTTTCGTCTGATATATTCTTCAATTTACATTCGGCAGCAAAATCATTTATTATTCAAAAGTACTCTATATACATTTTCTTTTCAAAATATCAATCAATCTAAAAGCTTTAATTAAAAAAAACTATTTGTATAATAATTTTAGATCCAAGATAAAATTCTGAAAGGATAAGCTAATAAATAAAAAACATATTATCTGTCAGAATACTTAATGTAATAGAATTTGATCGCGATTATTTCTAAATTTATTTTATAAAGAATTAGATTTGTATGTAGACATTTCAGAATTCTTAAATGAAATTATTTTTTTTTTATCTTATGATCAATTTCAAGTCGTTATTTGAAGTTAAAATCAAATTCTTATATTATTAATTTTTATAGAACTGAAATTAAAACGCGTTACATTTTGAGCGAAGTAAAGCTAAAAAATCATGCTTGAAAATTTATTATTTACTTATAATATTTAACAACTGTTTTGTAATTCTTAACTTTAAATCCATTTCATATTTTTTTTAGCTATTCATTCTTCAAAAGTGATAAGAATTTATTGCGTCATATTATCAGCTTTTTACTTTCTTGAAAGCATAATTCTAAAGGCACAACATAATCGTTAGATAGCTTGCAAAAACTTTTAAAATATTTTTTGAAAGTTGGTTGTTTACATATAAATTGAAAAAGTGTTATTGAAGTCAAAAAAAAGTCTCAAAAACTCTTTAATGTGCCTGAAAATTCTTGTTCTATACTTTCATTTTTTATTCATTTTTACATTATTTCTTTTTAAATTAACACAAAACATTCACCATTCTGTCAAAACATGCGCACGGCTGTTATATTTTACAAAAATAAATAAATAAATAAATAAATAAATAAAAAATCCTTTTACTTTTCCCGCAAAATAAATTTCAAGCTTTTTCAAGTTATAAAGCACTGGTTTATTGAAGTTGTGTATGTAAAAACTTTTGAACTCATTTTTTCTTCTGTTTATACTTAATGGACTTTCTTTCAAAAACACGTAAATATGTGTTGCCACCTACTGTAATAAGAATGTTACAAGATTTTTGTCACCAGATGAGTTATAAAGGGTCATAAAGGGTCTGTATAATATAAGCTTAGAATTTTGCAATTTTACATAGTTTATTAAATAATACACATATAAGATATAAAACATAATACAAGGTTATATAAAATCAAAAGAAAAGATTTCGCTATTATTAATAAAAAAAATACTGCCCAGTTAAACTGATGACATTGAGCTCACAGGCTACGCATACTAATTGTACATTACAGCCTTATATTTTCAAGGGTTAATTCCGTTCGGAAAAAAAATTAAAGGAGGGGAAATAACTTCCCTTTCCCCTTTTATATTTAATTTTTGAACCCATTAAACTAATCAGGGACATACTTTATCATATAAAAAATCTATATCCAAAATTAAGAGCAAATTGGAAAATTCTTAATAAAAACCCATTTATATAATTTAAGAGGAGTTAACCCGATTTTTTATACTCAACCGTTAAACTTCCAAAGCTATTTAGAGATCTGAACGAAATCTGATAATTCTGTATGAAAAACCCATTTATATAAATTAAAGGGAGGGGCATTAGAACCTCCGTTCCTCCTGTATATACTTATTCAATGAAAACCTAATACCAATCACGGAGGCGCCCAACCAGAATGATCCTATATCTAAAACATATAATTCTGCATGAAAAACCCATTTATATCAATTAAAGGGAGGGGTACGACCCCCGTCCCCCCTGTTATACATATCGAATGAATTCCAAAAACTAATGAGGGAAGCGCCTTATCGGGATATACTTATATACAAAATTTTATGTGAATCGGATTTTTTATCATGAGTTATCGCGTTACGCACGTACATACAGAACGAACAGGCACATAAGCTCTCAGGCTATGATAGCCTGTGAGCTAAAAATGTATTAAAATATTTGCATAGTTTTTAAAAGCTTTAAGGCATCATAAAAACAAAAATGGTGTTTAAAACTAAAATGGGGCTTTTGAGAGAGTGTCAGGCTAGCATAACTCATTAACAAGAAAAAAAAGCTTCACTTATTGAAATATAAATTCTCAGGGCGATGATCTTCTTTTAATATATTTTCTTTATTTCTTTTATCCGGCACATAACACGTAAAGCAGTGCACAAACATGAAATATTAACAAATCAGCGCTTTTTACATAATTCTAAGTTGGACAAACAACCAAAACAAGACATAAATTCACTACCAACTTCCAACTTCTAATAGAAAGTTTTTAATAGAACTAGTGTTACCAGATTTTTTTAAACAAAAAATACTACAGCTACATATTTATTTCCGCAGCGCTCGGGTCACGTGACGCGAGACAGTATTTTTGGAACGGGTAGGCGCGGGTTACAAGAGATCTAAAAGTATAATTGTGTTATTTAAAAAATTCCCTCAATTACTTCAATAAATATCTTTCAAAACAAATGTATAATACATTATTTGTAACGCTCTTTATTTTCATGCGTTGTATCTGACATTGCCATAATGTAATAAGTGAAAAAATTATCACATGATTTCATGCTTCAAATTTAAGAAAAAAAAATCGGAAGTGGCAATCCCAAAATTTTGTTCTATATCATACATATTATTTCTTTATAAAAAATGCAACATAAAAGCGCCACTAGTTAGGTGGTTTGTACGAAAATCTAATCCCAATAAATTACGTCAACCTGTAACAGAATCTGAAATTTGATGAAAATTTGTGCATTAGTTTTTGAGGTAGATCTTTTGCGTGTATAGTAAAAGAAATTTCATAACAGCAATTTATATCAGGCACTAACGGAATCTCAAGATTGATAAAAATTCATGCATTCCTTCTTAGGATACATCTATTGCGTGCAAAATGCTGCATAGCAGTGCCACATTTTGGGTGATTTGCATCAAAAACGTAATGAGCAAAAAATATTATCAATAATTAACAGAATCTAAATAATTATGAAAATCCGTGCATTAATTCTTGAAAAATTACTAGTGTAAAAATCTTGAAAAAGGCAGCATAAAAGCGCCACGCGTTATGTTATTTACGCCTAAAAGTAATAAGTAGTAATTTATAGCAGTGATAAATTGATTCTAAAGTTTTATTAAACTCGGTTTTTGAATTTAACGAACCTTTAGCATCTCTTGAGATAGAGAGCCCACAAAGTTTGTGACCACATAGAGACAAACGAACGGGCAAACAGATAGACTCACAGACAGACATTTTGTAAAAAGCAAGTTTTTCGGGAATTCTGAGCCCTAAAGTGCTTAAAAACCGGAATTCAAAAAATTCACGAATACAGTGATTTTATGCTATTAAGGTTTTGGATAGTAAAATACAAAATTATAATCCAGTTTTAAAGCAATAATCATGTTGATTATTATAACTTTAAAGCCGGAGCTTTAAAATATTTCATCCATATTACTTCAACAGGCATTTTTCCAAAATAGATGTCCAATGCATTACTTGTAACGCCCTTAATTTTCAAATATTATAATACACCAAGTTACAATAAATCAAATTAAAGTTAATATCAAGAGTTCACGATATTAAATACTTTGCTGCCTTGTACTTTATTTTTGAAGAATAATGCGTGATAGAAATAATCCATAATACGTTGACAAGAGTACATAATAAATATGCATAATAAATTTTGTAAGCCATTCTTCCATTAGAAAATTAAAAAATACTTTTATACAACTTTTCTGCTTTTTTGTATGGATTAGGAAGTTAAATATGATAATAATCTAAAAAATAACGATGGACTGTTGTAAAATTTAAATGATCTTTAATTTAGAAGCGACATCTTGAGAAAATGCATAAATTGTGCTTTGGTCTTAAAAATGTAAAAGCAAAAATAGTTCTTTTTTTATCTTATTTTATAAGCAGTCGGTGTTTATGTGGAGAAGAACGCTTAATTTCTTGACAAACTTTCACTGTTGCCACGCCCCCATCAATAAAAAAACTACAATATGTTGAAGCTTTTGTCACCTCTTAAAAAAAATGAGAAATACTAAGATAGATTTTTTTTTTACTTTCTTGTCTAGTAATATCATTAAATCATTTAAATACATAGCAAGCATCTAAGTATTTACATTAATCGTACTTAGATGTCAGTACTAGATAATTTCTAGCATTATTTACAATTATTGCTTTTCCGTTTCAGAAGAGAAATGATCTTCATTTTTTGGAGAGGGAAAAAATGTTTTATTACTCCTTAACCTTCTCTTAATATGCACATGCTTTCAAATTAAATTTTAAAAGAGCAGATTCTTTAAAATATGTGGAAGTGTTTTGTGCCTTGTGTTTCAGACTCGAAAGAAAGAAAATAATGTAGTAACATTACAAAATAAATAAATAAATAAATAAAAGTAAAAATCTTTTAACACATGATTCGTTAAAAGTGTTGACTTATTAAAAGTACATGATTTATTAAATCTTACATGGATTATTTTCTCTACTTTTAGAATAATTTGACAATGACAATCAATTTATCGTGGGCAAAGAACAAAATTATGAAAAAAATCTTCGTTTTTTTTTTTTTTTTTTTTTTTTTTTTTTTTTATATACATGGAGAATTAAACCAGAAAATAATAAGTGACATTTAACATAAAAATATTTGCCTGTCAATTTTTTAAAAGTGTGTTTTACAATTTAAATCTGGCAGCAAGAAAGTTTACTATTTATATTGTGTTTTTATTCACCTCCAATTATTTAGTGCCTTGAAGTTGCAAAAGCATTTAACATATTTGTTACTGACTTTAAAAGTATTTCTGTGTTAAAGCTTTCTTACATTTGAAAATTAATTGAATTTGGAAAAACGGTTACTTTATGAAACATAAATTCAATTCGGTTTACGCTCATGGATTGCAAAATGACAATTAGTCTCATTCAGTTACAATGAAAGCTCACGGTGTTATTTCAATAATTGTGAAAACTAAATAATTATTACACTTTTAAAAGTTTTAAATTTGTTTTCAAGCTCAATAAACTAATCTAGCAATACAAAATGTTTTACTGTGTGATTCATACACGTACAATAAAGAAATCAAATTTAACTTTCTATCTATAGCACAAAACTTTCAAAAGAAATAAAGAATAATTTACCTAAAACAAAAATTTTGCTTTATTTTCGAATGGTATGAAAAGCGAAATGTTATAAGTGAAATACTGAATTGTAAATATACTTTATTTAATAATAAAAACATTTTCTATAAGTACTTCTTTAAAAAATATATTTTCTTATCTATATAATAAAGCATCAATTTTCCGTATATAAGATGGAGTATTCAGTTTATAAACAATTGGAGATTAATTTACATACATTCATCCACCTCTCGGAAACAGATATTTTAAAATGCACAAATCTGTAGTTATCTATATTTTAAAGGCAAAACGTATCTGTGCGTAACGCATACGTCATTTTGCGAATGGCAACACTTTCCCCTGCAATTTCGGTTCTAAAATTTTCGCTACTGCAAATTTTACACTTATAAACATGGCATATTTTAAATTTTGACAACGTCATATAGAGAAAAACATGTACTTTTAAATGCAATTTGTTTGAAAACTGTATCTCAATTTATTTTTGAATCATTAATTTTTGAATAGTTTTTAGTACCAAGTTTGGAATTGTGGCAACAAAATCACTCCATTTTCTCTTAAAATTGGAAAAAAAAATTAAAATGCGCAACACTTTTCTATACAATTTCGGTTTTGCAATTTTTGGTACTGCAAATTTTACACTTCTACACATCGTACATTTAAAAATTTTACACCGTCGCATAGAGAAAAAAATTTACTTTTAAATGCAATTTGTTTCAAAGCTGTATCTCAATTTATTTTTGATATATTATTTTTTTTTATAATTTTAATACCAATTTTGTAATTGTGGCAACAGAATCGTTCCATTTTCTCTCAAAATAAAAAAAAGAAAAGGAAAGAAAGAAAGAAAAAAAATTAGAAATTAAAATGTGTCTGTTATAAAATCAGGTGAATTTCGGTTTTATTTCGTTTAATAATTTGAATAAGTGAGTTTTTTAGTATTTTGTTAATTTTAGCTTAAAATAATATTTGCTTGAGAGTTAGCCTGATCAATATGAGATGTATTTTTTACTGTAACTAATTTTGCAGATTTATTATAAATAAGTAAAACAGTTCTTTTTTAAAGATTTTTTTTCCTCGAATTTCGACGGGTTCCACCTCGTTTAGTTAAAAGAAAAACAGCACTAAACTTTTTAGTAGTAACTATGACTGTCAGGAATAAAACCTTTTATTTTTAAAGCAATTTTCTCATTTTAAAGCATTATGAAAAATATTTTTTATTGCCTGCTTACAGTGTCGCAATATTGCAAATTACAAGACTAATAAACTTTATGTGAAGTACCCCAAAATAATAATTTTATATGACAATTTAAAACTACATATTACATGATTGTTATGCTTTTTCTAAATTGAGGTACATTTTTTGCCTTGTCTATCTTTAAAAACTCTAGACATAGAAAACTGTTTTGTTTTAATAATAGCGAAAACATTTCTGTGTATTTCTTAAATTTGAATAATTAATTCTTCAGTTCAACATTATACAGGGTGTCTAGCAAATAAGACCCTCATTTAAAAATTAAATTTCTCAAAAACAATGATCGATAGAATTATGCAGTAAACGGTTTGTTTTTTGGTTAAGTTGTAAAAATGTTATACTGACGTTTTGAACGGTGAATATTTTGAAAAAAGTATTTTTTGATTGCAAAAGATGCTTGACTTGACATTTTTATTGTTTTAAATTGCTTGCAGAGAACGCATTTTTCGGAATACAATGTCATATTTTAACGATTTTTGGAACTAACTTTTTGAATTTCTGAAATTTCAAAAATTTAGTTTCAAAAATCGTTAAAACATGGCACTGGTCACCGCAAAACTCACTTTTTGCAAGGAATCTAAAGGATAAAATGTGTGGAAGTCATGTATCAGGAAACAATTGTTTCAAAATATTCACCTTTCGAAATTTCTGTATAACGTTTTTACAGCTTACCTAATAAACAAACTGTTACCGCATATTTCTATCGATCTTTATTTTAAAGATATTTAGCTTTGAAATCAGCGTCTTATTTGCTGGACATCCTGTATGTTTCATATATTTAGCCATACGGATCTGTACTTTCAAAATTATGGTAAATATGTTTCATTGAACTAGACGGAGAAAAGTAGAAAATGAACATGGGGAATACCGTAAAAAAGACTTGTGAACAAACAAGTTGGAAATTGCATACTAAACGAAGTGCATTCATTCTATAACAAGTTCAAAAAATTATTCAAATCTTGGAGAAATATATATAGTATATCGGAGGCAGTAGAGCGGCTGAAATGTTTTGTGTGCTCCTCTAAATACTATCTGCTTTGTATTATACGAGAAGTAACTTGCAGTAAATCTCAGCAACGTATATTAATTTCATAAAATAGGAAATAGTTTAATTGCATGAAAACACGCTCGAGAGTTTTCCCCTGTTGCCATTGTATAATGGAATACTTTTGTGTGGCCCTGTAAATTAATAAATAATATTTCTTCACCTCAGATTGTCCAAAATGTGTTTTTCAGTATATACAGGGTGTTTCGCTACCAGACCGACAAACTTTGAGGGGTGATAGTAGACATGCTGACAAACATTATTAAATAGGAAATCATGTTGCGCAAACGTCTTCTGTAGGAGCTAGGGGCCTTTAAAGTTTAAGGTCCAAAACTTCAAACGCTGATAAAAAACGGAAAAAGGGTCGATTCGTTTGCGGTTTTCGCTAAAATCATTCTCTAAATCACGAATTTTTTATAAAAAAAATTTAAAAGATACGTTCAAATGTTGTCGAAAGAGTACTTATAATAATAGACTTTTAATAATAGACATGCCACATTAATAAAATAAATCCTTAAAATATTAGTATTTTATTTGTAATGGATAACATATGATGATTGAAAATTGAAAAAAATAATAGACGGGGAAGCGACAGAACAGAAAATCACCTCATCGAGTTCAAGGCTAAAAATCTAGGATTAGTGAAATCTCTATTTGCATGTTAAAACGCAATCGGTCTGCCAAGTCATATGATGGTGGAAAACACCTAAAACCCCGATTTTAACAGCTTAGTCCAAGATTTACCATTGTGCTTTCCTGCACCCAAAAGTATGAACACAATAAGGATTGGGAGCAGGAAAACACAATGATATCCCAATGGGTCAACCGCTAAAATCGGGTTTTTAGGTATGTACCACCAAGATATGACTTTACAGGCCGATTACATTTTAACATACATTCTTTGGAACTTAATTTAATTGCTATGCATCTTCGAAGTATACAAGGTATTTCGCTACCAGACCGACGAACTTTGAGGAGTGATTGTAGACATGCAGACAAACATTATTAAATAGGAAACCATGGGGCGCAAACGTCTTCTATAGGAGCTAGGGGCCATTCAAGTTTAAGGTCCAAAACTTCAAACGCTGATAAAAAAGGAAAAAAGGGTCGATTCATTTGCGGTTTTCGCTTAAATCATTCTCTAAATTACGAATTTTTTATAAAAAAATTTTAAAAGATATTTTCAAAAATTGTCAAAATAAAGCGCTTTAGACTTTAGAGTAACGAACGAATACTTTTTACCGTTCTTTTGTGCATGGGGTTGAAATTCTTCTAAAGTTTAGACGTTAATTTAAATTTTAAACCAAAAATCGGATACATGGGGATCGGGTAACTAGCGAAAATTAAACTGTGAATCGAGGGGGAAATTTTAAACGCTCATTAATATTGGAAAAACTAATCGATTTTGTTGCGGTTTGCGTGGAGGTCATGCCCTTGGTAATTATTTTATTCGAAATGACGTTCAGCTTTGTGTCCTTATTTTTGATAGAGGGAGCTTCCCACACATCTCCGACATTTCAATGGCATTACTCCTGGGTGTTTTACTACCAGACCACCATACTTCCAGGAAGTGTTCCGGATGCAAAAACGACTCGGAATCACATAGGAATGTAACGTTGAAAATGCCTTTTTTGCGAGTTATGGTTAAAAGAAGCATCATATGTTACAAACTCCATATACGAAGTAATGTTTACATATCTTGTAATTCTATATATTTTATTATAAAATATTCTTTTATGAAGGATCGTTTTCTGAGCTACCTTGCTTAATAACTTAAAGATATACACTAGGTGAGATAGTCTAGATCTTACACAACACTTATAACTGTATTATTCCAATTTTGTATGTTTTCAAAATATTTAAATACAGGAGTATTTCTTTGAGTTATTATTATCTTTCTTTATTTTTAATTTCATGCAAGTGTTTCATTTTGTTTGACAAGGAGTGAACTCAAGGTTTGTGTCCCCGAATTGCATGAATGTTTTTGTATCAATAAAGTATAGTTAATACATAAATATATGACAGCCATAAAACGCAACATCCATGGGTGAGGGGTCTTAAGAAAATTACTCGAAATGTTTACGTCGCAGTTTATAATAGGATAAATGTCCTTCTTTGTTAAGTTGCTTAGTAGTACAGGCGACAAGATATCGGATTTGAGACTTTTGTGAGACTTTTGTCCCTTAATTCGAATCCCGCTTGGACTCTTGTTTCGGGAATGTTTTTCAATCAATTATTTTCGAAGAATACTTGAAACAAATATGTATTATAATTAAAATTTAATAAAAATATAAGTTTGTAGATAATAAACGCATTGCTAACTATAAAATTTTAATATTTAAAATTTAAATATTTGATAAAAAAAAATTTATATAACTATAGACCTGAAATTATCCGAAATTAATTGCTATTATTTAAAATTATTTACAATTATTTCTTAGGACAATCGACTATTTTTAACAGAAAAATAAATCAAATATGTGATATTATTATGTGAATAAATAATGTATTATTTTTATCTTGTTTCATTATGCAAACAATTTAAACGTTTCGTAACATTGTAAAAATATTGTTCAGAATTTTACAATGGATTTTTTTTATTGTTGATATTGTAATTTATGTCTAATTAATAACTATTTTGAACAATGCAAAGTATTGTTAGAGCTTATTTTTGAGCATATAGTGAGTTATTCCATCTATAAGCATAAGAATCTAAAATTTAAAGAATTTTAAAGTTAAAAAGCTAGTTGTTAAAAAGATACATTTGTACATTATTACGATAATTTAAAAAATAAAGCAACATATTATACATTTATATAACGCATTTTAATTTATTTTACTGTATTTTAAATATTTATGTGAAGAATAAATAGCAGCTTATTTATGTAAATAACAGCAAATATATTTTACAACTAGCATAATTTTATGGTCTATAAATGTTTAAAATGTTTTAAGTTTAATATAAGTTGTAATATAAGTTTATTATTATTATTATTATTATTTTACTTTTACTTTTCATTAACTATATAAACATGAAAATACTCACAGTTAAAATTGTATTTATGTAATTAAACCTAATTATATAAGCATATTAATTATTATATAAGCATATTAAAAAGGAGAAAAATTTAAATGGTAAATAAGAATACTACGTAGATGCTTATTCTAATTAAAAATGATAGATTATAGACCAGAAAAAATCATACTAAAAATATAAAATTATATTTTTAATAAACCATGAAATATTTAAAGTATTTGCATAAGTAAACAAAATGAAAATAACATATTTGTTCACGTATTTTATTTAAAAATTTTGAACTTTAATTAAAATAACTGTAAACAATTCTAATAAAAAATCCTAGTAAAAAAATTCCTGTCTCTAGACATACAAATATACCTATACTTTTTTATTATATATTTAAAATTTCATAGTTAAAATTTCATTTGTGCGCCATAAAACGTATATTTAATTTATATTTTACGTAATTTTCATTTACTATGTATATTTTTCAATTGCAGTTCTTGGTGGATTCAAACTAAGCAAGAAAAATCTCGATCCCGGTATGCTGACACCTGTACTATCTAGCCGCTTGCCACAGACAGAAAATTATTCGATTATAAACTGTAGCGTAAAATTTGCGACCTTTTTTCTTAAAACCTTCTGGGTCTTACGCCTTATAGCTCTCATATACTTATATACTAACCATTCGAAGGACGGCGAACCTATGGCACCCGTGTCACAAGTGGCACGCTACAGATTACTTTCGACCGATATAGATTCAGTTTCTACATTAAAATATAGTAGGATTTCACAAAATGCATTAATTAATCTAGATGTTGTCTCTGTTTATCTTAATTTAATTAGTTCGGTTGGTTGTCAACATCATCGAAATTTAGGAAACTTAAGTATAACTTAATATAGTCCAATGTAACCCAAATATGGCTCATAAAATTTTAAGAATAAGAGTAAATCAGAAGATTGTTGCAAACGAAAGATTAAAAGGCATTATAAGTGAGAATGTCGAGTTAAAGTTTAGTTGGTTGTGAATGTCATCGAAATTTAGGAAACTTAAATAGAACTTAATATAGAGCATTCTATCCCAATTATGACTCATAAAATTTTAAGAATAAGAGTAAATCGAGAGATTATTGGAAACGAAAGATTGAAAGGTATTATAAGTGAGATTGTCGATGGTAAAGTTAAAACAATTTGTAATTTAATTCCAAACACCAAAAACTGAAGATTTTGGCCTTTGCTCTTTTGATATTTTTTTCTTTGAGACTTTCTTTTCGAAAAAAAATAGAATGAAAAATTCTAGTAAAAAAATCATGTCTAATGACTCAAATTCAAAAAGCATTATCTTTAAAATAACTAAAAAAGGAACTAATGCAAGATCTTTGGCGTCTAAAATGAGTTACCATTACTATTTTTGAAGTATAAAATCAAATAATACAAGTTTTTTTTATGCTAAAAACAAAATTTAAATAAATTTTATTCACTGTTATTTGTTTCATAAATTTCTTTTATTGTTGATGGCACGTCATGATCATGTGAAATATATTTTTGGAAAAAATTTACACATGTGTGTGAAAAGATTCGTCGAACCTGGACTATGCTGTATCGATACACAAACGTTCGTTGTATGCGGTGACTCCAATCTTACACTCTCACCTTGTGAGCTTTTCCTAAAAGTACAAAGTTAAACATTAGTCAAAAATTTGAAGAAGTTTGTTTTCTGCATCGATATAAATCAATTTATAAATGCAGTCATTAAGAAAAAAAAACGCGTAGTTTTATGTTAAGAATCCGTACCTTTTGACGTTTCATTATCAATTTTTATTTGTATAAAATGTTTGATTTGGATTATTTAATGTGAATACATAACACTGGTCAACAGCTGTTTTGGTGCCGGGGTATTTTTAGCTGATTTTATATCAATTTGATGTCCTGAATTCAAATATGGCATTAGTTTTTCTCTATCAGCTCAGTTTTTTAAGATAAACAACTTTTTGTGAAATATATGTTTCATTATTTTAAGGTAAATCCATGTATTAAAAAATGTATGTAAAAATAAAATAAATACAGGATTTTTATTTTTTATAATACACAAATGTTAGTTTTTATTATTATGATATACACATATTGAAATAATAATTTTTTAATTATATTGGACAAATATTTTTACTCACAAAAATAGAGAAAAACGTCACTGATGAAACTGATACTCATTGAATGCTTAGGAATCTTCTTTTCAGTGACATTCTGGAATATATTTTAGAACAGTGTCTTTTTAAACTCAAACTGTAATTTGAAACCCTTTGCATATCTCATCTTTTTTGGTAGCGGTCCTCCATAGTCTTAATATTGTGGTGAAATCTTTCGGGATGTTTATCACTTGTGCCTTCTTTATTTTCAAGAAAATGCTCTAAGTGACAATGTAAATAGTGTACTTTAATGCTTCTAGTACACCCAAGAGATTTAAAACTATTATGCTTTTCATTTACCAGTTCTACATAGATTTCTCTTTGCATTTGCCCGGAATGTTTTTGTGAACTGCCACAAAAAATTCTAGGCTTTTTATTCAGCCTCATTCGTTGAATTTACGAAAGCAGGATCCTTAGATAGTTGTCCAAATCAGTTGTCTTGTATCAGTTCCTGTATCTTCATAACTCAATTCGGGTGTTTTTACCTTATATATGCAAACCATGACCCGTTCTTATGGAGAATTTAAACAAACTGCTTCATAGGACAGAGCTTGATATGCAGTGCAGACAGTATGATTTTCTTTCGCCCAACTAAAGTGTTATTAATGACATTCCTTTCTCCAACATCCATGTTTTCTTTCTTAGGCCTCTCTTTTCTAATCTAGTGGTGTGTTTTATCCCTGCTATCCCAAAAATAGACAACAATAGTATTTTGTGTAACTTCTTTGCTGTCCAAGGACAATCATCTGGAGAATATTTAGGAAGAACCAATTTTTCTAACAGTCCTCAAAATTCATGACAAAATACAAGATTGTTTTTTTTAAGAGAAGTAGGGTAGTAGACAATTTTGTCTTGTGTGATAAAATGTAAGTTTGGCTCTCTGTTCTAATAAATTTTTGTCTTTTAATCTTGAAACCAACCAGTAATTCAGAAGCTTCTTTTAAAACATTGAAATCTCTTTTGAAATCATTTAAATCAACCTGGTTGAAAAATTTAGGCATTGATGACGTCTCCTCATAATCACTGTTACCTTCACAGCTATCTAAAAGATGATCAGAAGGATAATATTCATCCTCACTAAGCTCTGGTAGCTGATGACACGTTGGGATCGGTAGTTCCTCTGAGTGAAGAAGTGGGGGTCTTGAAGACACTAAATCAGGATAAGTTTTCTTATTACAATTGTTTCGATTAATTCAAATAGTATTCCTGTGCTAGGTAGAAATAATAGTCATAGAAATGGTTTTGGTGTTCTCTCCAAACCATTGGTAAACAGAATTTGAGACTTATTCTCTTCCGTCAGCTCACTGTCATAAATGCTCTGTACAAGTTTTACAGACCTGTTGCGGTGCGCAGATTTTATCCTGATCACCAAGTCTAACCCCAAAGTATCCAAGATAAGCTCTCTTTACAAAGTCAGTAACATATTTTCTTTGTTCTTTCAACTTTTATTCTCCGCATATGTAGCAAAACTTATCTGGATGATTTATACAACTTTTTCTACTTGAACTCATTTAAATTCCATTCTACAACGCAAACACAATAATCTACAACACTACGAGTTTTACGTTAAATTGATACGAATTCTACCTTAAACACAAATATCATGGAAGTTCAAAAACTTTAGAAAATCAAAGAAAGCCAGTTTTTTTTCCATGGAGCGAACTCTGAAACTAACCTTATCTCTTGGAGGCTTTTACATTTGGCTTTATGGGTGAGCTGCGCGAAATCATAAGGATGCGCAGATCTTCAGTTTTGCTTGCACATTTCTTTTTTTTTCAAAATCTTGTGGTATTTCAACGTCCTTCTAATCGCCTTGAGCGTCGTTACAGGGCTGTGTATCATAAGGTCAGTTTGAGTGTTCAAGGTCACGTTAGTTCTAAAAAATCTTTAGTTCGCTTTGCATATCTAAAAAAGTAGAGCTGATAGAGAAAAACTGATTGCATATTTGGAATCAGCGTCCCAAAAATATCCAAAATCAGTTGTAAAATCTCAGGCACCAAAAAAAAAAAATTTTTTTTGTAGGCCTGTGTAATTTATGTAAGCAAATAAGTTTATAAAGTTTCCAGTGTTCCAAATAAATCGACTCTATTGTCAACAATTGATCAGTCAACATGGGATGCTCTTTTGTCTAATGAAAAGTAGATATCTAGATAAACAACAATATACAAATTTGCTCTTTAAATTAGAAATTTTCTTTCAATTTAATTTGCCGTGTAAATGTAACATGTTTTTTTGGAAAAACTTGTAGCACAAAATAATTGTTCTGTTTGTAAACTCAATTTGGAGTTTATAATTTACAGAACTGCATAACGAAGCAATGAGGATACATGTATTTTTAATATAAGAGTTTTGACTTTAAAAAATGATTTTTTCATGTTTATTAGGAAAATAGATTTGTTTTTGAAAAATGAGAAAATTATATCTTAAATTACTTTGCTTAAGCCCGTCATAGCAACGACGAAAAAACAAAAGGCCAGTTTTAACACATTTAAATCAAAGGGAATATACACTAAACTATAATCTAATGAGACAGATATCAAATTAAAATGCAGCAAGACCAATCTTTTTTACTTTTCTAAACATTGGTAATTACTTTCGAAACATTGATAATTTTTAGAAAGAAAAAAATTTAAAGCATATTATGTGCACTTCTAAGGACTGCAGAACGCAAAATAGTTATGGTCTGTTACAATTTTAGCTTATATATTATAATGACGAAATACATTAGGGGTGTATGTGCCATTGCAATATCCTGTATTGTAACACTAAATATAAAAACGAATTTATCGGTGGCTGTAGAAGTACCTAAACATGCTTTGTTAAAACTTATCAGTGAAATCTGTATTTGAGAAATAAAAACATTAGGCTATACTCAATGGAAAGGTCATGTTTGTACATATCATTTAGCTTAAGTGTATTTCTTTTTTTATTTATTACAATAGTTTAAATGGAAAATTTATAAATTATTTGCTTAAAGTGTTAGATAAAAACAATAATTATTAGGCCATTTTATCTCACTCCTTTCAAATATTGAACCAAATATGATTTGTTTTTAAGAATACAAAGAAATATAAACCGCAAAGATATTGCATTACATATTGAAAGAAACTAAAAAATCTTCCAAAATTGCCTTAAATATCCTTCAGCGTATTTAAAGTAGAAGAGCACAACTAGACCGATATCAGTTATACATAATACACTATATTGCCATTGATTATGGGACACTTGCGATTTTAGACATTTTACTAAATATCTAGAAAAATACATGAGGAATCATCTCGAAACTCTTAGTGTATAAATATAATAGTATACGTCATACATCTCCGTGAAGATTTTTTGCCGAAACGCCATAGGGGACTGTCAACAAATTAAAAAAGAATGAATATCTTTTGCATAACCCTGTCAAAACTAATGTAGCAAAAGCGCTCAAACTCTAGATTATGATTGAATGCCTTATTGTAATACACTGTGTTCATTTTTATGCAAATAGCATGCACACTCAAAGAGTAATTAAGGTTTATATAAAAATGGTCCAAAATTTTTCCAAGTTTTTCCATTATAATTTTCAGAGTTCTTAATATAAAATAATATTTTTTTCAGAAAATATGACAAACAACATTGCACACAATACCCTGTAATCAGAATTAAAAAATAATAAAAATTGTATGAAAAAAGAGTAGGTTTACTATATAATTTTTTACTGCGCATACGTCAAAGATATCAAAATTTCATTTGCATATTATGTTAGCTAAATGTATAGAGCAACTTTTGTGAAAGTCTCAAAATCATAGCTTGAAAATTCTGAAAGTAATCGTCTATAGAAAAATGACAAAATCCGTTGTTTCCAAAATGAAGCAAAAAATGAGGGATTTTATCCAAATGCAGTAGTACATCCCATATTGTGTATTCTATATTGACACTAATCAATGAATATATGGATACCACCCCTCTTGTTTTTGCTTCATTTTGAGAATAACGGATTTTCGACTTTTTCAATTGACGATTATTGTCAGAATTTTCAAGTTATGATTTTGTAATTTTCATAAAAGTTGCTCTATACATTTAGCTAACATAATATGCAAATGAAATTTTGATATCGTTGACGCATGCGCAGTAAAAAATTATTTAGTAAACCAACTCATTTTTTATACAATTTTCATTATTTTTTAATTCTGATTACAGGGTACTGTGTGCAATGTTTTTTGTCATATTTTCTGAAAAACATAATATTTTATATTAAGAACTCTGAAAATTATAAGGAAAAAACTTGGAAAAATTTAGGATCATTTTTATAAAAACCTTAATTACTCTGCGAGTATGCATGCTATTTGCATAAAAATGAACAAGGCTTATTACAATAAGGCATTCAATCACAATCTAGAGTTTGAGCGCTTTTGCTACATTAGTTTTGACAGGGTTATTCTAAAGATATTCATTCTTTTTTAATTTGTTGACGGCCCCCTTTGGAGTTTCGGGAAAAAATCTTCACGGAGATGTATGACTTATACTATTATATTTATACACTAAGAGTTTGGAGATGATTCCTCGTGTATTTTTCTAGATATTTAGTAAAATGTCTAAAATCGCAAGTGTCCCATAATCAATGGCAATATAGTATATATATATATATATATATATATATATATATATATATATATAGATATACATTGTTGCTGTCCCTCGAATTTACTATCGAAATTTACCCTCGAAGTTTACAGTTACTATCCCTCGAACACAACATTTGCTTAATAAATTTAAGTTTGAAACGCCAGAAAAAAAACTACTTTGATGTGCGGATTCCAAAACTTTCTTCTATCTCATACGTGCATTTTAATATTTTTAAAAAATAGTTACTCATTTTAATGCTTTAATAATTTTAATTCAATACCATACGAACTTTGGTTTTCATCTTAAATTTCTGCTTCAGTCAATTAATCGGAGTAGAAACGAATTTCCGTCTCTGCACGAGCCGATGAACAATAAAATGATAGGCATATTTTTTTTTTAATTCAGGGAGGACCTACTTGCCTTACCAAAAAATAATTATATACAAAAATTTTACTTCAGTTCTAGAACTAACTTCATGCAATTTTAAGTGATGCATTATTGATTATGGCATAAAATTGGCTATTGCAGCGCCCCTTCCGGCGGATTTTTTTCAAATTTAGGAAGGACCAACTAGCCATAGTCATACACTTACACAAAAAATTGGTTCAATTCGATGCATAACTTCATATACTTTTCGTCGGTACAATATTGAAAATGGCACAAAAATCGCGATTGCAGCGCCCCCTTCCGGGGAATATTTCAAAACTGTAGGAGGACCTGCTTGTTACAGCCAAAAACATTCACAAAAAAATTGGTTCAATTCTATGCATAACTTCATACACTTTTTGATTTGACACACAGAAACACACACACGGACAGACAGACATTTTGTAAAAACATGTTTTTTGGAATCTCTGACCCCTAAAACGTGTAAATCCGTCGAAAACCGGAAGTCGAAAAAAATTTCGATTACAATACTTTCTTCTACTGAAGATAGAAGAAAGTAATAATGTTTCTTCATAAATATATACTGACAATTGCACCATAAAATTTAACTGCTAAGAATGTATTTATTAAAAATACAACACCTTGCTCAATGGTGCACAAAACAATAATTTTAATATCAACTTGTACAATTAAAATAAAATAAAAATATCAACATTTCGCGCCGTCTTCTGCGGCCGTCTTCAGAAAAATATGATAATGTATTATCTCTCGATCAAGAAGCAAACTTAGTCCTTCCATTATCATATTTTTCTGAAGACGGCGCGAAACGTTGATATATTTTTTTTTTTAATTGTACAAGTTGATATTAAAATTATTGTTTTGTGCACCATTGAGCAATGTATTGTATTTTTAATAAATACATTCTTAGTAGTTAATGTTTATTCATTTCATAAAGTCGATTTCATAATTCCCGAATTTTCAAACAGTAAGACCAACCGGAAAGAATTCGTACACGCTACACATGTTGATTTACTGAATGACAAAAAGTTATTTCCTCTCATCTGAAAAGGCTTATTATAGATGGTTCACATTGTAAACATATCTGTTAGAAGGATAATGAAAAGTTACTTTTAGTGTTTTTTACTAGACAACAGTGAGGAAACTCAGATATGAAGATAATGATTTTGGACTCAATAGAATGGAAAAAGGAAAACAATATTAAATTCCTACGAAAAAATAAGCAGTTGTGACTACTTAAACGTGTTAAGAAATCATTTTTTAATGGACTTCAGACAGCCGGAAAACATCAGTTATTTCAGCAGAACAAGCTCTAAATTCGTATGTCGAAAAACTCCAAAGACAGGTTTAAGTCGAAAAAAATGAATTCGAAATACTAGAACCTTCATGAACCTTACTAGAACCTTGAGCCGATACGCTAGAACCCTGACCAGTTAAATCACCGAAATTAAAATATTAGAGAATATTTGGCATATAAGAGCAAAAAAGTTTATGTAAATGGCCTATATATTAAATTCAATCACGATTTGAGAATACCTCTTTATGAAAGCTGGAAATTTATCAATATGAAATATATCAGGCGTTCAGAAATCAGTGCGATTAGCTCCATCAAAATAAAACAAATATTGAGTTCATCGGACTGACTTCTGAATGCTTCATATATTCAAGGCTTATATGAAATCTTGCACGTCGAATTGAAACTACAATGGTAAAGGCTGGTGGACCAAGTATTCAAGATTTCTTGTTTGAATATTTAATATAAGGGGTTTTAAATTTAACTAAGCCATGTCTATTTCGCAATTAATATAAGATTTAAATATGTACAAAGCATGTGTAAGTCCATTTTTTTAACTCTTTTGATTTAATCGTCCGTTATACGTAATGACTGTGTACAAAATAACAATAAATTTTATAATATTTTACGTCCCAAATGTCTTTATTAAATTTTATTTATAGGAATAAAAGATCTTTGATGCAAAAATAATGTTTAAACATAAACAAAATGTAATATTTATGTATATTTATGTATTACACGATGAAAATAAACAATTGTTTAATAGGATTCTCTGCTGAAAATATCATTTACTCTAAAAGAGAAAATTCATCAGACTAACACCGACTATATAGAGTGAGTTCGGGTTTTACTTTTAAGCTTTAAATGCTTCTCTAAATATGATTGCCTTAAATGCTTCCCTGGTTTTCAGGTACTTCATAGGGGCAACGTGTGTTTGCTGTCATTATTTACTTGTACCTCGCACGAGCTTTCATACTCAAATGATGATTTATTAATCTTACAGGTAATTTTTATTGTAAATTTTACATTTTTTAATCCGAGCATTTTTCTGATTCAATTAGACAAAAAAACTTTTGTTTTGAAAAACCGCTTATAAAAAATTAAAAATTCTGTAAAAGACATAAAAAATAAGCATTATTTGATTTCTTTTATAACTTTATTAAATTAAATGGTTAATAATTTGTGTAATAAATGTCAGTTATGCAATTAAATAAAATGAAGATTATTCTTCAAATCTAGTGGTACTGAAAATTAAGAAGAGTACGCATTATTTCACTGTAATTCCACCAAAAATAAAACAAGTTTAATTTCTTTTGTAACTATTTATTAACATTTTGTTAAACGAAATAATAAACACATATAAACAAGCTTTCAGTGCAACAGAAAAAAAATTAAATAATAAAGTTCCATCCTCAAAACGAATGATCTAGCATTATTTATAGCGAAACATAACGCATTTGTAAATAAAAAAAAAGTTTTAGCAGAAAGATATTTTATAACATTTTATGAAAAAAACGAAGGATTGGAACTAGGATACAACTAAATCAAATAAAAACACCATTACAACCATTATATTTAACAGTTTCAGGAAAACGTAAAAGCTGTACGCAGCTAAATTCTTCTAAAATAAATGTCCAATTTGACAGAATAAAGAAAAGTACAAAATAATAAAAAATAAAAAAAGTTTTGTATTAAGACAGTTAATGGACCTCAAAGATTGAAACTCACCGCGTTAGAAACAGCTAAAATGTAAGTATATATATTTTTAAATTTTAACAGAAATAAACAACATTTAAGATTAATAGACTTGGTAGTTTATGAGGCCTTCATTATTTACTGTTGAATTCAGTTTTAAATAAAATTTCCGGATTCTCCGTAAAACACAGTGGCTGTTTGGTTACTTTTTATGATTTTAGTGTAATTTATCACATTTTAAATAAATGTTTTGGACTTTAGAAATTTAGTTTTTTAATTATTATTTCAAACTGTTATTAAATAGCTTAGTTTTCATATTGCACAAAAACTAGTAAAAATGGATGTTGGATCCTTAAATCAAATGATCTTGATAAATAATATCGAAACAATACCTATTTTGTAACATAACATATTAGTAAATAGTAAACACAAAGTCTTGTGAAAAGCATATTTAAAAATATAAAATCAAATTAAAAAATCAAAATTAATGTTTCAAAGTAAACAAAATGTAACATTTATGCACTTATATATATTACATGACGCAAATAAATAAATTTTTTACTAGTATTATCTGCTGAAAAACCGTTTACTTTACAAAGAGAAAATTCATAAGGATAACGCCGACTATATAGAACTCGTACGGGTTTTATTTTTGAGCATGTAGAATAAATGTTAATTGTGCAAACAAGTAAAAGTAAGATCATTATTCAGGTGTAGTGGTATTGAAAAAAAAAAGAAGTGTACGCATAATTTTATAGTGATGTTATCAATCATAAATCAACTTTAATTTGTTGTGTAATTATTTATAAAAATTTTGTTTAACGAGAAATCAAACCCATATAAACAACCATTCTGAGCAACTGAAAACGCTTTAAATAATAAAATTCGATCATCCAAACAAATGATTTATCATTACTTATAGCGAAACATAACGTATCTGTAAATAAAAGAATATTTTACCAAAAAAGATATTTTATAAAATTTTCTGAAAAAAAAAATGAATGAATGGAACTACCATGAAAAGCTTTTTTATGTTACAAGTAAATCAAATAAAAACACTATTCCGAGCATTGTTTTAAACAATTTTAGAAATGCTTAAAAGCTGTACTCAGCTTAATTCTTCTCGAGTAAGTGTCCAATTTGACAGAATAAAGAAGAATACAAAGAAATGTAAAATGGAAAAAGTTTTATATTGAGAGAGTTAATGGACTTCAAAGGTTGAAAACCACTGCGTTAGAAAAAGCTAAAATGTAACTATACGTTTTTAAATTTTAACAGAAATAAAAAGCATTTACGATTAATAGACTTGGTGGTTTATGAGGCTTTCTGTTGAATTCAGTTTTAAATAAAATTTTCCGATTCGCCATAAATTCTGCTTGGATATTTTTAACAATTTTAGTGTAATTTTTTAGATTTTAAATAAATGTTTTGGGATTTAGAAATTTAGTTTTTTAATTATTATTTCAAACCATTATTGCAATATTTTTATTTTATTATGCACTAAATCTAGTAAAAAAGAATGTTCGATTCTCAAAACAAATAGCCATATATTATTTATTTCGTAACATAACATATTAGTAAATAGAAAACATAACATCTTATGAAAAATATATTTATCCAATAAAAAATAAATCATTAAATAATGAATCTAGCATTGTATCAAGACTATTAATTAAAGTTAGTAAAGTTTTGTTTGTTTATTATTATTGAAAACAATCATTCCATTGCTTAATTTTAAATATACACTAAAATTAGTAAAAACGGCATCTCTAAGAGTTATATCTATCTATATATCTATGTATATTAATTAATCGAAATATTATTGAGGCAGATTTCCAAAATTTTTAACCAGTGGCTTCTAAATCAAACAATCCTGTCGCCTTATTGTGAAAGAAATGCATAAAAGTAATAAAATTTATATTGGCAATAAATGCAGGAATTCAAAATTAAAAATATTCTTCATACCTACAAAAGAAATAGAGACTATTTATATTAAATGTGTATATTTTATTTAGTTAAAGGGATTTTTTCTTTTGTATATAAAATAAGTGCAATTTAAATTTAATCTATGTAGAGTAAGGGAATAAATTTGGACAAGATAGAGGAAAAGAAAAAATATAGCTATAAGAATAAGATAAGCTATAAGGCAGTGGGAAATATTAAGAAAACAGTATTTCTTATTTTTTATTTTTTATTTAATAGTAGATATTAAGCAAAAATATTCTGAATGTAAGACATTAATTTGCAATTTTAAAATCAAAATACATTTCGACATTGAATTTATTGTATTATTTTTTTGAAGAAAACTATACCATGATATTCAATTTGTTTAATCACATTTCACAAATCAAAAACATGCATCCAGCATTAAAAATGACGTCATCATAATAAGAAAACATGAATGGCAATAAAACTATTTAAAAACAATTATAGTAAACGATTGTCGATTATAGGTAGCATAAAATGATTCAGGTGGTAAACGTGACATTAGTCTCTTACAGACTGAAAGATTTTCATTCATACAATTTAAATACTTTACTATGATTGTATTAATATGCCTGCACAGTTACTGAACTTTTTTGTTTTTCATAAATAGATTGGCCTCCGTACTGTTATTGATAGGTCTTCGGTATACATTCTTGATATATAAATAGTAAAAATGAAAATTTAAAATTTAAAATACTAACACTGCACAGGAATTTATTTAATTCTCTGAAAGTACACTAAGAACATTTCCTGTAACTTTAACATTTTTAATTTTTCTTACGCCATTGTTTACAATTTAATTTAACATAGTTGGAGAACAATACGATATGATAACAGAATCCTTTTTAATCCAAAAGTATAAGGCATAATCAGTATAAATTTCTACGGTTTAAAAGTTTTCAATAAAGGAATTAAACAAACAAAATGAAAATCATATTCTGTTTACAAAGCACGAGAATTTCATACAAGATTCAATATTGGATATGTATTGACAAATGACAATATATTTTTTTAGAATACAGCTGTTTTGGAAATCTTCCAACATTTCCGTTTGTCTCAATTATTGATTGTCAATGAACATTGAAAATGCAGGCAAAAATTTCATCCCGAAACCAAGTATTGCCAAGAGTTATCTTTTTCATTTCAGAGACAATAATTATAGAGCAAAAAAGAAATTCAACGTTTACTGCAAGATAAGAACTAATACTAGAAGAAAGAAATCGCCGTTTCTAAAAAATGTTGAGCCCTGTAAAGAAGAAAAAATCTTATGAAGAATGATCTTTAACAGTAGATATTAAGCAAAAATATTCTGAATGTAAGACATTAATTTGCAATTTTAAAATCAAAATATCTTTCGACATTGAATTTATTGTATAATCCAAAAGTATAAGGCATAATCAGTATAAATTTCTAAGTTTTAAAAGTTTTTAATAAAAGAATTAAACAAACAAAATAAAAATCATATTCTGTTTAAAAAACACGAGAATTTCATACAAGATTCAATATTGCATATGTATTGACAAATGACAAGATATTTTTTTAGAATAAAGCTGTTTTGGAAATCCTCCAACATATCCGTTTGTCTCAATTATCGATTGTCAATGAACGATGAAAATGGAGGCAAAAATTTCATCCCGAAACCAAGTATTGCCAAGAATTATCTTTTTCATTTCAGAGGCAATGATTATAGAGCAAAAAAGAAATTCGACGTTTATTGCTAGATAAGAACTATTACTAGAAGAAAGAAATCGCCGTTTCTAAAAAATGTTGAGCTCTGTAAAGAAGAAAAAACACTGTGAAGAAAGATAATACTCAATTCATTTTTTATATGGATACACACGTAGTTGTGAAACGATCTTCTAAAAAGGAAATGTTACTGGAGAAGATTACTTTTTATCATGAAAGCGGGGAGTGATGTAATGTAAAGTCAGAAATCATACGTTAAATGTGGCAAATAATGTATTTCATATTATAACTAGTTTTATAAATATTCAAATCTTGGTGTAATAGCTGTTACACTCTTGATCCAAACGCATGAATTAAGATTTTATATACTAAGTTGATTGAAAAGGAATCAATATGATTCCATCTTAAATGAGACATAATCACTGTGGCAACCTAAAATTACGACCGATCGCGTGACATCACTGTATTAATTTGATATGAAAGGATTTATAAAAATGACGAAAATTTTTATTAATGTTTTTAAGTTTTGATTCAATATGCATAAAGTTAGAAATTATTCGAGAAAAATCTGTAACAATTATATATATAGAATTACAAACTATTTTGTGACGTAGCTTTTGTGTCAAACGTGACTTCATAGAACCCTTAAAAATATTCTGTGAAACTTACTTATAAAATTATACTTCTTTCTATCTTTTTAGTCTTGTCCAGATACTTTTTCTTACCACATTAAATGGATAATTAAGGTGACTTTCGATTTCGTATGTAGTTGAATTTTGGTAAAAAAAAAAAAAAAAAACATATTTTTTTAATGTACAGTAAAACCTCTAAATAACGGACACTTAGGGAGCGCGGAAACTATCCGCTATTCAGAGATGTCCGCTATTAGGAAAATATCAGGAATTTAAAAATTGCTGAGAAATGCTTAACGTTTCATTAATTGACTTTTATGTGTCATAAAAAGTCTATTATATGATTAATCAGAAATTAAGTATTTTTTTAAACTATAAAACTAAAATAATATTGTATATACCTTTATCCACCTTTTTATTACATTCTTACGAAAAAAATCTGTTACAAAAGTTTGCTTTTGCTTGCGATTACATATAATCTGTTTTTCAAAGTGAATTTTTAATTCAGTAATTTCAATCCTTTATAGTCATCATTATAAAGTTTCGAAGGGGTAAATTGCACTTTTTGACCATGAAAGGCGTAAAATATCAAATCTACCAGGAGGATATTTCAATGCTCCGTGTGTGGATGGGAGAGGGGTATGTCTGTCCCGGGCCACTCCCTGAATTAAATACAGGACATGGGAGGAGGATTTTTCACAGCCCATCCACTACACTTATCTCAGATCACAAAATTTATGATACATTGCTATGATAAATTAAGAAGTTTTCCACTTTTTCCTTTTTTATTTTCCTCGTTAAAAATAATGTTTATTTTTTATTGCAAAATTACTGTCCGCTATTCGGAATGTCCGTTATTCAGAGGTTAAAATACAAAAATTTAGGTTTTGGGAATGGGGATTGGAAAACTGTCCGTTAAATAGAGGTGTCCGCTATTTGGAAGTGTCCGTTATGGAGGTTTCTCTGTATTACACTCCCAAAACCTGATTTATTTTCCAGACAATACTTTTGTGAGTGTGTATCCCCTCAATAAACAAGTCATTAAATAGCTGGACTAAATATATTTATATATTTTGTTTAGGATTAACTTTAGGCATAAATGGAAGTCTCTGAGAATTTTGATAAATTGCATTCAAATTTCCATACGAAATTGATAACAGTTATGTAAATTTTTATTTACTCCAGACTGAATTAAAGAAAAATTGCGAGTGGTTTTGTGAAAATGTTATTATCAGGCTCGCTGTCAAGGCTAAGAGCGCATGTGTTTACACACGCCGTGATCATATCTGCATTTGTATATGTTTAAATTATTTTCTGCTGTTTTATTATTTCAATAATTGTTTTGAAACTCATCATTCATAATTAAGTTTCAATATGACTAGCAAAATTTCAAAATAACATAAAAAAAAATAACTTTTATTTATTGTATGTTTCAGAATGCATAGTGAATAGATATTTTTTGCAATTTAAATATTGATTTGTGTATCTAGAATTTAAGCATTAAAGTATGCTTTTAAGTACGCCAAGGCGTAACAGTCCTATAATTTACTAATTATGTTCCCTTTTGAACTATTTAACAGAAAATAAATGGGCTATTCTAAAGAAATATTAGCATAAATAGATAAAAATTTGAGTAAACATAATTGTTCTCGACATAAATTAATTTTAGGTATTTCATCTTTTAAAAATTTTATTATTCAACTTTCTGTTAAAAATACTTCTTAAATAATATTTAAACAAAACAATCTTTTAATTGATAATCAAATGGATGAAAAAAATACGTTAATATTTTAAATTTCCTTTTAAATTGTATGTTTTCTTTCAAAATTTCAAAGTTCTGCAAAAAGTTTTGAACAAGAATGCAACTTGAAAGAATAAATTAATAAAATTAAAACATATTTTTCACTCTATCCTAATAATAAAATTTGTTCCGCTTCATTGGGTAATGTTGTTTCCCATAATTTAACATTCAAAATAAAAGTTTCAAAGGAAATTTATTTTGAAAAGATAGTTATACATGCTGCAAAATCTAGTTACAAATTTGAAGTCCTAATGAACCAAGTCTGAGATGGTAGTCAGTACCACAGATATGTTTAAACATGTTTTATTCATTAATGATATTCATACATATTTATAAAACTTTCATTATTATCAGAGAAAATTTTAATTTTAATTCGATGTTTACCAAATATTGCACTCAAATAAACTAATTGGTTATTCCCGTTTGCATTATTTAGATAAAAATCTACAAAAATGAAATTTAGAATGCATAAGCTAAATTGATAGTTATGATATTTATATTATTCTTTAATGATCTTATATTTGTACCTGTGTTTTATAATTCATTTTTGAAAAACATATTAAATAATGGATTATTTTATCTTCAAAGATTTTTCAGTTAAAAAAGGAGATTTTTTTACATTATTTTACAAATAATGTTGTTTTAGTTTTCTTTATTAGATCTTTTTTTTTATTTTCAATAGGCTAAATTCATCAATGTAACATATGTTGATGAGATTGCGTAAATCTGTTGGTAATGGAAAAAAAAGATGACTGAAGTAATTTATGAAATATGCGTTCGAAAAATATGTATAATCAATCTCTCTTTCTCTCTATATATATATCTATACATATATTTAAGTTTTCATAAATATATGTTTTGGACCTGTATATATTTTTTTTTAAATTCCATTTACTGTATTTCAGCAGATTTCTCCACAGGATACTTAAATCTTTGTTTTTATCGGTTTACGAATGGCAGATCAAAAATGTTTATGATCGATAATAACTCGCTAACTATTAATTAATTTATGAAAAAAATAATACAAATAAACCCTTAAAAAGAACCCTAAAGTTCATAAAAAAACAATTAAAATGCATGCAGGAATAGTTTAGATTAGCGATATTTGTATTCTTTTTAAAAAAATAAATTACAGAATACTAAAATTTTCTGAAAAAGCAAATTAGACATTTGTAATAATATTAAACTTTTTATAACTTTATAAGAGTTACATTTACACTAGGTAAAAAATGCGTTGAACACAAGAAAAAAAATTAAGCATTTAGGAATGTTTAATATCCTGTACTAATCTATTCCTCTGTTTCCTCAATGGAAAACAAAAATACCTTACACATTAGTGTCATTTATATCTATGATGATGAACTTCCTTTGTGTTTTGTTATAAAGAACATTTTCTTTTGGTTTTTTAGCTTGTCTCATTGTGTTATACAGATAATTATAAGATAATGCTGCATTTTTGAAAGAGGATTTATTATTATCTTCATTTCTCTGAATATTGAGTGAGACAATAAATTATTTTAATTGTATAGAAACATATTAATACAGTTTTCTTAGAAAATATAAAGTAATCACTAATGATTCTATCGCATTTTCCTTTTGTTTCACTTTTCAGTGTACTGTGTATGCATAGCTATTTACTTTGCCCACATAATAACATTTTTAGATGTTGTAATATTTTCATTTACTGAGGCTTAGAGTAATTCAGACTATTGGTTGTACTTTTATATTACTTTGATTTGAATATGTGCATCTTCATTATACAAATTTTCTTGGATACTATGTCAGTACATCAATTATATAATGTATTTACATATACATAAATTTATTGATTTATATGGTATAAATATCTCATTTATTTATTTTTTTATAAATAGCTGTGGAACATAGTAGCCTTAACACTAAAACCGCGAGAAATTTTACCCAAGTTTTATAAAAATAATTTACATCGAAATTTTTATTTAAGTCTATTTAACTGGTTTATTTTAAATAAGTATTGTACAGCTTATACGGAAATTATTTTAGAAAGACTTATCTGATTCGAATCTGCATCTTTTCACTGAGTTCGGGTCAAAATGACCCGTCTCCTCGGTTCTAGTGTTAAACATCAGATGTTGGTAGCCTTTATCGACCAGATTCTGAATTTGACTGAATATTTTTCAACTTATTTTATATTTACATTTTAAGTGTTTGTACTGTAAATAATTCAAAATAACATACTAATGTCAAAGTCAGAAAAAAATTATAGCTGTATATAAGAATAGCACAAAACCAGTCGGATAGTGCCAATCTGAATTTGTTTTTTTATTTCTCATACCTGTTGCTTCAAAATGCTTCAGAATGTTCTTACACATGTTAATACTTCAGTGTTATTACTGCAATGTTACATGAAATTTCATATTGTGTTTCAGTTTCTGTTTCATTTAATTAATCAGTGTCAAAACGAGTTGATCTCAACTGTAACATTTAATAAAATCAATGTTTTTCGTTATGGCCGTGGTAGCCAAGTGGTCATAGCGTTAAGTTCCAGACTAAAAGGTCCCGGGTTCCATGCTTGACACCACCAAAGACTCAAATTGAGTAACCAGTGTACGCGCTTGTTAAATAAAGGGTTTTTTTAAATCCTGTAGTCGATCTTAGCAGTTGCCATGTGTAATGATCTTTGGAGAAACTTCCCCTCCCCTTCAGAGACATATCAAAATTGGGGAGGTGGAGATGTTTGGTTCTGCCATCTATTGTGGTTTTGCCGAACATCTTATGCTGCAGAAGTCTGTCTTCCTACGCCCTGGGTGCAGTTCAAAGGGAGCTCCAGCAACCTTCCTGTCCTTCGGACAAACATCAACAACATCAATGTATCTTGTTATTATATTGTACGTCAGATGCATGAGATTTGCTGTGTTAAATGAACATAAATTCCTCGTCGTTAAATGACAGTCAATATAACAGTTAGAAATCAAGAAAATTGGCTTTTACATAACGGTCTTCTACAGGATTTTTACCGTATTCATGTGCCATCTGCTGGTCATAGCCAAGAACAAACAGATAACATTTGGTTCAATTCTATGCATAACCTATGCTATTCAATCCTATGCATAATATCACATTCTTTTTATTGAGCAATAGTGAAAATGACACAAAAATTGCTATTACAGTGCAACCGTCTTGAGAAACATGTTCAAATTCAAAGAGGAGCTGCTGACCATAGCAAAAAATGTACACAAAAGATTTTGATAATTTTAGTTCAAAATTTCTTCTAATTGTCGATCGTAAGATTATGAAACTAACACAAAAATTGTTATAACACAGCTTACTTTTGTCAGAATATTTTGAAATTTAATGAGGACGTGCTGGCCATAGCCAAAACATGCAGAAGAAACTTTAATTCTATGCATAAATTCATATGCTTTTCGATAGTATACTAATGAAAATGGCACAAATATTTCTATTACAGCGTTTCATTCTAGACTAATATTTTCAAATTTAAGGAGGACCTGCTGGCCATACTTAAATACGTACACAAATTATTTAGTTCAATTCTGTATATATATATATACATATATATACGTATTGCCAGAAAGATAGAATATTTTATTATTTTTAATACTTTAATATTTTCTTATTTATATTTTATTTTGATATTTTATTTAATTTCGATAAAGAGATGATGTAATTTCTATTTTTTCAACTTCAATTGACTCTTATTGTCTAACACCGTAAAAACTAAACTTAGTATGGTTTTGTCTTTAAAAAAAATATTCCTATCGAAAGTTGAAAGCTCCAAATGTAATCTTAATCTAATTACTCATTTCTATTGCCATAAATTCAGACAAATTATGTATTATTTTCTTTTTATTGTAATGTATTTTTCGAAACAAAAACAAAGAGTTATTAAAAACCATCATTTTAATGTCAATTGAATATACAGGGTGTTTCAAAATAACGTGGACAAATTGATATGACAAATCAGGCATACGACAAGGATAAAAAATCACATAGGAACATAGGGTCGCAAACTACTTACTGAGTCACAAATACAGGGTGTTTCATTATAGCTACACCCGGTTTGAAAGTAAAAATTTCCAGGAAAATAATAACATCGTAATGAAAATGGAACGATATGTACCTAATTTTGCGTGAAATGTGATAACGTTGCGAAAAGATCTGGGAAAACATATTGTTCAAGCAATCGCTGATACCGTATAAACTGATTATCTCAGTCGAAAATGTGAGGTGCCAAGTGCGTATTGCTGGTGCGCATAATGCAAACTTCTACCACTTTTAATTGGTGTTATCACATTTAAAACGAAGGTGAGAATGTCTATTAAATGTTTTATTATAATTTACTTCATTTTTCTGAAATTTATTAGTACCAACACAAATTGAGTTAAGATTAAACACCCTGTATTTGTGGCTCAACAAGCGGTTTGCGGCCCTATGTTCCCATGTGATTTTTTAGCCTTGTCGTATGCCTGATTTGTCATATCAATTTGTCCACGTTATTTTGAAACACTCTGTATACTTAAGTAAAATAAATAATAATAGCTTTAAAATGTATCTTTTAAAACTCAATCAAAATTTACCCCTCTAGGTTCACCGTTTTCTATTATCAAGTTACACTGTCAAATCAAGATAACGGCGGCAAATAAACTAAATGCTGGGTACTAATGCCCTAAAAAAGAAGCAAATACTTTCGGATTAAGAAGTATTATTTAGAAGTATTCGGATTAAGAAGTTCGGATATTAAGAAGTTTAAAATTAATACATATCATAATATTTAAGACTAGAGATATGTACAGAAACTTTGTCGCTCGAGCTATAGAACACGTGATACATGTTCAATATTTCATTTTTTTACAAAATATTTTGAAAATGGTTGTTATTTTTGGTCCAGAATGGACTTTGTCATGTCCGCATTTAATTCTTTTTTTGATTAGTCCTGGGATATTTATGTCTAATCCATGGCGCTCATAATATATGACTCTGTTATTAAGTAAGCCGTGTTTTCTTTATCATAAAAATGATGTTTTTACTTGTTTTTATTTTACGGCGATTGAAGGCCTGGTCAGTGCTGAGTGAAGCGTCGACCTGGCCTGCCACCTATTGTTTGAGATGCGAACTAAAATGAAAAATTACGGTAAAAAAAACTCCTGACATTAGACATAACCCTCCTGCAAAATTTTTTTAAATAGCTGTCACTGTTTGCAAGTTATTGAATTTTAAAATACATCAGTCATTTTTGGGACACCCGGTATATATATATATATATATATATATATATATACGAATTTTTTTTACATTTAGAAGGATTTTTATTTGAATAGAGAATTGAAGTGTCGTTGTTAATAAAAAAAGAAAGCAAAAAGTTACGAAACCGGTAGACGCTAATTATCAGATGTGGGAAAAAAACGAATAAAAAGAAAGCACAGCATAAAAAAAATTAGGAACCGATTATCGAGCCCAAGGATTATGAAATCTGCAAAAATCACGAAAAATGAGATAATCTAATGGTAAACCGATTAATTGTAAAAGACCAACTTTTTGAAATATAGAACATATTTAGTCTTATATTGTAAACTTTAAAAAAAAAAAAAAAATTCCAAATGGTTGTTGTTATTTCTTAGAATATATTTTATGTATGTTTTAACATAAGAAATGTACAAAAAATTATATTATTATTATTACAATTTATATTATACGATTAGAGTTAAACAAACTTTTAATAGTTTTCTATCAGTCTTGTTTTCTTATGCTTATAAACAGCAAATTGTATATGATAATTTACAACGATCAACAATATAAGTTTCACAGAATTATAGTCAAATTCGAAAATTTAATATACGAATAATTCGCAGTTTCAAATTGTGAGAAGTAACTGGCAGAAACAACTGAATTCTAAATTAGAATTTCGATCTTATTCAATAATAAAATTTTCGCACTTTGCCGATAGAAATGTTTAATGCTCAGTTTCACACAGATAAGGTTTTCTAAATTTACTTCTTACAAAGTTAGGATGACTATAATTTTAAGATTGTTATTAACATAAATCTAAAAATATCTGCATGTAGTTTACGATGAGATAATTCACTTGTTACAACAATAATACTGAAATAAACGGTAAACAAAAGCACAATTGAATTAATTAAAAAAAAGGAATTTTCCAGGAAGCATCAATAAATCATTAAATTGTTTAGGTGCTTAGGTAATTATATAAATATGTAACATCTATAGTTGCCATCTGGTCCGTCTGTCCGCATATAACAAAGCAAAACCACCCCATCGATTGGTTTAAAATTTCATATATATATATATATATATATATATATATATATATATATATATAGGTGTGTGTGTGTTGCAAATTCGTTTCGAGTGATTTCAAATCTCGTGAAAAACGAATCAAAACTTAAATTAATATAAATAAAACGTGTTTTATTTTCTTAAATCCTATTATATAAAATTAATTTAACAGTGTCTCATGATAGTTAATGATTCTAAGTTTTCATAGTGATTATATCATATTTAAGATGGAGTCCTATTACTTTCCCATTACTAAATTTAACCTTCAACTACACTGTGAGCTACTTCTGTCACGCACCTAAAAACACTATTTATCATGAATCTTGCCAGATCCCTAATCAAGATCAGTCTAAAAAATTAAATTGCATGTATTTTTTCCATGTTAGAAGGCTTCTTTTGAAAAAAAAATAGCATTTTCTCTTCGGGAAAAAAAAATCGATCAAGCTGTTAAGACCTTACACTATTGCTTAAAAAAGACCCGGATGATAATGTAAAGTCTATGGGGGCTTTGTTTTCAAATATCTCGCTCAAATTTTAATATTTTGACGTGATTTCTTTCCATGGGATAGCTGAAGGCAATCTACAACCGGGCTAGTTTTTACTTTTTCGGTTTTGATTATATTCTTTTTATATTAGGTTAGTTTCAGTTATATAACCGGTCCAAACCGGGTCTGAGAAACAAAGGATTTTTTTTAAATATCTGAAACCTAAATCAGAAAAGTAAAAACTAGCCCGGTTGTGGATCATTCTGAGCTATCTTATTCAAAATAAAATCATGTCAAAATATTAAAATTTGAGCAAGATATTAAAAAAGAACGAGCCCATAGACTTTACATTATCATCCCGGTCTTTTTCGGTCATTAGTGTGGCGTCTTAACATGTTCGCTGCCGCTTACGTGAAGATGTGATGATAGTTAATGCCGCACTGTAGAAGTCGGTTTTTCCCATAAGCCGATTTACTTTTTATAACAAAGAATCAGTGAAAGATTTTACCGCGCCAGCGCGAGACTGGCTATTGGACATCACCCCACGTCACGCGCTGGGGCGTGAGGTGGCTGTTGGATCTGTGATGGTACACCAGCATTGGATCTGTGGTGGATATTGGTCCCGTGACTGGCTATTGGACACCACCCCACATCACGCGTTGGCGCGTGAGGGGGTGGTAGGTAGTAATCACGTAAGGTAATAATCACAATGTAGGTAATAATCACGCGCCACTCGTGCTGGCGCGTGAGTGGCCCCTTAACGTTGGCGCCATATCACGCGATGGCGCGTAAGCGGCACCGAATGTGTTAAAACAAAATTTGCTTTTATTGTTTTACATAATCCTTAAAAATGTTCATATTAATGTTCAAATTATATAATGTTCATGTTAATATTATACATGAATAGCATTAACCAGATAAAATTAATTCATTTAAAATATTTTTGTTGAAAAATATATTAATACAATATTAAAAAAAACTCTAATGGTGTACGTAGGGTACACGACAAAAAATATAAAATTTTCGATGAAAATTTGTAATTTTTTTTTACTATTTTCCCCGTTATTAAACAAATGTATAGATTTCAAATATGTTTCTTTCATAAAAATAGAAAACAATCGTACCGTGAAGGATTAATATGCATATAAAGTCCAACAGGATATTAATAAAGCTAGTTATAGCACGAATGCGCCTTTGACATACAATTTCGAATTTTCTTATGTTGTAGGTAGTAATCACATTCTTTTTCGAGACACTACTTATGTACCCTTATATGTATGTCTGCGGCTTCCGGAAATAACCAGGTAAGGCACATTTTTAATATTTTACGTAATTAATGTTTAAAGTTTTCAAAAATGTCTTTTTATCATTACTTTTATAAAATAGATTAGAACGCAATATTTTTTCACTACATTCAATTAGGATATAAGAACCTATTTTTTTTTTTGAAAAATAGTTACACATAAACGGTTTTTATTTTTGAGAACCAATTAAAAATGTATCTTTTATCTGGTTATTACCGTTTTACATTTATTTTTAGTAAATGTAAATAAAATAAAATATTTATTTACATTTTAAACATTAATTTTACAACAATTAAATAAATTGTCATTTTTTTTTACTTTTTTCTGTTTGAATCTAATTTAATTATTAAAAAATAATAGAAGTTATACAAACCATTTTTATGTTATTTTTATAATTATAGATTATTTAAATAAATAAGTAGAAATCTTATCTGGTTATTACCGTTACTTTATGAACTTACACGATTATTACTGTTTTTTCAATTTTTAAATGAAAATGTACAGTCACCATATGACGGGAAGTATTCGGTTTTCATTTTTCAGTACTATGGCAGATGAAAGTACTCTTTTAAAGCTACATTTTCCCAAAATATCTCATTTTTTCAAAAACGTGCCTTAGCTGGTTATTACCGGAAGACACAGATAAACAGTCGAACCTCGTTAACATGAACCTCAAGGGGAATCAAAATTGTGTTAATGTTAATAGTAATTTATGTTTTCTGTCTCAAATCGTTGCATTCGTTTTTATAGGGGACTGTAAAAACAGTTTATGTTAAAAGTAATTTACGTTAAGTGTGTTCATGTTAAAGAGGTTGAATTGTATACGCTTATACATAGATATACACTTATATGTAAATATAATCTTTTAATTGCTGTGGAAAAAATATGCTGTAGAAATATTCAGTATAGGGGGTATCCATAAATGATGCCACACGTTTTTTCAATATTTTTGCCTCCCCCCCTCTCCTATTCCTTTCTCACAATAAGTCAGACTTCACATCACCTCTTATTACATGTCACGCTATATTACATAAACTGTTAGAATTCGAAAATAGGGTTAGTTTAAAAATTACTTACTAACCATGCATGTCTTCATTTGCGGGTTGCATCTACGCGATGCTTGGAGTTCTTGAATTAAAATCAAACTCATATGTTAAGTAAACTTATTATAAGTTCAAATTAATCTAAAAATCCATAGATTATAAAAAATGTCGTTTAATTCCGTGTAAAAGCCACATCCATCATTACATTCAGAGAACTCAATCGTTCTCATACACTTCTCAAAGTTCTTCGAATAATAATAATAAAATCAGACGATATTTTCATTTTTTTAATTTACGCACAGCGCGTTCTATTAGTTTCACTTCATTTCATTTTACAACATAAACATATACCTATACGGTTCTAAAACGTAGCATTACTTGAGAGACCATATTCCAAGCTTTAATTTTAATCTTTAACTGTGTGTTTTAAAGACAGATTTAAACATAATAATAAAAATGATTCATATAGTTATTTTGTATGAAGTAATATTAAGATTTAGAACAAAAAACATAAATAATATAGAATGCCAATAAAATATTAATATGACAGAGCAATTCAAAACAGTCGTATTTTGGAATTTGAAATAGAATGTAATATGTTGGACTTTTAAAATCTTTACTTTATGAACATGAAATAGTTCCATTTTAAAATGACTTAAAATATAATCTCTGATTTTTAATGCTTTTATTTTAAGCAAAATATGTGACATCACATTTCTTTTTATCTCCTCCCACCCCCTTGTCACAAACTGTCACAAATTTAAGAACCTCTCTCCCCCTTCCCAGCGTGACACAAGCGTTTTGGACGGCCCATACTGAATATTTTATTTTTTCCATAGCAATTAAACGATAGCATTTTTCATTGAATATACAAAACAGAAATCAATTTTAATCTCAAAGATATACATTAAATTAAAAAGCGTCTAAGGAAAAAATTTTATTTTCCTTTTTATGCAACTCCATAATACAAAATTTTACATTAATCAAAAGTACATAGAAAGCTGTGCTTGAGATATGAAGTAAGATTACGAGCAAACATTACAAAATAATCAAGTCGCTTGCCACTAAAAATCTTAAAAGAAAAAAATAATGTTTTTTTTTTCCACACGCACATCGATTAAAGATTTTCCCCATTCTTTCTACAGGTTATATTCGAAAAACAAATTTCGATTTTTCGATATTTTTATCTTGACGGACCAGAAGCTTTTTACAGCGCGATGATAAAAATGTTGCCAAAAATTTTCAAAAATCAATGAAGTACCAGGAAGTTGATGTTGTAGTTAATGTTTCACAATTACGAGGGGGAAAAAGTTTTCTGGAGGAGAGGAAAGCGGAAGAGGAGTGTATGAATTCCTAAAAAAATGCATAAAAATAAATAAATAAAAGTTTTTTAATTATAAAATGTTGATTCAAGATAAAAATATTTATGGAATATGGAAATCGTATTAAAATTAATCCGAGAGTATTTGACATTTTCTACATACCGTATTTACTCGTGTATAGAGCGCACGTGTGTAAAATCTCGTATATAAGGCGCACCATAAATTTGACACGCTAATGAAGAGTGACCCAATAAATTTCAGTTAAAAAAAAAAAAAAAAAAAAAAAGTCGAAACAAACATTACACCAGACTAGAAAACAATACGACAATGCATTTTTAGACTTCGGGTTGTAAGAGAATGACGGGAAATAGGAATGAGTGACTATAAAGAGAATTGCTAATTAGCGTTTAGATAATGTCATTAGCTCTGTTGCATAAAAAACTGCAAGGAATGAAATAAATATGCAGTAATACTTCAATTAAGTAACATTTTCCGTGTTTTAATATCTTTTTTCAATAATAACTTGTTTCAAATGTATATCGTTCCACTGCATCGAACAATAAAAAATTATTCCGAGTATAAAGCGCACCTAGGAGTTTTGCCCTAATTTTTGGGGGAAAAAGTGCACCTTATACACGAGTAAATACGGTATTTATTTCTTTACATGGAATTATATTTTTTATATTATTCTAGGACTGTAGAAGCCAAGGGATATTATTGACAAAATTGAAAAAACTCATAGACCGGAAATCAACTCGACAGTATAGACAATCACCTCATCGTGTTCAAGGAGGAAAATCTAGAATTAATTAAATCTCAATTCACATATTAAAACGCAATTGGTCTGCTAAGTCATAACTTGGTGCAAAATACGTAAAAACCCGAATTTAGCGGTTAACTTATAGATTTAATATTATGATTTCCTGCTCCGTGTTTCCATACTTTCCGTGTTTTCATAATTTTCATTATCAATTATCTTTTAACATAGCGATATACATTATTCTTATTTTATCTAGGATTTAGGCTAAATATATTTATGTAAGATGTTTAAACATGAAAAATTCTTAAGAGTGAATGTCACAAATAACGAAATTGCAGTCAACACAAGATAATTCGTATTAAATATTATAAAGTGCAATTTATTTTGTTACATTCTAATAAAAAGTGCTTTTAAGAGATATTACAGTTATAATAACACAAAAATAAAGCAATTAAAAGTCTTAAAAATTCAGATTGTCATTTTCCTGGCATGGTATACTGTGATGTGTGCAACATAAAAGGACTTCTGCTATAATGTGTAAATATTTTTTCTAGTTTTTTTTATTGCTAGTTAATATTTACGCCTTATAAAAAATATATGAGAAATATATCGAATTTTGTATTTTTCAAATAACTTTGCATAATTAAAATATGTTTGCTGCTGAAAATGAATGTCATTTTCCTGACCTGCATTTTAGTTATTTATCAGGTATAAAAATGGCGTTGCTGAGTATGTCTTTACATTTTTCACATAATTAGATATAGCTGACTGAAGTTGTAAAATAATAGCTAATAACAAAATATTGTAGATATTTCTTTGAAATTAATGTGACTAACGTCGTTGTAAAAATTTAAAAGACATTTATTATGTCATATTTCTGACTTCTATAAATTGACAAATAAAACTTAACATGACATCGAATTTGAGCAACTATATAGAAAACATGTTCTTTTAAACAAAATTAAAGTGCTAGATCTAAAAAAAAACAAAAAAGTTTTAATCCTGGCATACACATACTAAGAAATAGTATATAATTACATATAAATTACCTTGTTTTTTAAGCTCTTTAAAAAAATTAACAAGTTTACATGGAAAATACTTCATTTTCTATCAGAAAATAAATTTTATTCTTGAAATTTTGATTTGTTTTACATGTATAATTTCAATATCTAAGATAATCATAATCTCACATTTTGTGATATTCACCTATAAATTTTTAATCCGAAAACATCGAAGAGAATCGAAGATACCCTTTAAAGTCATTAAAGTTATACTAATGCTAGAAAGTTTAATGATGCTTAAATATCTAGGGTATCTTGTTGAAATTAAGCAAATAATGTTATCGTCTTTCCATCGGATCTAAAGAAATTTTATTCTTTACACTAAAATTAATGAAGCATGAAATTCTTAATTGAATACACAGATGCAAATCTTCTTATAATGTTTCCTAAAATCAATACGATTTATTTAGATATAAACTATTCAAATAAAATTCTCTATGCAATTTACAAAAAATATTAAGTCATCAAATGCAAAAAAAAAAAAAAAAAAAAAAAAAAAAAAAAAAAAAAAAACTCAGTAATGTGTGTGGCATAATGTGTAGGTTTATCAATTTTGGTGATAAATAATTCTCTATTTACATATAAATTACATTTAGACACGGTAGAAAATTTACATGAATGATATGCACAATCATATTCCTTTAAAACATACATTTTTTTCCAGTATTTTCATAAGCTTGTATTTTTTTGTTATACAGGGTGTCCGAGAAAGATCCGTACAACTTCAAAAAATTATTGAAAAAGAAACAATAGGGTTACAGCGCAACTAATTAGTACATTAGATAGAATAACTCAAAAAGTTTTTTTTTTTTACTATAACTTAAGTTATTACATTAGGAAATTTCTACATGAGACCCTTTCGTAGCACGAACAATATCAAGACGATATTCCAATTCCATCCACGACCGTTTCAGCATTTATTGACCATTCCGGACACATGAAACGTTGATTCATCGGAAAACAGTATTCGTTTCAGAAAATGTTCATCGGCATCCAAACGATGCAGCATGTCAACTGCAAATTCATAACGCTTCGCTTAATCATCCGGTTGTAACGCATGCAGAATCTGAACTTTGTAGGCTGTAAGTCGCAATCGTTTATGAAGCATATCGTGTACAGTGGATCTTGGCATTTGTAGCTCCCGGGAAGCTTGTCGAACTGATTTTGTAAGGCTCCTACGAAATGTTTCACGTATTCGTTCCACACTTTCTTCGCTAGTTCTAGGGCGACCATATCCTTTTTTATGTTCCACACTACCCGTTGTCATAAATTTGTGATACCACTCACGAATGCTTGACCGAGAGGGTGACGACTCCTCATACGTCGTTCGATAATTCCGTTGTGTTTGCGTATCGGATTTTGTTTCGATAAACCACGCAACACATTGGACTTTCTTCACGCGATCCGCCGTTGAAATAACTAAAATGCTTTAATATTCCTTTGCATGACATGTGGCGCCATCTATGGTCAGAAACATACTGCAGAAAAAAACTTTTTGAGTTATTCTATTTAATGTCCTAATTAGTTTCGCTGTTACCCTACTGTTTCTTTTTCAATAAATTTTTGAAGTTGTACGGATCTTTCTCGGACACCCTGTACTAAAGTCTGTCGATCTTGAATAGCATAAAACTGAAAAAAAATATTCTACAAAAAAAATATTTCAGAAGTTTAGCTTTCAGAAGACTATTTTTTACTGCACAATTTTTCAAAAATCAAAGTTTCTTCTAAAAAGAATAGTGAATTATATATTTTTACAATAAACCGTTTCTCCTTGGAATATTCATGGAGCTTTAAGCTTTCCATGCATTGGGGCTTACATCTGCCTCTTTTTTAGGGGAATTAAGGCAAAAGCTACTCGAATATTGTCGGAAGTGAAGTTTTTACATGGTGCTGTGAAAAACCGATGTTTCGACTACTATTGCAGCGAATAAAGACTGCATTGTAATCTCTATGAAAATTTAGCATAGATGTTTAATACATCTTATTGAATACGGTGTGCCCTTTCGTTTTTACATCCTATCTATCAGTCATTTAATCCAGGCTAAGGTTTCAACCCCCTCCATTTTACTAAGGATGAGTACTTAGCTCTGTTTCGTTCTGTTCTTTTAATGCAGTTTTATGAAGGCATGACAATGTCAAATTTTTATAAAATATACAATTAACGGTTTCTTATTCCTCAAAAACATTTTCGCGGATTTCTTATATTTTGACATACCTAGCAGTTTAGTTAGTCAGTAGAACGATATCATTCGACGATCCAGAGAACTTTGCCCTCGAAATACACATTTCAACTCGTGACATGAGGTGATTTCCTCGTGTGTACAGAAGCATCGCAAGGTCTCCGGGTCTAAGAGATTATATTAAGTCATATTTGTATCAAAACAAGTGATAAGTAAATCGCATAGAGGTTATTTTACGAGCATAACAATGGCGATTTCACCAATCTATCTTTATCATGAAGTTTAACTTGTTGTTGGCTTCAATTTTGCCAATATTTCTCAAACTATCAAAAAATTTCGAAAAATTCTGGCAATAGTGTGAGTGTAAAATACATTTATACACACCACAGCAGATTGTTGTTTATTTTTCGTTTTTCTATTTCAGCATCATGGCATAAGCTTCAGTCAAAAGCAAATATGCTTAATTATAGCGTAATTTTTTTCCAAGCACATTCGTCGTTCCAAGCCCAAGCTTGCATTCTGATTGGTTGTTAATCTCGGCACTGTTTTCATGTAACTTGGCGATAATCATACTTGGCGTAGCGATAGATGCTTCCATCGAGTTTGATTTCCTTCCGAATCGAGTACAAAGTAACTTTTCTCTTGCAGCATTGGATTGGATGGAACGTTTCTTACTGAAAGCTGTACTCTTTAAAAGTTTTTACACACAAGAGCACAAGACCACGAGGATAAGAATGAAGGAAGAATAAGAATGAGTACGTTAGGTTTTAGGTTTACTCGTTCACTTACGAGCGAAGTATTTTTCGCCAAGCATGGTTATCGCCAAGTTACGTGAAAACAGTGCCGAGAGCAACAACCAATTAGAGTGCGAGCTTGGGCTTGGAACGACGAAGGTGCTTGGAAAAAAAATTTCGCTTAATTATATTGATAACTACCATCTTAAATAATAAAACATTCGACATCTCTTAGAAATTCACTCATACATCTGTAAAGATTTTAATAATTTTATCAAATATTCTTTTTCTAGCACATCTTGTCACCTTACTTTTTTTAGCAAGAATAAAGATAAAGCATAAGACGAAAACTTATGATATAAATCAAGAACATGATATTTATCAGAAAAAGATTTTAAGTATGATAATAAGTGTAGTGTAGATCTGTATTTTAAAGTATTGCGACCAGGTTCTTTTCAAAAAAATAATGCATTCGCTAGAGTTGTAGGCTGTGATCAATAAAATAAATGCCTTATGAGAACATTGTTTATTTAAAGTAGAGTTATAAAAATTAAATCATTTCTTACTGAAATAATTAGGGATGGTGCCTGTAACCATTTTTCAAGAGACCTTTGTTACATGACTGAGTGCATGAAGCGAGAGAGAGGCAATTGAATTTCTCATTCTGAATTCACACATTGGCATCTTGGAATTGGCGAAAAGGAGCATATGAAAAGTGAATGATATCATAACCATGAAATTTTCTGTTACGCTTTAAACAATTAAGATGATTTTGAATTTAATGCAGGGCAACCAGAAATGGGCAGTCCTAAAAAAATACGCTAAAAAGAATTCGCGCCAACATCGTACGTTACATGTCTGTTTTGGGAGAATGTTATCAATAGACAAAATACAGAGCATGTACATGAAAAGTTTTTATGTAATAAAGAAGTTAGGCTCAACATTACGCAGAGAGAAAATGAAATTTTACTGACCGCAAACACATTCGATCTTTATTCTTTCTTTTATTATTTTAGCGAAGCCGAAAATTTATCTAAAGGAACTCTTTATCTGAGAATCGTTTTACTGATACAGCAGATGTTACATGTTTTCTTTCTTTACTTTTTAACAGAAAGTTATTGTGGGATTGAAATAAGACACAAAGATAAAATAGATATTTAATTAAAGATTAGCTTTAACTGTAATTTAGAAAAATGTAAAATTTAAGAAAACTATATGTGATTCTACATCACAAATAAGTATTTTCTGCAGACGGAGTAAACTGGATCACGATAACAATAAAAAGTGTAAAGAAAAATATGTCTTGGTAAAAATAGTGATCTAAAATTTCTTGAACAGGTCATTTTTTCACTCTTGTCTTGTTGTTTTTTTATAGAAAATATTGCTAGAAAGAACATTTTAATTAAAATATTTAAAGGATTACTTTAATAAATTTGAATTTATAAATTTTATAAAAGTATATTAAGTTTGTGGAATACGTTTGAAAAGCGAATTTACTAATTTTACTAAGATGAAGTTGCATAAAATCATTTCGGATATTTTTTTTATGTATGTATATTGCTAGAATAATTCTTTTCCTATTGCAGACTCACGCATAATTGTGGTCAATTTCTAGAAATTCATGCATGTGGTATTAATTAAAAGTAATGGTATGGAATTTGATATGTAAAAGAATTTTAATATGAGACAAGCTTAAAAAAATCATGTAACCTAAAAAGCCTTTTTCAATTCAAGTTGAAAAAAATACATTTTGGCTATAATATTTCTTGGAATATACCTTGGAAAAAATGTTCTTAGTAGATTTTTCATACGTGATTTAAAACAAATGTAGAACATTGCAACGAATGTTTTTGATTCGATTGATTTAGATTAACGCACTTTTTAATAGTTTTTTTTTATTATTTCTAAACACTAGTGATTTACATACACAAACACTTTTTTTACATACTGTTTTATATTAAAATAAGAAAGAAAAAATCATGTGTCAAGAACAGATTATGAAGAACCTTCAAAATTATTCAGGATATTACAACAAAGTTACACTTTTTAAAAAATAAAACATGATGCCTCATTTCAATATATAGAAATGTTTAACGCCTTTCAAATCCGAATTTTAGCTGTTCCCATCTATAATGGGAAAATTATTCAAAATTTTTAGTAGCTCTGTATAAGACATAGAGGTTTGTATCTATTAACAACATGCATTCTAAATTTAGTTCATTTAAGAGACACATAGATTTCAGTTGAAAATTCCCCTTCAGTTATTTTCTCTAATAAGAAAAATGGTATGCAATACTTTTGTGCAGACTTGTATATGAGGTATAGAATTTATATATAAAGAGTAATATGCAAAAGAACTAACTGAATTTAAAAGCGCATACCAAATTTTAAAACGTAAGACCTCTCCAGCAACTATTAGAAAAGACAGTATTGTAACTGATTTCTTTTGTGTGTCCCTCTAAATTAACCAAAAAAGCTATGAATGTTCTATTTTAATGTGATCGTAGTGAAATTTAGTGATTTATATCTGTATCTATATATCTGAATATAAATTTGAACGATACAATGTTATTAAAATACACTCTAGACGATTTGAACCTTATACCATAATGTAAGAGAATTCTTCTGAATTTCACTGTAAAAGAACCATTATTCGCACATACTTTATATGCCACAACAAATAGGCTTTGGTGACCCTAAATACGTTATATCAATTGAATGGAAATCATTGCATTTACGGGAATTAGAGAGTGGACAGACGGACAGACAAACCGTATGCATAAGCACTTTTTAACTTTTTTGGAAAATGCTTAAAAGATTTATAAATACTGTTGGTATGAATTGGCTAAAAACTTACCAATTTTCTTTTATATGTCAAGATTTAAAGATTAATTATATTTTCTCTGTTTGTTTCTGTGTTTTATAATTCTATTATTTACAAAACCTTTCCCCGTGCTATTTATAAAATTAAATTTATGGCTTTAAGTTAAAATTGCAAAACCCTTTTATCCCTGAAGCAAAACAGTAAAAGAATGAATTAAAACTAATATTATGTTAGCTTTACTTTTTAAAATAAAATAAACCTATCAGCCAAACACTGTTCTTCGTTAATTAAAACTTTATATGAAATGCAGCAAGTATTATACTAAATTCTTAAATAATCCATGTGGATTAATAAAATAATTTAATTAAACATACTAAGATGTTAAAGTTATTCCACTAAATTTAAGAGAAAATTTTCAAAAGTAAATGATAGTACGACACTTAATCTTAAACACAAACAAGCTTACATAAAGTAGATTTTCAAATATCTTTTCAAAATAACAGCTTACTTATCATGAAAATAAGAACATTTTTTCATAATTATTATAAGGGTATCATAATGTAAATATGTTATTTAAATTAGAGTATTTTATGAAATTAATTTAAATTGAAAACGCAGCGGTTCTTTAGTTTTTCATTGCTAACTCTTATTAAATAAACTTCTTCTTCATACTCTTTGAAATTTTGAAGAATTGTATGGCCTTAAAAGATATATATTATTCATGAGATGTTGAATATAAATACACTTTATTTATGTTTATTTTAAAATATGTGTAAGATTATTCGCGTATATATATATATATATATATATATATATATATATATATATATATATATATATATATATATCAGCTGAAAAGTTCACAATAATAAATATCATTGCAAGAGGTCTAATATCCTTAGCTATAAAATTAATAAATAAAAATTGTCACTGATGTTGATATCATGTTTTTATAGCAGTAATATATGCGTCAAAAATATGCGTGAAGCATACATTACGAAAATATTCCAAGACTTCCAGAATACTATAACAGACTTACACTGTTGAATAATTGGAAAGACGATATTTGACATAAATATTTTTAAAAATGTAATGGCATTCCTGACAGGTTTTTATAAGAGAAACTATATATGGTATGCATTCCATCTTCAATAGCGAATAGGTTATATTGGACATACATTATTCATAACATTTACATAGGAATCCGATTATATTTACGATAGTTAGAGCATGGAAAGTCAGGAAATGGCAGACGGTAGACAGGGATAGACAGGCAAATCGAATTCATAAACACTTGTCAATTATGTTCTGAAGTGTAAAAATAAAGAGTAGAATAGGTATAACGTTTGAGATCCCATAAAAATGTTGTCACTCTGGTTCTTAACCAAAGTAATATTACACATTGGTATACCATAGATCATTAGGTATAGTATATAAAAACTTAGAAAAGATGTATCGAAATTCTATGAACTGGGATTTTTTTTTATTTGTAAGTTTATTTTAAAATCCTAACTTGTAAAAACCATCACCAATAACCGAGAGTTTTGCTCACAAAACTTATAGACAGGAAATGCAAGGTTTGAAAACAATCGCGCTCGTCAGACTAATCGTTCGGATTCTTCCATGGTTTTCTCTAAATCTAGGATTTCCTTCCTTAAATATGATATACATTTATTAATGAAGATATTTATTGATATTATTAAATAAATTTAAAAAAATCATACATTTATTTTATATCTTTTAACTATATTCATTTTATAGGTTTTAATCAGTGTAAGTTTAGTGTGCCATTGAAGTTCCAGTGTGGCCGAAACTTAGATGGTAGAATACAACTGCTGGCATTATGCTATACTTTATAAATGTGATCTGTTTTAACCATGTTTTGGGTTTACAACTGATAAAGAATCATTTGACATGACTTTAATTAATTATTTTATGATACTAAAAAGTATAAAACAAATTTTTCTGAGAGTTTGCCATCAAGCCTCAATGCATGTTTTGGAATTCTTCAATATTTTGTTCTTATCTATTCAATTTTATCAAAACTAAATACAAATGAAAACTATGAAGGGAAATTAAATAGCGATAACAGATACACTGAATAAAAAGCGGAAAAAAATCCAACTGAAAAAATTACTGTTAAATGAAAAATGCAACATAAAATAATTCTTTTTGTTTCTTTTTGTATAAAACTTGTTTTATCGATCGTAAGATTGTCTTTTTAATGTAGATTTAAAATTGAACACTTCAAAAACAAATAACTGAGTTAAAAATTTAATATATTTGGGGAAAATTAAAGGCATCATTTGTATATGTAAAATAAATTATACTTCGATCCACCCAAAAGAAAATATTTATTCATTTAAATAATTCATTGTTTTACTCTTATGTCGGTCTACTGATATATCTCTGAGATATTTTCAAATACCCAAGCATTAAAGTGAGAAGTTTAATTGCTTTCCTTATTTTAAACGTTCTATTCTAGAAAACAAAGTTTTAAAAATATTTGTTCTGAAAAAGAATTGCATGCAATCGAATTCTGTACATTATCATAAAAAAAGATTATTTGGAACTGAAAACTGGCCGGTTTCCAAAATAACAGCACTTAATTGTTGCGTTCTAAAGATAAATTTTGAACGTAATTGTTCTTTGAACTATGAAATTTTGTGTTCGATTGTTAATGAAATAATAACAAAACATGAAAATTAAAACACTTGCCAGTTCAACTAAATTTCAGAGAAATATTACTTTTTGCATTTTGAACTTTCCATGGCATTTTTTCATATAAATTCTAATGCAGTATAATGTAAATGATAATGAAAAAAGAAAATTTAGTTATTAAAAAAATGCAGAAAAATTTATATGTTTGTTATTCTAAATTTACGATTTTTTTTTATCATTTTTATTTTGAAATAACAAGACTTTATATTGAATCAAAAACCAGTTTGTTTGTTTTATATTATAGAAAATTTTAGTTAAGTCTGTTTTTAAACTATCGTTCTTACTACTAAAATATCCCTAGAGAAAAAATACTTTTACATAAATGTGTAATATTCAATGATATTTCATTGTATTTCATGCTAATTAAATTAAAAAAATATTAGAAATTAAACCTTTTGAACTGCAATGAAGTCATTTTTAACAATTTTTGAGACTATACAATGTCGTCTGCTACTGTACACTAGTTTGACAAAAAAATTACATTATTCATTAGCTTATTTAATTAGCATAAAAAAGTTTAAGAAACCAATTCTTTGAGAATTGCGATATCTTAAAATTATAAAATAATATACATTTAATTTTATAAAAGGATTTTTTTTAATTTTTTTTCATAAAGGACAGTTTGAAGTAGAATTTGAATTGAAAAACAATGAAATACCTTTATTATAAATTCTGATTTCACAATAATTTAATCCTCATTTATTTTGAGTATTTTTAATAAACTAAAAATATAACTTAGATTTTGGAGTTTTCTTTACATTTAACTAAATATGCTAAAGAATAAAATAAATGCTGGTATCGATATCGATATCGAATGCCAAAGACATTTGGCAATTTTTTTTGTTATCATTTTTTAATTAATTAATGCGTTATGCTAGAGTTTATATTCTGTTTTAAATGTCTCACTTGTTGACTAATAATACTTGAATAAATATAGCTTCCATGTCCATGATTATGTAACAAATATATATGAAATATGAAATATATATGAATATATATGAAATATATATATATATGATTCATATATATATATATATGAATTTGATATATATATATATATCAAATTCATATTGTATTCCAATGATAAAATAAGAATATATATAAATTTTCCCTGAAGCGCAACAATCTTATAAATATATAATATGATATTCCCATATCCAGTCTTATCCGGTGCATTTTCCTAGTTGGAAAGAATAATAAAATAGATTACTATGTAGTGTTAAAAAGATAAACCGCTTACGTTCTATATATTATCATATTAAAATACTTTTTTTTTTACTTTTTTTTTCTCATTGTAAGAAAACAAACCTTTAAAAAATTTGAAGAGATGAAATTAACGGGATTTCTCTGAGTTACGACATTTATTTATTCAAAATTAAAATAATTTGAATAAATTATAATAAATTTAATAAATTAAGTGTTTTAATAAATGTTTCATTTAACGAAAACATGCATTGCGAATGCGGTTAAAAAAAGATTTATTAACTCAGAGGCACCTTTTCGAGTTTCAGAACATGATGCAAAGAGTTTTTGATCCAACGATTTCCAATGACAATTGTGAAAGCCAAATTCATTAAATAAAAGACGTCGAAAAAAAGAACTTTGAATATACCAGTCGCCAGTTGAGATTTTAAGCTTAATTTTAATATCAGACAGTGATCGATGAGATGATTTAAATATAGAAATACAATTTTATAAAAGGATTTTTTTACATTATTTTTCATAAAAGACAGTTTCATGTAGAATTTAAATTTTAAAATCATGGAAGCAACATTGAAAACTTTTTTATGAAATTTAAAATTGATTTATTTTGAGAATTTTTAATAAACTAAAAAAAAAAATATTTTAGATTTTAGAATGTTCTTTCATTTAAATTAAGACGCCCCAGAATGAAATGAATGTGCGTATCGATAATGTGTCCGTAATATTGGTAAAGATTTTTAGTGAAATAATTTTTTCACCGAAATTGATGAGTTTATACTTATTGTGTGTTTTCGGTATCACAAGAGAAAAAAATGTGAAAAATACGATATAATTTCTATATAGTTCTTGTATTATATTACAAGTCATATTTTATTTCACATGCCACACTTGTTGACTAATACTACCTGAATAAGGATAGTTCCTATGTCCATGATTATGTAAGAAGTACCTATATATAAAATTCATATTGTATTTCTGGGATAAAATAAGAATATATATAAATTTTGCCTGCAGCGCAACATTCCTATAAATATCAAACGCGAAATCTCCATATGCAACCCTAATCAAAGCATTTTTCTAGTTAGAAAGAATAATAAAATGTATTATTATGTAGTGTAAAAAACGTAAGCCGTTTACATTCTATACTCTTTCATATTATAGTTATATTTTTATTTATATATATATAATCCAGCTAAATCTTATGAACATTTAGACAGATATCGCGGCGGTAGGAGTAAGCAGATTTTTAGTTCCCTCTAAAAGCAGCTCAATTTTGTACAAATTGTCATTATTATTATTATTTTTTTTTAATTTCATTCTTTTTTTTTTTGTTTATGCTTTAGTTCTTCTACGATAACTACCAGAATGAATCTACTCCATGATAAACAGAAATATCAAAATTGAAGCGTTTGTTCTAAACCCTATCATTCATGTTCACTAAATACTTATTTTTTTCATAAAACGCAGTTAATAAAAATTGACAGATCGTGAAAAATCCCTTATTATTCAGCTGCTTTTAAGGAGACATAAAAATCAGCTCACTCTTTTTTCCGACATTTTTCTCAATTTTCATGGCATTTAGTTGTATTTTTTTATGAGTTGCCTCATAGAGTTCATTTTTAAATTTTGTAAAAGAAAATCGTTATTATCATTCACGCATACGCATACAAAAATTATTTAATGCACGTACTCGCATTTCATAAAGTATTTAATATTTTTATATTCTAATTGAACTATATGGTTTCTACTTCATTTTGCGATTTTTTTTTTTAAACTGGCGTAAAATTTGCTTGAAAACCCAACAAGATGTAAGATAATACATTTATAGATAAATATAATATGTATAAAAAATATATAATATATATATATATATATATATATATATATATATATATATATATATATATATATTACTCTTTCGAAACAATCCCTGTATCTCCATGAATAAACGTGTTATTCTTACAAAAATGAGTAAACAAGTTGTACAGTATCCACATATTTGCATTCTCCAGCGATAGATCATTTCGTGCATTTTAATGTACTGGGTGATCCCTAATATTGTTATTATTCTTTGATTTTACGTCGGCTCCGTAATTGTCCTACTTTTCAAATTGATGAAATATGAGGTCAAACAATTTTTATAATCCTGAAATTTCAGAAAAATCCGACAAGTATTTTTTAAAATATTCGACAAAATGTCTAAAATTAAAAGTTTCCGGTCATTAATGGCCATAAAGTGTATATCCGTACAAATTTTTAAAGGCATAATTAGTATATTAATTGCATTTTTCGTTTATCGGCGAATCGTTAATTTCGTAGATTTTTTCAAATATCACATTTTATTCGGAAAATTTATTAAAATAAGGTATACATATATTAATCTTCGATCAATTTGAATGTGCAAAAATGAAATTTGAAACATAAATATCAAAACATTAAGTAAATACGAAAAAGCGAAAATCGATCAATATTTAAACTTTAAATGTATTTCCGTATTTCTGACAATACCAAATCTTTGAACTAAATAACGATATTATTTCTTCAACTTTTCTTATAAAATTATGATTGATATTTACAAACAGCTCATATTACATTTACGGGATCTTTTTTCACCAAGCTGAATCTCATATTTCTTTAGCGAAATCCATTTAAATAAAAATCTACATTTTTTTAAATCTTCGCTCAATTTGAAAGTATAAAAAAAAATGAAAAAATAAATTAAATATCAATATATAGCATAAATATGAAAAAGCGAAAATCGATCGATATTTAACCTTTAAATCTATCACCGTATTTCTGATAATACCAAATCTTGAACCTGAATAACGACTTTTCTTATAAAATTTCGGATATTTACAAACAGCTCATATTACCTTCACGGGATCGTTTTTCACACAACTAAATCTCATAAAAATGCTGTTTCATTTATATTTCAATCTTTTGTAAGTTAAGATTCATATATCTTTACAAACAGCTCATATTACCTTCACGGGATCGTTTTTCACACAACTAAATCACATAAAAATGCTGTTTCATTTATATTTCAATCTTTTGTAAGTTAAGATTCATATATCTTTACAAACAGCTCATATTACCTTCACGGAATCGTTTTTCACACAACTAAATCACATAAAAATGCTGTTTCATTTATATTTCAATCTTTTGTAAGTTAAGATTCATATATCTTTACAAACAGCTCATATTACCTTCACGGGATCGTTTTTCACACAACTAAATCTCATAAAAATGCTGTTTCATTTATATTTCAATCTTTTGTAAGTTAAGATTCATATATCACAGTGATAAGTTGTTCAAATAACCATTTTTCGTTACCTTTCTATTTTCTAACAATACACAATTTTCTCTTTCTTATAAATCCCTATTGTTTTAAAAAAATGCAACAAAACTTTTCAAAGAAATATTTATTGAGAAAGCTGAGAAATTGTTCATACCTAACGTTTTCTTTTTAAATCCAGGATATTTTTTCAGAATTTTTCCAGGACTCACAATAAATAAATAAAATAAATAAATAAATTAACAAATAAACATGAAAATCATTTTTCTCAATTCTGCAATAAATTTCTGCATTTAAAAGAAAAATATTTCATTTACAAAGAATTTTTGAAATTCATATTTATGTTCTTATTCTTTTTTCTTTTCTCTTCGGGAGTGTTTTTTCATCTTTGTAACCTTTCTTTTTTCAAAAAGTTAGGCTCAGGAAAAATTCTATAGATAAATAAACAGTGAACATTAATATTGAAAATGTTAAAAAATGAATAGGAAAAATTGTATAGGCAACGTAATAAAACTTCAGTTAAATATAAGAAAATTCATTTGAATTGAAAACATAAAAGGATATAAACAAAGATGTTTTTCTTTCTGTGTGAAAACAACTTATTTTATATTAAACTGGAGATTTTATACTTGAGAAGTTATATTTTACACTGACACGTAATGTATTTGTCAAAATGGATATTTTGTAGTGATAACACAATATATTATAAGTTTCGGCATCACAAATTCATTTCACCCACATCCGATGTGGTGATGATTGGCCGTCATAAGCACACACCATTTTTCGTTTAATGATAACACTACCCAACATCAAAAATGTTTCGGGCTCAAAAATAGTTATTTCTGAAGTGTTTTGTCTCGCTAAACACGAAAATCAACATAAAAAGTTGAGATTAGCTCTTGTTTTCAAGATAGGAACCAACTTGAGAAATTTCACTATGGCTGTTATATGGGAAATCGAATGTTTCGAAGTTGGTACGCCTAATAGCTGTAATCCCCCTCAACTGCATTCACTGTGTAGAATCCAACCAGAAGTCAAGATCACAGAATACAGAATTCGTCACAAGAATCTTCTTTATTTCTTTGAGAAGAAAGAGCATGTAGTTGCTTGTACTGATGTTAATGGTTTGATGAATTCAATGAACAAAACTCATGATCCACGGTAGTGGAAGATATTTATAGACTCTTCCAAACTTAGTTTGAAAGCAGTCTTATTACAAATGGCAACATTACGCCTTCCATTCCTATTGGACATTCCGTTCACTAGCAGGAAATTTACGGGGATGTGAAATTACCTTCGAGTCAATCAAATACGAGGATCATAAATGGCAGGTTTGTGGTGTCTTGAAAGTAATTGCTTTATTCCTGGGAATGCAATTAGGCAATACCAAGTATTGCTTTTTTATAAGTTTGTGGGACAGTCGCGATAGAAACTCTCAGTACGTAAAAGACTAATGGCCTTCAAGAAATCTAAATCCCGAGGAGAGAAATGTCCAAAATAAACCTCTAGTTGAGCAAAAAAAAAAAAAAATCTGCTTCCACTTCTGCACATTAAGCTGGGAATAATGAACTTCGTGAAAGCCATGAACAAGGATGAAGAGACTTTCCAGTACCTTAGAACGAAATTTCCAAGACTGAGTTAATCAAAGGTTAAAGAGGGAATCTTTGTGGGCCCTCAAATATACACAATAATGAAAGACCCTGCTTTTCATAAAATTTTGGAAATGAAAGAGCTTGGGAAGCCTGCTGTGAAGGTATGGTACGAGGATTTCTAGGCAACAGAAATGCCGAGAACTACCAACAGTTGGTGAAAAAACTCCTTTGAAAGTACCATGACCTTGGATGCAAAATGTCTCTGAAACATCATTTCCTCCACTCCCATTTTGATTTTTTCCCTAAAACTGTGGAGTTGTAAAGGTGAGCATGATGAAAGGCTGCACAAAGATATCTATGTAATGAAACGCAGATATCAGGGTTGTTGGGATAAGTTAGTGCTGGCCGACTACTGTTGGATTGTTACAAGAGATGCTCCGGCGTTGACATACAAGAGGCAATTCAAAAGGAAACATTTGCAAGAATAGGCCAAAAACAACTACTGCTTTCTGAAAAATGAACATTGTTTAGTGAAACATGCCTATTGTATTGTATTTATTACATAGGAATTTTTTTCTTCTTCAATTTGCTCTTTAGATCGATGTGTGGTATTTTGTGTGTCTTTCTCCAGTGTGCTGTATTGTATCTTGAAAACAAGAGCTAATAAAAAATTTTCATTTACATATTCGTTTTTTTCAACCCAAAATTTGTAGGAATTGACTATCTAGAACCAGGAAACTGACAGAAATATTTTTTTTGTTGGCTAGTGTAATTAGTCGAATTAATTCAAAAGAAAATTTTTAAAATATCACATTTTATTAGCAAAAACTATTTAAAGAAATACTACATTTTAATAATCTTAGCTCAATTTGATCGATCAAAAATAAAACTGAAAACATAAAACAAATATCAAATTAACAAATAAATACGAAAAAGCAAAAAAATCGATGAATATTTAAACTTAAATGTATTTCCGTATTTCTGATAATACCAAATCATGAAACTAAATAATGACTTTATTCTCCCAACTTTTCTTATAAAATTATTGATGTTTACTAACAGCTCATGTTAGTTTCACGGGATCTTCTTTCCCCAAACTAAATCTCATATTTCATTCGCGAAATCTATTTAAATAAAAACTACATTTTGTAAAGCTTCGCTCAGTTTGAAAGTGTAAAAATAAAATTGAAAATATAAATTAAATAGCAATATATTACATAAATATGAAAAAGCGAAAATCGATCAATATTTAACCTTTAAATCTACTACTGTATTTCTGATAATACCAAATCTTGAACCTAAATAACAACTTTTCTTATAAAATTATGGATTCTTACAAATAGCTCATATTACCTTCACGGGATCGTCTTTCACCAAACTAAATATCATAGAAATAGTGTCTCATTTATATTTCTCCCTTTTGTAAGTTATGATTCATATATTATAGTGAAAAGCTCTTAAATAACCATTTTTCGTCATCTTTTTATTTGCTTTCAATACACCACTTTCTCTTTCGTATAAATCCCTATTGTTAAAAAAAGATGCTACCAAAGTTTTCATCAAAATATTTATTGAGAAAGCTGAGAAATTGTTCATACCTAACGCTTTCTTTTCAAATCAAGAATATCTTTTCAGAGCTTTTCCAGGACTCACAATAAGTAAAATAAATAAACACAAAAATAATTTTTCTCGATTCTGCAATAAATTTCAGTATTTAAAAGAAAAATATTTCATTTACAAAGAATTTTTGAAATTGTAATTTATGTTCGGGTTTTTCTTTTCTTTTCTTTTCTTTTCTTTTCTTTTCAAGAGTTTAAGGAAATTTTTTTCACCTTTGTTAACCTTCCTTTTTTCAAAAAGTTTGGCTCAGAGAACTTCTATAGGTAAATAAACATTGAACATTAATGCTGAAGATTTTAAAACATAAATGGGAAAAAATGTGCATGGAATGTAATAAAATTTAAGTTAAATATAAATAATTTCATGTGAAAACTTAAAGAGATATAAACAAATATACTTTTCTTGTACAGATATATTATACTGTGTGAAAACATCTTATTTTATATTAAACCGGAGATTTTATACTTGAGAAGTTATTTTACATTGGCAAGTAATTTATTTGTATTGATAACACGATAAATTTAAGTCTTGGCATCACAAAGTCTTGGGATCTTTCATCCATATCCGATGTGTGTGTATCCGATGTTCTTTTAAAGATAATTTGTCGAATTAATTTGATAGAAAATTTTAAAATATCACATTTTATTAGCAAAAACTATTAAAAGAAATACTATATTTTATTAATCTTCACTCAATTTGATCAATCAAAAATAAAATTGAAAACTTAAAATAAATATCAAAATAACAAATAAATACGAAAAAGTGAAAAATGATCAATATTTAACCTTTAAATTTATTTCAATATTTCTGATAATACCGAATCTTGAACTAAATAATGACTTTATTCCTTTATCTTTTTTTTTAAACTATGGATATTTACAAAAAGCTTATGTGAACTTCACGGGATTGTCTTTCACTAAAATAAATCTCGTAGAAATACTCTTTCATTTATATTTCAAACTTTTGTAAGTTAAGATTCATATATCATGGTGATAAGCTGTTCAAAGTACCGTTTTTTGTCACATTTATATTTGCTTACAATACACCGTTTTCTTTTTCAAATAAATCCGTACTGTTAAAAAAATACTATCAAAGTTTTCGAAGAAATATTTATTAAGAAAGCTGAGACATTGTTCATACCTAACGTTTTCTTTTCAAATCCATAATATCTTTACAGAGATTTTCCAGAACTCACAATAAATAAATAAAGTAAATAAATAAATAAACACAAAAACCATTTTTCTCAATACGGCAATAAATTTATGTATTTTCTTTTAATATTTAATTTACAAAGAATTTTAGAAATTTTATTTTATGTTCTTGTTCTTTTTTCTTTTTCTTTTCGGGAGTGGAAGCGAGTGTTTTTTTCACCTTTGTTAACCTTCCTTTTTGCAAAAAATTTCGCTGAGAAAAATTCTATAGATAAATAAACAGTGAAAATTAATATTGAAAATGTTAAAAATAGATAGAAAAAAAATGTATAGCCAAAGTAATATAATTTTAGTTAAATGTAAATAGATACATTCGAAGTGAAAACTTAAAAAGATATAAACAACTATTTTTTTCACTCTCTGTAAATACATCTTATTGCTTTTATTAAATTGTCAATTTTACATTGAAGACGTTATTTTAAATTGACACATAATTTGTTTGTGAAAATAGATATTTTGTACAGCTAATACGATAAATTAAAAGTCATAGCTTCATAAGCTCTTATCATATACAATATTATACGTGGGGCTATTTCATTTAGTAACAATATTTTAAAATTATTTGTACTGTTAATTTCAAAATTGAAATGTTTTGTAATAAGACAAAGTTCAATTATTAGAGAAGCTAACTTCCGTAACTACATAAATCCAGATCTTAAACCAATAAATCGAAATTTCGTATTTTTCTTTTGAGGCATCAGGGGGGGGGGGTATTCTTTTGTTTTTATACAAAGGGACATTTTGAAAAGGACAAATGAAAAGAAAGACTGACTAGAATACATTTGATGAGCATAGTTTTTATACTCAATATTCAATTTCTGAAATATTTCAACAACCAATAAAGGCCTATATTCTAACCTTTAGAATTAAGAAAAAAAAAATGAAAATTACGTCATGTAAACTTAATCATATCAATTTTCTTCCTTAATTTTATTAATGTAAAAAAATACATTTCAAGCTACGTATAACGTCTCTTTCGCAAATTTTATATACTCAATATAAAATTGTACGTTTATGCTTAACCACAGTCATTCAAATATAAATTTCCTTCTATAGTAAAAAAAAAAAAAAAAAAAAAAAAAAAACTAGCTTTAAAAGGAATGACTCCTGAAATGATGCTGATGTGTAAGATTTCCGGAAATAACGAATCCGGGTGGACCACTCCTTCCATGAGTCGAATACACCAGTCAGGAAAGGGCTCCGTTCATGCATCGCGAAGCGGTTCCAACCGGGATTGCTAAGCAATACCGAACGGAATCGCGATTCGATTACGCGGGGGGGGGGGGTTGGCGAGCGTAGCGTAGTGGTGTATTTTTGTCGGCCGATTATCTACACTATGGGATATAGGCCCTATGGGGTGGGTTGCCCTCCGTGGGGGTCTTTCTAAGGGAACCTAACCCGTATTTACGCAAGGTTCGAAGAAAACCACGGAAAACTTCGAACGGTTAGGCCGACGGTCGCGATTGGGTTCGAACCCAGCACCTACCGTCTACCAGTTTGGAGGTCAGAACCTCGCAGCCACTGGTGGGGCCAGGCGAGCGTAGCGAACAGGGGGGGGGGGGCGGAACCCCCTTATAGTTTAAAAGAACTGTAACTGCTCATTCCAATTATGCATGTTTGGGGGGCCGCACCCCACTTTGCCCAACCCCCCAAAGGGGAATTTTTTTAATTTTTATTCACAGAACTCGTGTTGCATATTTTTAGAAAGGTCTGAAACTGCCTTTTTCTATTATGGATATCTTGTGTGTCCCCCTCCGCTCTGCCCTCCAGGGGGGGGGCACATTTTTAATTTCTTTACAAAACCAGTCGTAAGAAACATCATTTGAAATATCTGCAACTACTTATTCATATTATGGATATCTTGTGTGTCACCACCCACTCTGCCCCCCGGGGGGGACAAACATTTAATTTCTTTACAACACCAGTCGTGTGACACATCATTTGAAAGGTCTGCAACTGCTTATTCATATTACGGATGTCTTGTGTGTCACCCCCACTCCGCCCCCCAGAGGGGGCACATTTTTAATTTCTTTACAACACCAGTCGTGTGACACGTCATTTGAAAGGTCTGCAACTGCTTATTCATATTATGGATGTCTTGTGTGTCACACCCCACTCTGCCCCGCAGGGGGCAGGGGGCACATTTTTAATTTCTTTACAACACCAGTCGTGTGACACATCATTTGAGAGGTCTGCAACTGCTTATTCAAATTATGGATGTCTTGTGTGTCACCCCTTACTCTGCCCCCAGGGGGGCACATTTTTAATTTCTTTACAACTTCAGTCGTGTGACACATCATTTGAAAGGTCTGCAACTGCTTATTCATACCATGAGATATATGCGAGAGCAGCAAGCAGGAGTAGCCTAGAACTTGGAATCGCGAAGCGATTACGCGGGGGGTTGGCGAGCGTAGCGAGCAGGGGGGAGGAGCCCCCCTAGTAATTAAGTAAAAATAAAACATAGAATATTGATCTTTTTTATGATCATAGCTGTATTGAAAAAGATATCAAACCTTCTCAAGTAATTCTGCTAAATATTTGCATTAATGAATTTACCTAAACTGGTAAATATGTTTTATAAATTCAAAAAAATAGGTAAATATCACAAGAAGAATTTTATATGACAGGTCTATTACTCAACAATCGTAATCAATTCTTTCATTTAATTGTTTATATTGATTAAATTCTTTTTAATTATTCTTAAAATATGAAAGAATACAATAACTTCAAAAATTATAGTTTAATAAATATTCTACAAATAGTTTTACAGTAATATATATTTATATAATACGTTTTTATAGTACGTAAATATTTAGAGAAAACATAATCTGTTTCATATTCCTTATTTTCTCTTCTGTGATAATACTATTATTATTCAGCTGATTTAACTAATTCATTTGTCAAAATCTTCTTAATTCCTTTTAATTCAACCTTAAATTTGAAAAACATAAATAAATAAATAAAATAAGAAGTAAATAAATAAGAGGATAAAATAAACTTAACAATCGTTATTTAAATATATTTCTTTCTTTTTTCTTCTTTATAATTTTTTCTCCTGTGATGTTATTACTACACCGATAATGTAACTAACTCATTCATATAAATATTTTTGTTGATTCAAAATATATATAAAAGCATTTCTCGGAGAAATAATCCATTTCATATTTTTTTTTCTTCTGTACTAATACCATTACACAAATGCTTTAAATAATTCCTTCATGTAAATATTTTATTGATTTCAGAATTTTAGTTCTTTATAAAACATGACAACAAAATAAAACAATTTAATAAAAATGTCATCAAATATTACATAAATGCATCCCAATAAAAGAATCAATTTCCTTCTTTTCTTCCATAATATTGTTGCTTACATTCTTTAAATAAATCATTCATGGAAATATTTTATTAATTTAAATCGTTTCAAATCTCCCTAAAGTATTAAAATAATAATGATAAATAAATAATAAAAAATCAACAACCATTATAGAAAAATATTTGTAGAAAAAATAATTTATATTTTTTTCTCAGCAATATTATTAATCAACTGCTTTAACCAATTAATTTCTTTAATTACTAATCCATATATCATTGGTTTAATCCATATCAATTCTCGATAACGTATCAATACATAAAACTATTTGAAATGAATACCAGTACAGAATTCCAAAATGAACTCCAATTTGAATTCCATTATATTTTAACTATACATTTTAAAATGTAATTAATTTTAATATAAATCTGAGACGTAAAATCTGCAATGAAAATAAAAAATTTTTTTCAAACAGTTGTATATTTTCTCCGACTTAAGTCTCATCTTTTAATTATCGTTGTCATATTTTACTACCTCTATACACTGTAAAAAATGTCAGATATTTCTGAATGTATAAAAATGCACTGTAATCAAAAACGAAAATATACAGTGACCTCTTTTAACTCACCTAAGGTTTCGAAAACCGTTCTTTTACCTTTAAAAATCTATTTGTTTTCGAAATTTAAAGACGAATTTATAAAAAATTAATTTTTATTAGCTGCCATTTCGGAAACGTTTCCAAGTAGCTTTTACAATACAATAATCACTTTTCTCAAATCAAAATATCACTTTTTCGGATCCTACCAATCCATACGAAAATATTTTGATATTCAGAGAACATGTTTAATAGACAAACATATTATATTAAAAGTATTAACATTAATATGAAAATTGACATTATTTCGTTAAAATAGTACGCACAAACACATTTTTAAAGCTGAAAGTGTTACTTGAGAATTGATAGAATCCGACAAAGTGATAATTTGATTTGAGAAAAGTTATTATTGTACTGTAAAAGCTACTTAGAAACGTTTCCGAAATGGACGGGCAGCTAATAAAAATTAATTTTTATAAATTATTCTTTAAATTTCGAAAACAAATAGTTTTCTGGAATTTTTAAAGGTAAAAGAATGGTTTTCGAAACATTAGGTAAGTTAGAAGAGATCACTGTATATTTTCGTTTTTGATTGCAGTACATTTTTATGCATTCTGAAACATCTGACATTTTTTAGAGTGCACGTTTGATACTGTTATATGAATGAGAGACTTAAAATTCAATTACGTAGTAAGATTCAAATAATTTCAATAATCTTCTGATTTCTTTGTTTAAAGCGTAAGAAACTTGAGAAATTATTTTGTAGAGTAAAATGCTCGTTGAGAGTAATACGCCAACAATTGTTATCTTTCATTAAAGTTTTATTTAACTTTGCTTTATATTTTCTTGAACTCTACACAAATAAAGTAATGAGAAGTAGTTACATTATTTAATTCGAATAAATTTTTGAGATAAATGTAATGAAACATGCTATCATTTTCTGAAGACAATTTGCAAGAATCCAGAGATAAGCATTTTTACGTTTAATAAGCATTAAACTAAATATAGAGTACTTCATTTCAATGGATTGATGCATTTCAACTAATAAAAATGTGACTTCTTAGAGTTTGTATGGAAGAAATCATCTTTTCCATTTAAAAGATTGATAATCCTTAAAATGCTCCCGTAGTAAATTATCTATAATATATGTGATCACGTAAAGCAAATTTCTTTTTCAAAAATGTTCCACATTTTAGGAAAAGAAATGGTTAATGATAGTTCATCATTAACAAACTCTCTTAGCTTTGTAGATAATTCTTTTACAGAAATCTTTAAGAAATAAAAATAAAAATAAATGCAGGAAACAGAGATTATCAGTTACTATATAAAATCTGTCTGTTTACATTAAACAGATTCTTTTCCTTTTTTCTTGAAAAGATAGAATTTTACATTTTTATTTTAAGGTTTGTATACAGTCTGTATGCATTTTTTGTATACAGGTTATCACTACTTTGAGGTAAATAACAGTAGATAAACAAGTAAAAAAATGTTGGATTTCGTTGAAGAGATATTTTTTGACGAACTTTGGTTATCAAAGTATGTAATAAGCTGTCTAAAAGATTATTTAACTTGTATAAATCATCTTAACTTGGCTTGTTAGCAGAAAAACTTCAAGAATCAATTTCGCTAGAAAAAAATTACTACTAAGCTGTTATAATGATATTTTAATAGCTGATGAGGATTTTTTTATGGAAAGGTTGGGGAAAGGGTATTATTATTTAAATTAATATACAGCAGACCAAGCCCCTACCTGCCAGGAAATATGCTTAGCTTAACGGGTTATGTACCTGGACGCGGGTCCGTAGCCCTTGATTGCTTTATACGGAAATCTACTTGATTCTACCTTGACTTTCGTGGCTGTATCGCTATTAATTTTACCATATTTTTAACTGTGTTATTAATTAAGCTGTTGGAATTATTTCACATGTTGTTGAAAATTAAAGGGGGTAAAAAAGAAAGCAGGGGCGGGAAGGGGGGGGTTGCTCACTCTTCTACAGAACTCGTACGAGACGCCTATGATGGCGACTACCTAGGGTATTGGTATACTTAGGGTATATCGTCGCTACCTAGGGTATTAGGAACTGAGAGGAAAATGGGAGGGCCGCATTCCCCTTCTAAATCTTTAAAAATGTATTTGCCCAAAATAAATTTAAGTCATTTTTGGCATATATTTACCATTTGGCATTCTCTTAACCAAAATCTGAATTATTCCAATGGTGCGGCTCCTTATATGTGATATCTGAGGCATCTCTCTTGAATTATCCTACACAAGTCACGTGATGGAATTCATCAAGGATTTCCCAAAAAGGTATTCAAAATATTTACAGCATATTTAAATTTACTTTATTTAATATATTTTTTAAACGAATAAAAAGTTATATACAGGTTAAATATTATAATAAATGTGTATATGAAATAATAATATTACGAATCTCATTTAACAATTTCTTCCCATTAATTCATTACATCTGTAAAATCTAAAGAAAATATAACAATATACAAACTTCAACAAACATCGTATAAGTCCATATATTCTGGGGAAATATTTTGTTCATTTTGGTAATAAACATTATTATAGTAATTAAATAATTAAAAAAAAATTGCTTTCAGCCAACAACTTATTTTTTTCTTTTATTAGGGTTCCGTTCATCAGGAGAAATCCTATTCTTCTCCCTCATTTGTGTCAGAGTTCGTCCTCTGAAGCTGTATAAGTCAGTCATTAATGTTTGAAAATGTTTGAAAGTTGAAATTTTGCATATTTATTGCTGAATATCTTTGAACACAGAACAAATGATAAAATTTTGAAAAGACTTATATTATTTCAATCAAATGAATTATTTTAAATAAATCTGATAATTTTTGCGATTTATATTTTAAAAAAATAATCTTAATTTCTTAATTTTTTTTTCGATTTGGCTGGATTGCTTTGTAGTAACGTATTAGCCATTATACGGTGAGTTTCTTAATGAATATTGAGGTTTTAACGCTTGGTAGTATTTAGTACATAAAATTATAATTAATACATAAAAGGAAAGAGCAACTCAAACAGTTTTACCTACAATCTTACAAGTGTTCAATTTGAGAATCTTTCGTCAAACGACAAGCATCAAGTCAATAGCTCAGTTCTTCCCTAACGTTGGATAGCAAAGAAGTTCTTTTCAGATACTCAACTGATCTCACGCCAAGTAATTTCTACCTGTGGGGACTCATAAAGAATCGTGCGTATGTGGCTCCACTACCAGCGGACCACTGTAACTGTGGAAATAATGACGCCACATACAATAATCAACGTTTGGGATTAACTGAACTAACGTCATCATGTGTACCCTGTGACGAAAGCCCTTCATATTGAGCACTTATAAGCTTTTAGCTAAATTTGTTTGAGTTTTTCTTTCATTTTATGTATTAATTATAATCTTTAGTGTTATGTAATAAATACTACCAGATGCTAGAGCCTCAATATTCATTTAGAAACATCCCGTAGATTTCCCATCTTTAGCTGTCCTTATCTTCGCAATTTAAATGCATTACTTAGTATAAAAAAATGATATTTATTTCAATGATAATTATTCCAACAGATTGATGTGAACCAAAAAATGAAAACAGGATTATAACAAAGTGCAGAGTGCTTATAAAGTACCGGAACCATTTTGATGTTTAATAACACATAAAATAATTAAGAAAGATGAAAATTAATAATAATAAATGGTGAGATAGATTAAAAAACTGTCATGACCCTTGTCAATGAACTTCCGCGTGTCTAGAAAATAAAATGCTTGAATAATAAATATTAACCTCTGTGGATGCCGACATGTTGCCGCTACCTGGCGTGAAATTGACTATCGACTTGATATTCTCCGTGCGACGAAGGGGGCACATGTGGAAGTTCATTGACAAAGGACATTAAACTTTTTGAATCTATCTAACCATTTATGTTATTAATTTTAATCTATTTTTGTAATTTTATGAGTTATTAAACATCAAAATGGGTCTGGGACTTTATAAGCACCCTGTATATTTTACATTTATCAAAAAACGAAATTTACGTTTATCAAATTATATTTTACATTTATCGAAAACAAAAAGTAGTCTTTACTTAAAATAGTTAAATACTTGAAAAATTATCTTTCATGTGGTTTCATAAAATTAGATTTCCTCTCAAAAGTACTTTAAAAGAAAAATGTTTACTAGTTCCTAATCATTACCAAACTCTCAGTAACTACGAGAAAAAATCTTTCAAAGAGAACTTTCAAAAGTAAAAATATAAAAATAGAAGAAGGAAACTGAGATTAAAAGTTATCTGTGTAAGTTACTAAGGAACTTGTCAGTTTTGCGCTAAATTAATGTCTTTCACGACAGGGTGTGTTTTTCAATTTCTTTTTGTGCTTCCGGTATTTGCTTTACAAAATAGTCATCATTCTTTGAAATCTTTCATGTACGTAATTATGTATAAATAGTACTGTATAATTAAAGCTTACTGATTAAAAAATATGCATTTATTTATTCTAGCATGATTTATTTATAAAATAAAAAAAAATGTTTGAAACATAAAATTAAAAAAAAGTGTTTGTGATAATTTTATTACTATGCAGTTTCAAGTAAGACATTTTTCCTGCAACTCAAATGTTGCTGGTTCGAAGTCTTATATTTTTTTAATGAAATGAATTATTTTACAGACATTTGAAAATTTTTGGGATTTATATTTTAAAAAAGTGCATTTTTTTGGACTGGGATGATGATTCCATGCTAATGCATTAGCCAATATATGTTTCCAATCCTTAGCTATCCTTATCTGCACACTTAAGATACATAACTTAGTACATAGGGTTTGATAATTATTACATAGAATTTTATTACAAAGAATTGGTGTGAACCAAGAAGTGAAAATAGGCCTTCTTAGACTTTGATCAGAGCCAAATACATTTTACATTTATCAAAATATGTTTCACATTTATCGAAAACAAAAAGTAGTCTTTGTTTAAAATAGTTAAATACTTAAAAAAAATTATATTTCATGTGGTTTCATAAAATTAGATTTCCTCTCAAAAATATTTGAAAAGAAAAATGTTCAGCAGTTCCTAATCATTAACAAATTCTCAGTAACTACGAGAAAAAATCTTTCAAAGAAAACTTTCTGAAGTAAAAATAGAAGAAGGAAGCTGAGATTAAAAGTTATCTTTGTAACTTACTAAGGAACTTGTCAGTTTTGCTCTAAATTAATGTCTTTCAGGATAGAATGTTTTTTTTTCTTTTTCGTTTTGTAGTTCCAACATTTGCTTCACAAAATAGGCACCAATTTTTGAAATCCTCCATGTATGTAATTATATAAGGTACTTGTACCCTATATGGACAGTGCTTTCAATATGGACATCCCTAATATTTTTAAAAGTAACAATTTTGATAGAGAAATCGCGATACATGCCCGTAAAGAGAAGAAGAAACTTGCAGTTTCGTGGTGTGCTGACTGTAAATACGGGTAAGTTTAAATTCTTATTAGACATTGTAAAATTACTTTAAATATTGAAAAGTGGAGTGTTTTAGAAAGCTTTTAAAATATATTTACAATTGCTATTGCATATATTGCTTTAAAATTTTTTTGTTATTAATTTATTACAAGATTTAATAAAACTACTCCCAATTCTCAATATGGACACCTTATGTCCACATTGGAAGTACAGCAGATGAATCTTCAGATTCACAAAAATAGAAAGCTAAGCAAAACCAACTACCATTTCATAACATTTTGTAGTAACTGAGGTGCTTTGCATCGGTCTTCGAAAATGGCCGCCCGTTTCTAAGTGCATGTTCTGAAGATATTTACTGTGCCCTACCCTCTCCTGTAATACCTTAAGATACTTTTTTTTATTCCCTTTCCTCCAAAATTCTATTGAAAAGTGGTTCTTCCATACACCTTTTGTAGTAGATCAATAAGGAGCCACTTGTCCATAATAGGGACTAGTGGTTCCTTATATGGACATTTGTAAGCATTTTTTGTTTTTATCATTTAAATCAAACCGTAACAGTTGCAAGCTCACTAATTTTAAAAATGATAGTCAACAGTCCAGGAATCATGGTCTATATTTTTAGAGTCCTATTACGTGTACATGGGGGTGAAAAAAATAGATTTTTCTTAGGGTGTCCATATTAGGCACAGGTACCTTATAAGTAGTACTATAGAATTAACACTTAATGTTTACAAAAATCATGTATTTATTTATACTAGCATGTTTTATTTATAAAACTTATAAAAATGTTTGAAACGTAAAATAAGACAAAATTTATTACTGTACAGGCAAATAAATCTTTGATATTTTTTCATCTGAAATCTCTGCAAACAAGTTAATTAAAATATAATAATAATGAACCTTGCGTAAGTACATATATCCTAGAAAATATAATTCTCTTGAATCTGTTTCTACATTATTAATTATTATTAATTAATCATTAATTAATTTTAATTATTAGCATATTAGCATAGATAGCTATTAGCATTATTAAATTAAATAGCAATTTTTGGATATTTTAATTTCGGGTTTTGATGGGAAATAGGAATAATATCAAAATTCCGTTTCTGTTATTTGTTTATTTATTTTATAACATACATCTGTTTTGTGTGCTTGATACGAAATCCTGCTTATAACTTTTCTGCAATATAGACAGGGACGAGATCGCACGAGAAATTTTTACAATAAGCGAGAGACACAACCGAGAACTCCACACACACACATAGAGTGCATGTAATGGAGCCAGTGGGAATCGAACCCAAGCAACCTCCTATGCTAGCAAGCAATTAGTGGTGTAATGCCTTAACTCTTTGGCTACGGAATGCACTTCTGTTTGAGGGCTCGTTCTTAACAACTTTTTCGTTTGATCTTTAATTATTTTTAACTGCATTAAATATTCCTTTCAATACAATATTTAGTAAATGCATTACTCAATGCATAGAATTTTATAATTATTATATAGAACTGTATTCTAAAGAACTGATTGGACCAAGAAATAAAAAAAATACGCATTACTGATCTTTCTGCAATCTGAATAAATGTTTAAGAAGTTAAAGGTCGAAAATGTAACAAACATCGTATAGATACCGGGTGTCCCAGAAATGACTGATGGATTTTAAAACTCAATAACTTGCAAACAGTGACAGCTATTTAAAAAAATTTTGCAGGAGGGTTATGTATAATGTCAGAAATTGTTTTACCGTAATTTCTTATTTTAGTTCGCATCTGAAACAATAGGTGGCGCTGACGGCGATTGAAGGCCAAGTGATCAGTGCTGAGTGGAGCGTCGACCTGGCTTTCAGTCGCCGTCAGCGCCACCTAGTTTGAGATGCGAACTAAAAAAAAAAAAAAAAAAAAAAAAAAAAAAAAAAAAAAAAAAAAAAAAAAAACTCCTGACATTATACAAAACTCCCCTGCAAAAAAATTTTAAATAACTGTCACCGTTTGCAAGTTATTGAATTTTAAAATCCATCAGTCATTTTTGGGACACCCAGTACATTCTGAAAAAGGAAAAAAAAACCTTTTTGGACACAGACATCTTTATATGAAAATTAGTTTTTAAAAATTTGTTTAAAGCAAACAAATGAATTTCTTCTCCTCTTTATTATTTATATCCCATCTTTATCTATCCTTATCTCCACACTTTTAATGCATTACTCACTATATGGTGCTAGATAATTAACATGTAGCATTTTATTCTAACGAATTGAAGTGAAATAAGAAGTGAAAACAGGAATTCTTAAAACGCCATTAGAAGAAAATATAGCTTACATTTATCAACATGTATACCGAAAAAAATAGCATTTGCTTAAAACAATTACATTTCTCAAAAAGGACACTGTATAAGAAGGAAATTAGTCTAACTCGGGAAGATTTTCAAGTCCCTGCAAATCCATAGAGTAAAATTTGTCTAAAGCGAAATATTGTACATTATGGAAAAATCTCTCGGTCCCGATCGAGTCCGGTTTAAAGAGAGTTTACTGCACTTGATGAATTATCTTTCATGTGGTTATATAAATTAGATTCCCTTTCAAAAATATTTCATATTTCGGAAAGAGAAATGCTTAGAACCTCCTAATCATTAATAAATTCTTTGTAACTACGACAAAAAACTTTCAAAAAGAACTTTTTGAAATAAAAATACGAAAATTGTAGAATGAAACTGAGATTAAAAGTTATCAGTGTAAGTTACTGAAAAACTTGTTAGTTTTGCGCTAAATTAATGTCTTTCATGACAATATGGGCTTTTTTTCTGTTTTGTCTTGTGGTTCTGACATTAGTTTCAAAAATAATCGTAATGCTTACAAACTCTTAGATGTCTGTAATTATATACACTCAGTACAGTAGAATTAATGCTTAATGTTTACAAAAAATATGCATTTATTTATTCTAGCAAGTTTGATTTATTCTAGCATTAATAATATGTTAAAAAATGTTTAGTCCCGATTGCTTTCGGCTTAGACAAAGTTTACTGAATTTGATGAATTATCTTTCATGTGGTTACATAAAATTAGATACTCTTTCAAAAAACATTTCATATTTCGGAAAGAGAAAAGTTTAGTATTTCCTTATCATTAACAAATTCTCTGTAACTACGACAAAAAAAGCTTTCAAAAAGAACTTTTCGTCGTAAAAATATAAAAATGGTAGAAGGAAACGGAGATTAAAAGTTATCAGTGTAAGTTACTAAAGAACTTGTCAGTTTTGGTCTAAATTAATGTATTCCGTAACATTATTTAAAATTTTGTATTTCCTAATAATTAACATACTCTATCTAACTACGAGAAAAAAGCTCTCACAAAGAAATTCTCTAGGTAAAAATATAAAAATGGTAGAAGGGAACTAAAATTAAAAGTTATCAGTGTAAATTACTAAAGAAGTTTCAGTTTTGCGCTAAATTAATGTATTTTATGACAATATTTTTTTCTTTTTTTTGTTCTGTGCTTCCGACATTTGCTTTATAAAATAATCATAATTCTTACAAGGCCTTTCATGTCTGTAATTATATAGAAACTGTGCAGTAGAATTATTGCTCAATGTTTAAAAAATTATGTACTTATTTATTCTAACAAGTTTTATTTATAAAATTTGAAAAATGTTTTAAAACTAAAATAAAAGAAAAAAATTTCTGATAATTATATTATTATGCAGTGAAGTAAATAATTTATTCAAATCTTTTTTATTAATTTTATTTACCTTATTATTCTAAGGTGACAAAATTTAGCGAAGTGAACTCATTAGCCGATGCTTAATACAATGAGAAAGTATTTAAATTTAATCCACATTGAGCTTCAATTTAATCCACATACCTCTTGTTTGTTGCTCAGCAGATGGTCAGTAAATGAAGTTTTGATGCGCCTCTGTAAAAGTACTATAAAGACGTGATGGCTTTTTTTTTACATATTTAGTAATTCTTTATACATTAAATTCATATGCAAAAGAGTCATACTTTTTTGTTTTTCCACAACAACTTGGAGAATATTTATTAATTTATAACAAAGAAATGTAGTACAAATGGAAAATAATTAGAAATAAAAAATGTATTTCTATTAAAAAAATATTTGCTATTTTTTCTGCCCATCAAAGTATTTACTAAAAGTACTGCACTCAAAAATGTCTACAAAAAACTCTTATATATTAACTACGTTCCAAAATGTATTCTATTTTATGAAGCTTATATTGGTGATGTTAAAAAATGCCTTGAATATGAAAAAAAGGGAAAACAAAGGGAAAAATAATGTATTCAGGAATATTCTAAGCATATATTAATTTATTCCTGAATAGAAAAAAATGGCCAACAAAGTAGCATCATTGATATTTATGCTGATGAATTTTTTCTATATTTTGTTATGGAAATTCTTTTTTTTTTTCAATTTTATTGGTTGTCTCATTATGGTATAAAGATAATTATTAGATAATGCTGCTTTCTTGAAAGAGGGTTTTTCATTATCTCTATTCTTTAGGATATTGACTGAGATAGTCAATTATTATAATTGTGAACGAATGTACGTACAGAGCTGTTTAATTATAAATGATGTAATAAATGTCGTTCCTAATGCACCACTCTTTTGTTTCACATTTCTCTATATTATTCACACGTAGAATGTTCGTTTATCATATTTTTATTATTTATTTATTTACTTATTTATCTATTACTGACAAGGGAGTCACTTTTTTCTGAAGCTTGAATATGGTACTTACATCTAGTGCATGTTATAGCCTTATAAGCCAGAATTAATGAGCCAGTCAAATTTGTCAGTAAAAATCATATTTACTGATTTAAAGCGAAATTATTTTCTGAAAATTCAATTTTCTTATCACATATCTGACTATTAGCGTAGAAATTTTTAAAGAAAAAATTCTTATTTCAAAATGCAGAATAGCTAATGATAAGAGTAAAATATGGAAAAAATACAAAACCCTCTAATGTATAAAATTGAAGCTGGTGTTATACACAATTGAAATGAAAAACAATGAATGTAGTGGTCGTGCCACTACATTCATTGTGGACGCACGTCTTTTTTGCGCCTGACGAAGAAAGACTAAGTTCTTTCGAAAGGCCTTGCGCAGTTAACTTATTTTATGGTGTTTAAAGAAGTTTTTTTCATTTCAAAAACCCTCTAAGAATCTCCGAATTTCATTTTTCTGAAAACTAATTTAATTTTGTTATCAATTATCACAATCAACAAAAAGAAAGTGACCTGAATTAAATAACACCTATACATGTGCAACATGTACGCATTGTGCAGGATGAAGCTTGTAAAAAAATTGTAGACAGTATTTGCCCATTTAACTTGCTTTGGAAAAGAAATAAATATGCATAGATTAAAATTAAAGATATGCAAAAAATATGTTCTAATATCTTGCCTTAGAGGGTTATATTCTGCGCCAGATCTCAATTTTAATGCGAGTTTCGCCAAAAGTGGCTCCTTTGTGAGATTTGTAACACGCACTACAGGCTGTATTTATTTTTATCAAAATGTATACAGGATTTTTGACATACTAGTTATGCAAGTAGTAAGACAAAAACGCAGCTCGAAAAACCAATAGTTTTATACTTAGATTTCATTAAATAATGATTATTTTATAACCTTTTTACTAATATTTTAAAAAGTCCTAAACCATATAGTAATATAATTAATTATCGACAACAAATGAAGAATTGGAAAAATAAATAATGCTAAATATTAGGCATCGATAAGTCCGAGCGAAAGAAACTATGCATATATTTAGAAATGGCTATAAAAAGAAAAAGTAAAGAGTCTTAAAATTAAGCCTATGTTATGAATTGCAGTTTAACATAGAACAAATTTTATATTAAACTGGTTAGATGAAATGGAAATTGAAAAATTAAAATTTTGATTAAGGGTGCCAAAAATATATTATAAAATTATTCATGAACCAGAAGGATAAACTACAATTAAAAGATTGTTTTTTAGGTAAATAAATTTATATAGATTAAAGAAAGACAAGTTACATATATATTAACCGTAATAGAAAATTAATTTACAATATATTTCATTGTTATAACAATTAAAAACATTTTGTAAATATATTTTATTTTTTAAAAATATCACTTCAATATTTTAATAACATCGTCTTATATAATACTAAAAAAAAAAAAAAAAATAACATAAAATAAAAATATAAATAGTGCTCAAAGTTTGGATTTTGTTTGATTTTTTATAAAAATATATCACTTCTAAAAATATTCATGACGAGACATTTGACAAATATCCGATACAGTATACAAGCCTCAAAATAAAAAATCTGTTATATGCGAACGTTAAGATGAATTTTTTTTTACACCGGTATATGTGTCTTGATTATCAATCACTGTTATCCGAATATTCTGAACACTATATTTCTTTTCTCGGTTACATGTTTGATGCAATATATCAACATAAGTTTTTTTTTCAAAGTGCAATGGCATTGTTTTTTTCTTTAAATATAAAATGTGATTTCATTTCTTTGTATCTGGATTATATACAAGACTATATTTTTGAATAAATGTAGAATATAATATACTTTAAATTATGAAACGTCTAATATGTTGTCATAAAATCATACACATTATAGGCTTCATACTTATTTGGTTTTTGCATGTGAAATAGAGCTTAAATATACAAAAAATGGATGCTGTATCAATTTGTATTAGTTTAATATTACTGTTTAACACAAGAAGAATGCATCAATGATAAACTATGTATATGTTTAATTTGATTAAAAATTAAAATTTTTTTGCACCATAATGGGAGTAAAATTAATATTGTGCTGAGCTATAATGAATTCATAAGAATTAAGGATATGATAAATAACAAAAATATTTTCCAACTATTTTGAATACTGTATAGTTTTTACAAAATTTGCCAAATTAGTTGTTTGTAATGTCTTAAATCGGATCTTATAATTAAGCTAAAATTTTGCGCAGACATAGAGTACTCTTGAAAATTATATTATTTGGAAAAAATTACGCTAAGTAATTTATTATGAAACATGTATATGAAAACTAAAATAGTACACTCCTTTTAAGCTGGAATCGACAGGACCGAAAACATTTTCAGTTCTAGGCAGTATTGTGTCTCAGTGTTTACCTTATTGAAAATCGTTCTTTAGGACTTTAACATCCTTACCAATTTGAAGTATTTCCGATTTATACAGAGTTAAAGATATTGTATATTTAAAAGGTAAAACGTATCAGTGCTTCCATTTATTTTTAACATTATTTTTTCTTAAGGGGTCACTTCATTGAAATTTCCTGTTCAAAAAATTCTACACTGACCTACGGAAAATCTTAAATGAGTAATTACCCTTTATAGAATATAATTATTGAAACATAGTTTTTACCATAAGAAAGTATACATCAATTGATTATGAGGAGAACTTTTAAAAAATATTATAGACTTTAAAATTATTACTTAATGAGATTCAATCATTTTCGTAAAAGGAAATAATCTTTTGCATTCTCCACACCAAAATTTTAATCACTTACCAGCAACTACATGCCATTCTTACATATTTGAAATATTACGAGGAAAACTCCCTAAAAGTGTGTTTATCTGCTGTACGTTCATTTTTTATTTATCGCATGGGTGTCAGTGCATTTGTAATTAAACCTAGTATGTCGCCAAATAAATGCCAGTGTATTGCATATAGTAAAAAATAAAGTACAGAATTTTTCAAAGCAAACAACATTAGCCTCTGACATCCAATTTCTCTTAGTAAAAATCGCATTTCTATAATTATATTACGTAAAAAGTTATCGAGTACGTAAATTTTCCTATATAGTCTGGGAGACGGAAGCTCAGACAATCACCTCATCAAATTCACGGAGTGAAATTCTAGAATTTGCTAAATAATGATTCGCATATTATAGCGCAATTGATCTATCTAGTCATATCTTGGTGAAAAACACCTGAAAACTGTTTTATCTTTTGACTCGTAGGTTACCATTGTGTTTTCCTGCACGCAAAGGTATAAAAATATAAAGAATTGGGAGCAGGAAAACATAATGCTGAACCTATGAGTAAATCGCTAAAATCGGGTTTTCGGATATTTTTCGTCCCATTTTCACCCAACCATACCAAACCGATTGCGTTTTAATGTATGAATCGAGATTTAAGTAAACCTAGAATTTCATCCTGAACTCGATGAGGAGATTGTCTGTGTTGCCGCCTCCAAGTATAATAAATTAAAGTAGGATTTTGCGATCGATGAGCATCCGTGAATTAAATATTTCTTATTGCAATGTCATCAGGATTCCTGCGCTTTTTTTTTTTTTTTTTTTTTTTTTTTTTTTTTTGTGTGTGTGTGTGTGTGTGTTTTTTTGTTTAAAAAAAATTCTAGGTTAAACATTGGATATTAATGAGAGATGTTTTATAAGAAAATGTTGCGTACCAAAGAATTTCCTGTTGAATATTCTCTGAATACTGAATATTACAATACAGAGAACGAACAGTATGAAAATATCCTCAATAGTGATAATTCAAAAATGTACAAACATGGTTTTTAATAATAGTTCAGCTACATTACATGTTATTAAATTTAAATAAGTGTAGAAAATTTTGTTATTTTATTTAGTATGTTATACCAAAGTCATATTCTAGAAATTTAACATATAAAAAATTTTATTCCATTCAAATAATACCATATGTAAATCTTTGAATGTTGATATTTTTTCAAAGCAACAATACAAAAATTTTGAATTATATTTTCCGTAATCCAAAGTAAATATTTAACTGACATGCATAATATTTAACTATTTTATAGACATTATTATTATACAAATTAAACAAAAATACAGTATTTTTTTACTATTTACATTTTCTTATAAGCACATACAGGGTGTCCCAAAAGGTCATGTCCAAACGGAACACATGGTTGTGTCAGGTCATGAGGAAACAGAATTACATAGGAAAGGGGGGTCGGAAACGCGATCTAAACAGTGAAATTGCATCGTAACCGTCACGCAAAGAAAAGATAACAAACGGTGTAAAATATCTTTATTTTACAACAAAACAGTACCAAATAAAAAAGAAAAATGCTACAACTCATAGTAAGTGCTCATCCAAGTGCTCATCAACTGGTTCATCCTTTCTCTGCAACGTCCGCGCTTCGAATGATCCGACTGCCCGCGCTTTCGTCTGACATCGCTTATCGCCCTCTAGCGGATTACAATCGCGTTTCCGACCCCCCTTTCCTATGTAATTCTGTTTCCTAATGACCTGACACAACCATGTGTGCCGTTTGGACATGACCTTTTGGGACACCCTGTATATTTAGACATATCTACTAATAATTTACAATGATTAAGGTATTACATCATTGTTGCGAAATTCGAAGATTTAATATAATTTGCCGCTTCCATCTCTAAGATGCAATTGGCTGAAATATTTCAACTCCATGTTATAATTTTAACTTTAAGCAGTAATGCAATTTATAAAGTTGGTCACCACAAGTACGTAATGTTCAGTTCCATGCAAACAAAATTTTCTAAAATAAGCATAGACAACATCTTATTTGATTAAGTTAGATATAACGTTGGAATTTCTATCAGCGGATCGAAGGTACAATTCGGCTTAATTTGTAGGCATAGATTTTGTTTTACAGAAAACGAAAACCAAACATACCTGTAAAAGTTAATGGTGCCAGAAAAAATTTGAACTTCCAAACATAGATAGCGTAAGAAAGACAAAAGTATACTTTTCAAAATTATACTCCCTAACAAAAAGAACTTTTCGAAGTAAACATATAAAAATGGTAGAAGGAATCTGAGATTAAAAGTTATCAGTGTAAATTACTAAACAACTTGTCAGTTTTGCTCTAAATTAATGTCTTTCACAACAATACGGGATTTTTTCTTTTTTGTTTTGTGGTTTCGTCATTTGCTTCAAAAAATAATCTTACCAGATTTTTCATGTCTGTAATTATATAGAAACTGTACAGTAGAATTAATGCTCAATGTTTAAAAAAATTACTTCTTTATTCTAGCGAGTTGAGTTCCATTTATAAAACTTGAAAAATGTTTTAAAAGTAAAATAAAAGAAAATGTTTCTGATAGATGTATTATTATGCAGTCAAGTAAATAATTTATTTAAATCATTTCATTGATTTTATTTACTTCAGTTCTATCTAAAATCTGAAGAAAACAAAACAATAAAAAAATAATAATGAACTTTGTATAAGTACATGTTTGCTATAAAAAAAATAATTCATGCAACATTCTTTTACTGTAATGAATGCCGTTCTTTTTCTCTTGTATAACTTTTTTGTACTGCGGACAACGAAATTTTTAATGTATTCATTTATGAAAAACATCAAAGCTAAAGACTGGAAATACCCAAATTTAAGATAAAAGTGTTTATATTTAACTACAACTATATCTAATGAAGAATTTAAGCTTAAGGTTTTCAAAATCGACGTATTTATTCAATCTAGTAAAAGTGCCTTTTAAAACCAAGGAATAATATAGTAGTATAGTAAAAAATCTTTATCGTAATTTTATTACTATACAGTTTGGAATAATTTCTTCATTTATTTTCATTGGCTTTATTCATTTTAATTATCACTGTGACTAGTTCGCGTCTAATTGGTGCTAATTATTTCGTTGTGTATATAGTTGATTCTAAATATTTCAGGTTCGATTCGATTTCAAGTTAGGTTTGGACTTTGACTTTTTGACTTTTGGTTGCTCTAATTTTGTCACGAATTTTTTTCAAAGTCAAAATCTATCTTTTTCAAACTCATGAATGTAGATAATTTCATTTTAATACCAAAAAATTTAAATCAAAATTAACGATACATGTACAAAAATTGTAATAAAATGCACTTAAAAAAAAAAAAAAATCTATCAAATTGATAGGAAAAAACTGTCAATTCTGGCACCAGTTTAAAACCGTTTAATTTAAAGAAAACATCTGTAATTTTTGATTAAAATCGTTTTTTCGGTAAAAAATACGAAATTCAGTTTTTTTTTACAGTAAAAAAACGGTTTTGAAGAAAAAACAGTTTTTTTCTGTAAAAGTTACAGATATTTTGGTGTGTGTGTGTGTGTATAAATTATGATTTTTCATGTCAGATAAATTATGATTTTTCATGTTCGGATTTGAATATTTCAGTTTCGAGTAGCATTGCTTTACGTTCATGTAAGGATCCGATTTTAGGTTGTCTAAACTTTTTTCTTCGAGTCGGGTTGGATATCGGGTAGACTTTAAGCTAAAGTGTCACGTAAGAATCATTTAGAACCCAATCGGTGCAGGTCACTAGTTCTGTCAATATTCCGACAGTATCATCCAGAAAAGTTTCAGTGCTCCAATATGAGAAGATTTACAATTTATAACTTTTATCTTATCATAACGCCGTTCAAGCACTTACACACAAAAGATAATATACAAAAATTAAAAAAATATATATAACTATAAATTTAAACTTGATTAATTACAAAGTTTGTTTTTAAAAAATCTAGGATTAATAATATGTTTAAGAGGACCATATGAAAAATAGTAGTTCGAAGAAAACATTTGACAGAAAAGTAAAATTTATAGTTAAAATATTTTCATTTTTCAGAAAATTACTTATAAACCAAAAATTATTAATTCAAAAGCACGATTAATAAGCATGCAACCGACTGTTTTGAAAATCGACACTTTATTCAATTATTTTTACACTTTATTGTGTTTCTCATTGTCGGTAACTTCAGTCAGAAATTCGATTGTAAAAAAATCTCCACAGGTAGAAAAATTCTCTCCTAAAAATAATAAGGTTCTAATAGCCTTTTTTTCAAGAAAATCCCTTTTTGGCAAAGGAAGGTTCTGTTTGTATCTATGAAAGTATTCCTGCCTTGAAATGACGTTATATCTAAATTACTTCTATTTACAATAGATAATTTAGTTCTATCAGAAAATGATGAAAGCAGAAAGAATCTTATATCAAAATGTCATTTTTTTAACGAACGTTAGAACCTTATAATTCTTAGGTCATGAAATATACCGAAGGGAACTCGTTAGTTAATGCTTAATACAGTGCAAAAATATTTTAATTTAACCCATTATCTACCGACGGTACTTATAAGTTCCATAAGAATTACTAATGTAAAATCCTTTTAATGTGTCAGTTAGGTATAATACTGTGTAGAATTAGTTAGAGATACTTTATTTTGTTCCATAAGCATAATTGGTTTCAGAAACTAAAATATTTTTGAAAGGATGATTTCTTTTGCTTTTGTATATTTTCACCTTTTTTAAGGGAGACCCGTAAGAAAAAACCCAAAATTTTTATTATTGATTTTAAAGTAATGAATTTTGGTGTACTATTTAAGAATCTTCTTGTAAGGAATAATTAGCAAAAAAATTCACTTTTTATTAAAAAGTATATTTTTTATGGGGATTTTTATGATTTTTTTTTTTTTTTTTTTTTTTTTGTCGAAAAATACACTTTTAAAAATTACTAGTCCTCATTCAATTTTCTATATTTTGGTATTACAAAAATTTCTTAAATAGTGTTATAGTATATGGAAAAGAACTAAGGAGAGATATTTTTAATTTTCTATTTTAATCGGCTAAAAAAAATAAAAATACGCATGGTAAATTTCCTTAAATTCGTTAAAATTTTCATGTTTACCAATTTATGTAAATAGTTAAAAAATATATCTCTCCTTACTTTTGTTGCAAATTTTTTTAAGATTCTAAAAACATAAACGCTTTGTTTCTAAATCATTTTTCCACTGAGCCTTAGTACTTTGAACTTACGCAAAATATGAAAAAAGTCATTTTCAGGAAAACACGTTTTAAATGACCGCTAGTCCTTTAAACTCTATAGTGAGAACAATTTAAAAAGCTCATTTTCTACCTGTTCCAAGTGTCCCCGAGTTCTGAAATTTTGCAATATTCGCAAATATGTATTTTACCGTTTTCTGAGAAAAAAAGAATTTTTGAACTTTTGATGATTTTTGGCCGAAAATGGGGTTCGGGTCTCCCTTAACGCTGACGGAGAGGGAATGGGGATTTTTCAATTCGAAAATTTTTATATATTTATATTGTAAGAACATCATATTTGTACATTTTACAATTCTACAAAATACTAAGAAAACAGTTTAAAATAAAATATTTGAGTGGGGTTATAAATATTGCAGAAAATCCCTGTAAATTCAAATTTAATTAACCCTTCAAAATCCTTTAAAAAATTATTAACTGATTATGTAAATCTTTTAATTTAGTTTAAACAATTTAGGTAAAGTGCTTTAGAATGTAAAATTATCATGAATTCATAATTCAGTAGATAAAGAGTTAGCCCACATTGTTCTAAATATACGTCTTACTTGTTGCTCAGCAAATGATCACAAAATAGAATTTTTGACATGCCTCTGTGAAAATACTATACACGACATGACTCCTTATTTTAAATCACTAAGTAGTTCTTTATACATTAAAATTACATACGAAGAGAATTTCATGTTTTCCACCATAACTTGTAGAATGTTTATTAATTTATATTTTAAAAACGCTGTATAAATGAAATTTAATTAGAAAAAAAAATATTTCTAACAAAAAAATTATGTTTCGTATTATTTTCTGCCCATCAAGATTTTTATTAAAAATACTGAACTCAAAAATCGTCTGAAAAAATCTCTTAGATATTAATTATATTCCAAAATATATTGTATTGTATGAAGCTTATATTTGGGATATATATAAAAAAATGTTTGGAATATAAAAAGGGATAAACAAAGAAAGAAATAATATATTCAGGAATATTCTAAGCATATATTAATTTATCAAAGAACAGAAAACAAAAACGGCTAAAAAATTAGCATCACTGATATTTATGAAGATGAATTTTTTTTTAATTTTTGTTATGGAGATTATTTTTTTTTTTCAATTTACTTGGATGCCTCAGTATGGTAGAAAGATAATTATTAGATAATGCTGCTTTCTTGAAAGAGGGTTTCTCATTAACTTTATTCTTTAGAGTACTCACTGAGATAATCAATTATTCTAATTGTGAATGAATTACTGAACAGAGTTGTGTAATTATAAATGATGTAATAATGACATTCCTAATGCACCACTGTTTTGATTAACATTTCTCTATATTCTGCACGCGTAGCTCATTCGTTTATCATATTTTTATTATTTGTTTATTTAGTTATTTATCTATTACTGACAAAGGAATCACTTTTTGCTTAAGCTTGAATCTGGTACACTGTGAAAACAAAATACCCAAATTGGGTTGAAAGATTTTTGGGTACAGCATTGTTCTAATTTGGAAATTTCAGTTTGTAATACAAAATAGTTTTAAATAAATTCTGATTTTTAATGACATTAAAACAATTAAAATATCTTAGATAGTATATACATTATCCCTTAGAAATTTTGATTAATTTAATGTTAATAAAGATCTGCTATGTTTTGAACCATTTTGGGTTATCTATTTTGGGAGCAATACTCTACCATTTTGGAATCCTTCCTGTACCATTTTAGGAACATTAGTATACCCAGAAAAATTTCGACCCAATTTGGGTCTTCAATTTTTACAGTGTACATACATCTTGTGTATGTTAATGTTTTATAAGCAAAAATTATTGAACCATTTATATTTGTCAGTAAAAATCATATTTACTGATTTAAAGTGGTAGAATTTTCTGAGAATTCAATTTTCTTACCACATATCTGACTATTAGCATAGAAATTTTAAAGAAAAAACATATTCCAAAATACAGATTAGTTAATGATAAGAGTAAAACATGAAAAAAATAGAAAACCCTTTAAGAGTCTACGAATTTTATTTTTGTGAAAATTAATTTAATTTTGCTATCAATTATCACAATTAACAAAAATAAAGTGACCTTAATTAAATTTTGTCACTCCTCTGTAAAAATACTATACACGACACGACTCCTTGTTTTAAATCATTAAGTAGTTTTTTATACATTACAATTACATACGAAGAATCATTATTTCATGTTTTCCACAACAATTTGTAGAGTAGTTATTAATTGATATCTTAAATGCGTAGTATAAATGAAAGTTAACAAAGAATTTATTAAAAATTCTAAACAAAATATTTCTAACAAAAAAAATATATTTCGTATTATTTTCTTCCCATCAAAATGTTTATAAGAAATACTGAATTAAATCCTATGCAAAAAACTCTTAGAAATTAATTCCTTTCAAAATATATTCTCTTTTAGGAAGCTTATATTTGCGCTGTTAAAAAATGCCTTGAATATAAAAAAAAGGAAAAAATAATGTATTCAGAAATACTCTAAGCATATATTAATTTATTCCAGAATAGAAAAAAATGGCCTAAAAATTAGCATCATTGATATTTATGCTGATGAACTTTTTTCTAGATTTTGTTAGGGAGATTCTTTTCTCTTTTCAATTTTCTTGGTTGTCTCATTATGGTATAAAGATAATTATTAGATTATGCTGCTTGCTTGAAAGAGAGTTTTTCATTAACTCTATTCTTTAGAATATTCACTGAGATAATCAATTATTCTAATTGTGAACGAATGTATGAACGGAGCTGTCTAATTATAAATGATGTTCCTAATGCATGGGTCTCTTATTTCACATTAATTTATGTTCTCCGTACCTAATTCCTTCCTTCATTATCTATATTATTTGTTTTGTTTTTCTTACTTTTTATTTATTTACTTATTTTTTACTGACAATGGATGTTATTGTGCCAAATAGAAATGGCAAGTTACACAGAAAAAATTTGGGAAAGCGGAATCACTATGAGCTGAAACAAAACTTATGAAGATGATTTTGATGTGTTCTTATAATTTAATAGCATTCCTTCTGTATGAAAATATAAAATTTTTACGCTTAAGACAGAATTCCATCATATGCTAATTCAATTTTCATAAGTTTTATTCATAGTATTTATTTATAATATAAAGTAGATTAAATTCAATTACATCCTGTAAAACCAGAATAGCTAGAATCTGACATTTTTTCGGTTTGGACATTTTTCTTTATTAACAGATATATTTGTACGGTATTATTTTCTGCGAGACGTAATCGTTTATCGACATAAACAGTTTCTGTTTTCTTAACTTTCATGGTATTAAAAGAATTTTAAAGTTAATTGCTCATGATGTAAAACTTGTGGAACAGGTCTTGCAACCCCTGAAATCGGTAAACCTAGCAACACTTTGTACTTTCTACATGGACTAAGACAGAAATGAAAGACTGACAACTGAGCCATTTTTGTCCAAGATCACATCTTACCATATGCAAGTTACACTCTATAAGCCAAAAGTTAGAAATGGGATCAAATTATTCTTCAAAAAATCATATTTATTAATTTTACAGCTTCATAAATTCTGAAAATTTAATTTTTTATATCATGCATCTGACTACTAAAATGTCCTGGTTAGCACAATGCATTTAAAAATAAAATTAGTTAGTAGTAAGAAAAACATATTGAAAATGTTAAAACATTTCTTTCCGGGAGCCTACGAACTTTATTTTGTTAAAGCGAGTTATAACGCTGTTAGTTTTCTGACTTAAGAAATAAACAAAAGGGAAAATATGAAAAAAGTGCTTAAAGTAAAATACATGCTACACAATGAGTACTCAGTAGTAAAGTAAACATATTCTAATCCGACATTTAAAGTTCGGCATGTTTTATAATTCGTTATGAGTTCTGGAAAAAACATAGTATTCTTCGTTTAATTACTTCTAATGTTTATAAGAATCCAATGGAGTTTTAGAGTGAGGAATTAACGTAACAATCCATTACAAATGGTTCAATATCCCAAATCTATAAATTGATCAATCACCATGTTAAAGAAAATGGGGAAAAAACTACAGATAGTTTGAGAAATCAAAGAGTCAAATATAAAATTTTTATCATCTTAATCTGAATTAAATACTGTTGAATTTTAGAAAAGAATTTTATAATGAGTAGAAAACTGATAATCGAGAATTTTTTAAAGATGTCTTGTGCGAGTAGGCCTACAACGTTTTCATTTTCTATTCGTGTACTTTAACATTACTGAGGTTTTATCAATTTTATACATCCGGTTTAAAGAATAAAGAACATGCAATGAAAGCAACCATGTTTTGTTTAATTTTAACTTCCACAAACTTTTCATAACATTCATCATATAATCCTTAAAATTTGGTAAGTTAATGGTTTAAGTTAATATGTTCAAGTATAATTTTTAAAAGATAAATCGGTACGATTTAAATGAAATTTTGGATAAAGAAGATTCTGATTAGAGGAGTTCTACTGTATTTATTAATTCTCGTTTACGTGTTTGATCAAATATATCATCTTAAAACTTATTTCAGTACAATAGCAATGAAAATTGTTTATAAAATAGATCACGTTTTCTTTTTTACTATGCATTTGTATAAATATAGAATATAATATACATTAAAATAGGTATTATATTTAGCCATAAAATTTTACATTTGATTTGCTACACTGTAAAAAAAAATCTATGATGGTACTAAACATTTCCTAGGAAACTGGGATTCCAAGAACTTTTCATGTAACGATAACAGGAAAAATTCATGTAATCGATTCTGAAACTTGAATTTTTGCTTTTACCATTACAGCAAAAGTTCTCGGAATCCCAGTTTCTAAGAAAAAGTTTAGTCCTTTGCAGCTCTTTTTTTACAGTGTACGTAATTGTGTTTTGTTTTTCATCAATTAGTAATCCTTTTCAATTCTCTTTTTTAACGCAAGAAAATGGTCGAAAGAAACAGAATTGCTATGGTTGATTTTTAAGGAAACTATGCATCAATAATAAGCTACGTACACTGTAAAAAAAAAATCTGTGAAGGTACTAAACATTTTCTAGGAAACTGGGATTCCAAGAACTTTTCATGTAACGATAACAGGAAAAATTCATGTAATCGATTCTGAAACTTGAATTTTTGCTTTTACCATTACAGCAAAAGTTCTCGGAATCCCAGTTTCTAAGAAAAAGTTTAGTATCTTTGCAGATTTTTTTTACAGTGTACATTCAGTCATATAAAAATGTAAAGAGTGTGTAGCACAGGAATGTAACACAGTGTGAATAATATGAATGTTTTTATGAGTTGTACTCAATTGAGACGAAATATACACACACATACACACTGTAAAAAAAATCTGTGAAGGTACTAAACATTTTCTAGGAAACTGAGATTCCAAGAACTTTTTATGTAACGATAACAGGAAAAATTCATGTAATCGATTCTGAAACTTGAATTTTTGCTGTTACCGTTACAGCAAAAGTTCTTGGAATCCCAGTTTCCTAGAAAAGGTTTAGTACCTTTGCAGATTTTTTTTACAGTGCACACATCACCTCCGGCGTCAAATTCAGGTAAAATCACATTTGTATGACTTTATTACGCAACAAATAATCGTGTATATTTTCCCGATAGCTTAACAAGGAATTTTGCAATCAAGGAACATCAGCGTATTTAAATGTTATTGTAATGTCATAATTATATTATCAAAGTTCCTACGATTTAAGAAATTTTCAAAGTACAATATCAATATTATTTATCATAAAATAAATATAAGTTAAACGCGCGAAATTTTTACCTTATTTAAATGGTGGTTTTTATGAGAAATTATTGGATACCAAAGAATTTCCTGGTGTATATTCTCTGATCCGTACGAACACTGAATACTATGTTACAGAGAAGAGATCACTATGAAAATATTATCAATAGCGGTAATTAAAAAATGCACAAACGTGGTTATAAATTATGGTTTAATAATATTAGTTAATTAATTTAAATAATTGAAGAAACTTTTGCCCTGCATTTATTAAGTTCTAACAAAATTCATGTTCTAAAAATTTAAACAAATAATGTTTTCTTTACTCCGTTCAAATGATGTCATAGTAAACAATTAAATATTTTTTTTTCAAACTCATAATATAAATAATTATAATTATATTTTACTTAATCCAAGATAAGCATTTTACTCACGTATATTTTATAAACATTTAATTATGAAATGCATAATTTTTAATTATTTTATGGCCATTATTACAACACAAGTTAAACAAACATACCCAATATTTTTTCTATCAATCTCATATTCTTATGTCCACTTACATTTAAACATATCTACTGATAGTTTGCAATAATTGAGATCCTACATCCCTGTAGTGAAATTCACAGATCTAATACAATTTACCGCTTCCAACTGTATGGCGCAATTGGCAGAAATATTTCAACTCCATATTATAATTTCCACTTTAGTCAATAATGCAATTTCCAAAGTTAGTCGCCACAAGTGCGTAATGTTCCGTTTTCCATGCGAACAAAATTTTCTAAAATTAGCATAGGCAACGTCTTATTTGATTAAGTTAGGTATAATGTCGGCTTTTCTATCAGCGGATCGAAGGCACACTTAAGCTTAATTTGTAGAAATAGATTTTGTTTTACAGAAAACGAAAAACAAATATACCCGTAAAAGTGGACGGTGCCAGAAATAAATTTTACTTCCAAACACAGATAGGAAAGAAAGAAAAAAAAAGTATACTTTTCAAAAGACTAGTTCTTAACATATTTAATAATAAAATCCCCTATATAGAGAAAATAATATTTACATTACATTAACCCCTTAACGCGCAGTGTTGCCTGGTCGGCAACACCTAAAGTTCCCCCTGTTTAGAGACACAAAAACTCCGTGAATATTTCAAAAACTACTCTAATGGTTACTTTAAATCTTTCTTATGAGTTCTAGATGGCAGCACCACAGAGATCAAACTCTACTGTTTTTATATAATAGGTAAAATGTTTTACTGTAATACGCGCTTCACAGCAATGCTCTTCTCACTGCGCTTATCAATGCTTTACTTATAGGAGGTTACCACTTCGGCAACAGCTGTAAAATAAAAATGGTTAATGCGATCTTTACAAAACAATACCTGTGTACTCCTCTAGGCCTAAATAGATTGCCTAATTTCTTTTTTCTTTAAATTCCAACTTTAAAGAGTAGTGCGCCGGAAAAGGTTAAGTGAACACTTTTTATAAATAACAAAGGCATATAATTTAACCCGTTATCAGGTCCGGGATGAAGCTCTTCAAGCAAACAATATTTGAGATTTTTCATTTACAATATGTTTTTTTTTTTCATTATTTCATTCATTTATGTTAAGACGGACCTGAGTTCATTTAATGATGAAAAGCATTTTTCATATTCATTCTGTGTAAAAATTGGATGCAATGGTTAAGTCGCAACACTAGTCACAGAAAAAGATCCGGATGATAATGTAAAGTCTATGGCAGAGTTTTTTCAAATATCTCGCTCAAATTTTAACATTTTTACATGATATTCTTTTTGCGTAGGATATCTGAGGACGATACACAACCGGACTAGTTTTTACTGTTTCAATTTTTATTTCAGATTAAAAAAAATACTTTAATATTCAAAACCGGTTTAAACTGGTTCTGAAATGGAAACTATCATAATATAAAAAATATATAAGCAAAATCGAAAAAGTAAAAACTAGGCCGGTTATAGATCATTTTGAGATATCCTGTGTAAAAAAAAAGCATGTAAAAATGTTAAAATTTGAGCGAGATATTAGAAAATAACACTTCTCTAGACTCCCATTGTCATCCGGGACTTTTTCAGTGACTATTGTGAGGTCTTAAATAAAATGAATCATTTATTTGTCAAAAATTACCTTGTCGTCTTCAAAATAGGTCCCCACACAATATACATATACCATCGAATGACTAATCACCCATGCTCTTTCCGTTAGATAGTTGAATATAGAAAATGTCTCAGGCAAACAATACTTGCGATTTTTTCCATTATTTGTTTAATTTATGTAAAGATAAGGCTGAATCCAATTAATGTTGAAAGAACAATTTATCATACATTCTGCGTAAAAAAAATATCTAGAATTGTTAAGTAAAACAAAAAAATATACATCCAAAATTATTTTGTTGCCTTCAAAATAGGCCCAACATGCCTAATTGTCCATGCATTTTTCGTAGAATGTTTGAAGTATGGCCCTCAGCTTTTTCATGGGATTTTCATTCTCTAACCCCATTTAACTCAAAAAGTCTTTTTCAAACTAGTAATTTTAGTTTCGAGAACAGGTAAAATTCAATCAGCAAAATATCCGGGGAGGCTTTGATCCATGATACTCGTTGCGTTTTGGTCAAATAGAGTCACAAAAAAGCTATATCTCAATTATAAAGGCCAAACGTATCTGTGCGTAACGCATACGTCGTTATGCGCATGGCAACATTTTCAAATTTTAAATAAATTTCGGTATTGCAATTTTTGCTACTAAACATTTTTACACTTTTAAATGTCGCACATTTCCAATTTTTGCACCATCGTGTAGAAAAAAAATGTACTTTTAAATGAAGTTTGTTTAAAAGCTGTATCTTAATTTGTTTTTGAAATATTAATTTTTTTGTAGTTTTTAATATATTTTTTCTAATTGTGGCAACAGGAGTATTCCATTTCTATTAAAAGCAAAGTAAAAAAGGGAAAAGATTGATTGTTGTATCTTTATGTTGCCATTTTCTCATTAAAAGGGAAAAAATTGAAATTGAAAATCTTCAGTTATAAAACCCGGTGAATTTTGATTTCATTTACAAAATTTGATCTACACGTAAAAGAATATCAACAGTTTAATATCTGTTTCAGCTAATAGCATTGAGACTTCAAGT